>VSDK01004798.1:0-15924 GCA_009767595.1 Symbiodinium kawagutii | reverse complement strand
GATATGGTGCGTGAGAGTATGGTTCAGAAGGGTCTGTGAGATGCAAGCAGGACTGGTGATGAGGTGAATAGTTAGTGATTGTGATGCTTGATGGTGAATAACTGCTTAGTGCACTAACAATGAGTTCACAAACTACCAATAATGAGTTAATAATGATGGTGAATGATTAACCATCAATTGGTTATTGGCTAATAATGGTTCACAATCACTAACTACTAATGAGTGAATAGTGATTAATACTGGTTAATAATGATTAACTAAGTATTAGATGGTGGAAATGATTAGTACTGGTCAATGGTTCAGAACGATTAGTGGTTCATGGTGTTAGCTAATTGTTAATGGTTCATAACGGCTTATGACTGATAATGTTTGATGGTGGATTGATACTGGGTCAGTAACTAAGCAACGTTGTACTGTTTTGGGTTAAATGTTGATGCTTAGGAAAATAATCAACGGTATGGTTGATAAGGGGTTCGTGATAAAGGTATGATCATTGATGATCGATATAGCGTAGGAATGCGTAGGAAAATGATCAGCAAAACGGTATGATTGATATAGTTCGTCATGGATAAGAAGGTGACAGGATGGGTTAAGATTTAAAGTGATGCTTAGGATAATGACGACTGAGAACGTTAAAGGATGCCAAAAACCAATGATGGTTGCAGTGATGCTTAGGAACATGATGAGCATGGAGAAAACAATGCTTGGTTATCAATGATTCGTCATGGAAAATGATAAGCATGGATAATATGGCTACAAATGGTGCAAACTGACAATGCGAGTTACTGAATTTGATGATATATAACGGCTAATAATGGCTTAAACATGATTAAATGGCGAACTAATGCATGGTTGAAATAACAGTTGCCACATGAATTGCTAAGAAAAATGGTTGTTCAACATGGTCCCCGAACCCGAATGTTAACAAATTGGCTGAAAGCGGCTGACACAAGTTGATACTGGATATTGGCTCACAATGGCCTATATGGTTGGGAATGGCTATCAAGCATGGATAAAAAGTGACAATGGTGCACAACAACAAACGATAGTGGTTGACCACGCGGGCTAAGATGGGCGAACAATGATTGATGCTTGATACTGCTTCATATTCTGGAGGTGATGATATGGTCATACATGGACCACAATTTGGCTCACAGTGGTTCATAGTGGCTCGTGCAGGGTTTCAACCTCATTAGTTCGTCATGTTATTGAAGGCTAACAGGATGATGGTTCTCACGACCAAGCAGCAAATCTCTGACCATGGTGTACCCACGGTGACCGTCTTGGATGAAGGCACAAGTGGAATTAACGTCAGCTGAGGGGCGGCCTGAGGGAGCCCCTCCAACACCAGGCGCCGATCTCAGTGGATCTTAGGTGAGTCCTACGTAGTTGCCACTGCTTTCAAGTGAAACCAGTGACGTGAACACATGAGAATGCTGTCCCATCCAACCGAGCAGTCAACTTCCTTCATGCCAAGCAATCAACCGAGCAATCCATGTTAAAATCACCCCTTGTCACTCCCCTTACTTGGATGTGCAACCCCACTGAGTAAGTTCACAATTCCCATGGTTTCTCCTAGTGATAAGCTACCAGAAGTAGGGCGTGACCTTGGTGAACTAACCCCAGCTGCACATCCCAAGGCCCAGCGCCCACAGCCTTCCAGGTATTCCAGTTCGAACTGGGCCATTCGCTGCCATCGGCGCCGGCGTTCGGGGGACGCCAGGCGCCTTTGCCCTGATGACCACTGCCTGGCCAATGGGAGAAGAACGTGCGTCCCTGGGATGATTTAGTTGCACAATGTGGGTGTTTCTCAAAATAGGGGACCCAAAAAATGGATGGTTTATTGCTGGAAATGACTATAAATGGATGATTTGGGGGTGCCCCTATTTTGAGAAACACCCATGTTTGTAACAGGACAAATAACCAACAAACTGCTGATCTACCACATCCAATAAACAACTGATGTTTCAAAGCAGAACTTCCTTTAGGCAAAATTGACGCGAGAAATCACTTGTCCCTTCCCATCTGCAACTTTGCGCGCCTTGTTTACACGTGGAAAAATACTGTTCAACGCTTCTCCCTGCGCGCCCCACAACACTCCCGCCTTTCTTGCCACCTTTGCCGCCCCGCAGCTTTCGCGCTGCGAAGCTGCCTTCAGCCTGCTGGCAGCAAGACCAACTGATGGGGGAAAAGGCAAGACAATGATAAATTCATGGTCAATGAATGGTTAGTGGATGATTGATGACTGGTTTATTAATGCGAATGGTTGATGATGGTTGTTTGATGTTGCATGATGGTTCATGATGGTTGATTAAGAGTCAATGATGGTTAGGTGATGGTGGGTCGAGATTAAGAGCTACTGATGGTCCGTCAGGATCAAGTGCTGGTTAATCAGCTGCTGCTCGATTTTCCCTCTGGCAAACTCAGCCGGCAATGGAAAATCAACCATTTATAGCTGACTTCCCATGGTTTTCCACCAACAATGGGGATTTTCTATTGCCAGGTTAGTTTACCAAAGGGTTCTTGACCTTCATCCCCTACCCAGAAACACTGAGCTGAAAAGGCATGGCAACGGCAGTGTCGCCCAGCCGCCATGTTGCAAATATTTGCCCCAAAGCAACCACCTGTGTGTACTTGGGTCCTGCCATTCCACCAATTCCTGTGCTCGGGTCATCCAACACGTCCTTCAACTGATGCGTGTTAGCGCACACCATGAGAACCATCTAATTCCAGAGATAGAGGTCACAACCTTGACATTCTTCACCGCAAATGGAGGTGGATACAAGCCAAATTCCGCTCGACACTAGCAAAGGAACTGCGTTGGTTGGCTGGCTGGTTGAAACAAGCAGTTACACACAACATTTGGCACAAAAAGGCTATATAGAGCCGCCAAAGCAAGGCCATAGAACCAAAGGGCAGCCACAAGATTGCCACATATGTTTTTTTCCCTCATGTTGTTTATTGTTGGATGATATCAGTGACACTGACTGGGCGACTCAAAGTGTGTAAGCACATGGAGACACTTAGAATCATACATAGGGTGCCACATGCATTATATACATGTCATGTTACTGTGAAAAGAAACAGGTCACAATCCATGTCTATAAGCAGGACAAGGCTTCGATGGACTTATGTCTAGTCATTGTGAGCTTGCAAACCGCACACGGTTCGACACACTGAAATGTGTATATATTATATAAACAAAAAATATATATATATACTATATGAATATATACAGTATATCTATATCATATTGAACCTTCCCAACCAAACGTCACATTGCAGAATAATTGCAACAATCATCATTAATCATGCTGTGAAAGTAGCAGTACTTTTAGTCTTTTTTGCTCGCCTCTTCTGTTTTGGCGGAACTCGCTTTAGTCCCTTCAGCCTGTTCGGCACAAGGCGCGCAACGGGTTCTGGCGCTAATATGTGGAAGCCTTCCACTACCGGTGCATAAGTGCCCCTGAAAGAAGACTTATCGATATAAGGAGTGACTACACTGAAGTATATCATTTCATTGGGAGATTAGCTTATTCTGGACAATCAAACTATATGGTTCTATCAGATCCGTCCCGCTTCAGTTCACATCTGAAATAGGATCATGGAGTCTTGCCATTAGGATCCAAATGTGTGTACATCCATGAATGCACTCATATCTATACTTCTCCCTGCTTTGCTCAACACATGTCAGCACATCAACATACTTTGACAAACATGGCCACACATGTTGAATGGCCACAGTCTATCATCGAGCCGTGGGGATTGGCTGCAGGTCGTGGGTTGATTTGTTCTCGAGAGCCCTGCCTCCACAGCAACGACATGTCATTTTCAAATGTTCAAAAAGTCATGGCAAAGTGAGCTGCTTTTGCCGTTCACTTATTTGCGACCAATGATCATCCTGGTTGGAAAGCAAGCAGCTTCATATATGCATGTATGCGTGCGCTTGAGACTAAACTAAGCACGCAATATCTGCATATGTTCACATCTGCGGTACATACATGTATGCAACTGCTATAAATACATACTGTGTCATGTGTAATCTGTGTAGTGTATATATATATATATGCACATGTTTATATGATATGTGATATAAATATGTTCGAAATCATTTGCTGCGACTTTCCCAAGCACATTGTGAGCACATGAGCAGGACATGAACGACGTCAACAGGAAAAAACATCGACACCAAGAGCAATGACGGAAAGCCACAACACCCCACACACAAAAAATCATATTACACAAACAAATTCCACAACAACAATGGGATAGTGATTGACCAATGTAAGAATTTCATTCACACAACGAACTGTAAGAAATTATTTACAACAACTTATTCCACAATAAAGAAGAATTCCCACAACAGTTCACAACAAAAATCAGCACGCGCACGGCCCCGCGCCAGCAAGGGATTGGTCCACACGTTCCAACTGAAGTTCCCCGGAGGTCTTTCCAGTGGCTCCTAGGAATGGCAAACGCATGGAGAACAACGAGCCGTAGATCAGGGCTCCGGGGGCAGACCAAAAGCATCTACTGGTTGGGGTTGGCCCAAATCAATGATGGAGAAATTGGCGGTTTTTACGAGTTAATGAATAAGATTTTGACGCAACATGACGTTGATCCAAGTTGATGATGAAGACGTCCGGGTGACATGGTTGATCCTCGCAACACAAACCAGGTCTTGATGAACGCAATGATACTGCACGACAATCCAAGCAGCTGACCGACCCGTGGAAAAAACTGCGGTCCTCAAAAGCAGTGAGTTTTGCCTTTCTGGATTTGGGCGGTGCTTCTTCCACTTCCTCTTCTTCCTCGTCATCCTCCTCATCCTCTTCCTGGGGCACCACTCTGCGGCTGGAAGAAATGTTTGAACAATACTAACCAAGAACAAAATGTCAAACAGCCAATGATCAGTAATCTACTCAACAGCATTCGCGGGCAAGCCCCTGTACGGTTGGTCTACCCCTTTGTTGCCATTTTAAGTCATGGTTCATGATCGTTTACGCTGACCCAGCATGCTTCGTAATGCTTCGAATCATGGTTGATAAATGCTGGTTGAATAGCGCGCATCAATCTGTGGCACAGAATCAGTTGATGCTTGATCCACTATACAAAGCTGGAGTGTTTGAGCATGGGATACAACCCTTGTCCTCTTCTCCTTCTCCTTCATCCTGAGCCTCTTCATCATCTTCCTCCTGCGCCATCACAGCAGTGGTGATGGTTAGGCACCCAAAATTTGGTTCATTTCGGAGACGATTCCACTGCAAAAATTGCAGATATTCCAGCATCCCGCAGCTCTGTTGTTGGTTGTATGATGATATGTCCTTGGATTCCATGTTTATTTTGATGGTGCTGTTCGTTATCATGGTGTTATTGATGATTTTCATTGGATTCTGATCACCATCTATAATTAACCTGCGCGCATGAAAGTTATCAACTATTTCAACTATTTCAATTGCCATCAACCACTATGAGCAGCTATAAACCACCAGAATCCACCATAAATCCTTTAAATTGCTACAGAACCATGATAAATCGCCATAAATCAACATAATTCACCATAAATCACTACAATAATTCACCATAAATCACTAGAAAACCACTATAAACATGCTATAAACATGCTGATCCATCCATCGACCAAGCGCGGCGCCTCCTCCTCAGCCGGTGCTGAAGCCGGTGCATCATCTGCCTCCTCTTCGGCTTCCTGAGCCGATGGAACCGCTGGCCACCGCTGGGGAAATAGAAATGAATGATATAGTAATTATTAGCAATAATTCTGTTATATCATTCATTGTAGTAATTTCTATAGTTATATTAGAAATGAATTTTGTTATATAACAATTACTATATACTGTTATATAACAGTAGTATATTCTAAATGATACCATGAATAATATGTGCCCCATGAATGGGGGTGTTTCTCAAAAATGGTTGTTTTACTACCACACATAGTTATGGGTCAATATTATTAATCAACCAACAATAGGGGACGATAACCAACAAGTTCGTAGGGAAAACGAGCTGGTTAATGATAGGGGAACCAGGGGGACTAAGGGTGAACTGACCCACTGCCACATAGTAATTATGAGTAAAAACTGCAATGGTATATAAATAGTAATTAGTAGCAACTGTAAATATATCTATTATGAAATGACTGCAATGTAATGCGAAGTAATTATTGGCAATAAGTGTATACCAGTGGTAATAACTGTTACAATAGTAATCATTGTATGTTGTTAGTGATAATTAAATGTTTACTGTATACAATTACCCATGGGTATTACTAATGACTGTATACCAGTGGTTCCACAATATGGCTATGGGTCAATATCAACCAACCAATTTCATGGGGGTTAATAACCAACAATAATAAGGCAAAATAATGGTTAATGATGGGGAACCAGGGGTACAGGGTTTTGACCCACAGTCATATGATAACAAATTACTGTAGCAATATTACTAATCATTACTGATAGTTGTAAACAGCTATTGTAACAACAGTATAAAAGTATAAAATGACGGTATACAACAACTGTATAGCTGGGTATGGTGTATAACCAGTAACGATGGTGAAGAGTTAAGCAGCATAGGATGGTTCATAATAACTGATAATAATATAAAAAAGATATAATAATGACATAAAAAGTAATGATGTAATGAGAACAGAATAACAGTATATAACGATGGTAAACAACATGACAGTATAGTGATGTAATTGTTATATAACACATATGTAATCGTTTAGAACAGTATATAAGGATGGCAAATAGTCGCTAGGGAAAATCAAACCATATTGAAAGCACCAACCAAATGAATGATCATCATGACCAAACATCATTGGCCATGTCACGATCAATCACTGTGAACACTTTTCACAAGCATCATTGACCACAATTCACTGTGATCAGCCATTGCTTAACACCATTAGCCTCCATCATAGTCAACCATAATCAACCGGTGTTGTCCACTACTAGCCATGCTGGACCATTGGAAACCATCATCGAACGTGCTTTACCCTTAGCCAGCAAGAGTCAACCCATGATTTTCCAATGGTCAACCATCAACCAACTTTTTGAGCTTTACCCTTTGGTAAACTTACCTTGCAATGGAAAATCCACCACTAAACTTGATAGTTTCCTCGGGTTTGCGCACAAAAAGGGAGATTTTCCATTGCTATCTGGTTGGTGGTTTCATCCCCTCTGAAAAATATTAATAAGTCAACCAACCATTTGTTCATACATGTTAATACCTTTGGGAAACAAATGCGAATCAAACCACCAGCCAGCTATGTTCGGGCCTACCTGCCGGTAAAAACGGACCAAATCAGCCCTTGTGATCTGTGACGTCAGCGACAAATCAACCCTGACAGTTTCGAGTTTCTGGCTCCTCCTCCTGCAGACCGGGCCATGACCAGGGGCTGGGGGGCTGGGGGTTCCCAAGTGGTGACCCAGGTCGCTAGTGGATCGGCAATTTTGGATATCTAACATGGAATGGTTGATAGCTGGTAATACATGGCAAAATTAGAGAATCATGTAAGATATAAACTATCTTCAATAGGTCGGGCATCCACTCAAACGGAGATCATACACTTACACTTTGCTTTGACAAAGTGTATTTGCAAAAGCATTTTGAATATTGAGATGCAGAAATAGGATATAGTGGGGTGTGGACCCTGATTCAAATGCATATGATTACAAACAACGTGTCTCTGCCCATCAGATCCAAAACGGTTTACTATCATGGGGATATTTGCTCTACCAAATCGATTGTGGGGAATATAGCCAACAAACGGCAATTGCTAAAGCCGAAGATTGAAGACATCTGGAAATCCATCTGTGCCAACAAGAACCTGTGGCTACGACATCTCTTCACTACTTGTTGAGCGGCTCATTTGGTAGATCCTCAAAATTTGGGACCCCCAAATCATCCAATATAACCATGTGGCTGTAGGTCAAAACCCTGTACCCCTGGTTCCCCTATCATTAACATTGTTTTCCCTATTATTGTTGGTTATTATCCCCCATGAAATTGGTTGCTTAATATTGACCCATAACCATGTGTGGTAGTCAAACAACCATTTCTGGGTTCCTTATTTTGAGAAACACCCCCATTCCTGGGGCGAAAGATGACGACTCAATGTCCCGGTGTCGCTCCATCGCTCGCTAGACATTCCCCAATCGGGCTTGGATCTGTTTTTATTTGAGGGTTTATGGCTTCTAAAGATAGGGAACCCCAAAAAATGGTTCGTTCATTACTACAAGTGATTGACGTTGGCTGATTTGATGGGTCCCCTAATTTTGAGAAACCCCCATTTTCCGATGCGGAATACTAATACCTTGAACTGCTGGTGTGAGAGCTGTATCATTTTAGTACTGTATGGCACTCAGCCAATTTCACACCAGACACATGATGAGTACTTGTGATATTCAACATGCAAAAGTAAATGATGTTGGCATTACCGGGGCGATTTGAGTATAAAATAATTGCTGGTCATGTACTGAACTTATTGTTCTAGGATGTATGCAATACATACTAATGTGTGTAAGTATACATGTGTATTTCCATCCATATGTACGTCGTGTATACATACAAATATATACACATATTCTCCTACCATTATTTCCAACAACTGTCAATGCCAATGCGAACCATTCAAGCCAAAAATAGAAGTTCAAATACTGCTTCGTACCTCAATGTTGAAATCCTGCAAATCACATCACCGGACCGAAGTTGGGTGTAATTCCAACCCCGGATGAATAACCCGCTAGTTGATAAAAGCTTGGTTTCCTATTAAAATGGTACCCCCCCAATTAGTAAACCTGTGGAAATTATTAATCCGGGGTCATCATTAATCTTTATCCAACTGCACTCTCCGCAACCAGGATGAATCTAGGCCCTTCCTCAACTTCATCTTCATGTTCGCCCTCTGGCTCTTTCTCAACTTCATCCTGTGACTTTGTTGCGACTGGGCCCAAGGTTCAGCAAAGGAGCATAGCATCTGGGTGCCTCACAGAATTGACAATCAAAAATGATAAAGCAACAATGATGGAAATCAAAAATTATGGTTAGCATTAGTTCATGAATTATATATTGATGATTTGATGGTTGTCATACAAATAATATATGGTTACCATACTAATAACATATTGATGGTTATCTATTTGGTATTTGCATGGATTATTACAGGTGCCACCGCAAAAATCATTATACTTTTTGTAGTGCATTGATCAGCAGCAGGCCCAGAATATGTTGGTAATCGAATATTAATTGAATCTTATCCATAAAGAGCTACTTACGCATCCTCCTTGCTTTATTTAGAACGCGACTTACATTTGAAATTTCAATTCAGCTGGAAGGCTATTGCATTGCCATCATGATCTAATTTCCCATATGTGATACATTCCATACTTCCAGGTAACAACAAACAAAAACTCAAGCGCAAAGGAGTTCTCCAACCAGCTGCGTCACAGTTGTTCTGGGAGGCTGTTTCTTCAAACGCCGCAGTGGAATTATGCAAGGGCAATGGAACGACATGGGCTGTATGCAACACTCATCACAGAATTGGGTATCGTCTGGAAAGCGCAAACAAGCAGCGCAGCTTTTGATTTCACTCTCATGGTCATCATCATCAACTAGAACAATGGTTCAAAATGAACAAATTTTTGGTGATTTGGCTATGGGTCAATGGGTCAGTTCATCCTGGACAACCTGGTGTACTATCATTGACCAACATTTTTTCCAACTATTATTGATGGTTTTTATCCACAATTGTTTATGATCAAATATTGACCTAGAGCCATATATAGTTATGCATTTGGCATATCGCCTATTCTTGTTGGTCATCATTCCTATGACCAACCATTTAACGCCTAGTTCCACAGCCATTTATCCATTGATCTCCGTTGGTTTTCCGCATGCATTACAAACATCGTGCCGTGGATCACGGGCCCTGACGCCAAGTCACACAGGAAGTTTGTATACATCAGGGCCTTAGGGATATGGTGAAAACAAAGAAACATTATATGATCCTCTGTGTATAGATATCATATGTTGGTAAAAATATAGGAATACAAATACATATGTATATATAACTACAAATAACAACCATGTATATATGTATCAGTATATCTACATATCTATGTATTTCGAAATTTGATGATGTAATCTATTTCTTGGACGTAACATAATTCTATAGAAATCAAACAAGCATATGGATGTGGGTCAAAACCCTGTACCCCTGGTTCCCTATCATTAACCAGCTCGTTTTCCCTATAAAATGGCTGGTGAACTTATCCTCCATTATTGTTGGTTGATATTGACCCAACTCGCCACATATAGCTGGTATATTCCCTACTATTGTTGATTATCACTCCCTATCATTAACCATTAGCCAGCTAGATAACCCATATAGCCATAAAGTTGGTATATACACATCAAACAAGCATATGGCTGTTTCTCAAAATAGGGGCAACCCCCCAAGTCATCCTTTGATAGTCACACTAATCAACCAACCATTTTTGGGGTACCCCCATTTTGAACAACACCCTGTACCCCTGGTTCCCCTATCATTAACCATTGTTTTTCCTATGATTTGGTTGGTCATTATAAGCCATAAACTTGATTATTAATATTGACCCATAGCCATATGGTGGTTTCTCAAAATAGGGGACCCCTAAAAATGGCTGGGTTATTACTATAAATGACTATTAATGGATGATTTGGGGGTACCCCTATTCTGAGAAACCACCATATCTGTATACATCTCTGAGTTTACACCAGAAACACCTGCGGCATGTCACCAGTCGGACCGCCTCATCGGAGACTTGAACAACTCCTCCAGAGTCCTGGGGGCTGCGGCTGGGAAGGCCCAGGTCTCCCCCGTGGGATTCTGATTGCGGGCATTGCCATGGTTCCTACAAGGTGGGCCCCCGAAACGTGAGCTAAGTTGGCTTGTAACTAGGGAAACTACCAGTTATAGTATATAGATATAATAAGTATAGTTATATGGCTTATTAATCAACTTATAACCAGGGGGGCCCACCTTGTATGGTTGATACTGGCCGCGGATCATGGCCGCTGGCTCATGATCGAAGTTCAACTGATTCAATCCTGTTCAATGCATTCAAAGAGGATGGACTGCTCATGATTTAAATTTGATGCAATGAATCAGCAGCGGATGTTTTGTCAGAATTGTCAAGCGTGTTACACCCTATATTGAAGTAGGTGGATATTTGTGGGTTAACAATGGTTCACTGCACCCAACCATCAGCAGTCTGTTAAAGAAGTTTCACCGGCGAATGATATTATTGCCATAGGATGTTGGGATAATCTGGAGTCAACCAAGTTTTTGAACCCTGGCATTTTGAGCCAAGCAGGATTATTAGTAACTCAAACGCCCAGAATTCGGCGATGCAGCTCTGGACATTACCTTTTGATCGAGAACGCTTGACATCTATATATACATATATAAATATATAAATATATATATATATATATATAAACTATATATTCACCATTGTTCATCATTCTGTTTTCATGATTGTAGCTTAGGCTGATTGATCATAACGTTTCTTTCGATTCTGGTGCACCATGAGCCATGGTATCATCTGCCTGCCATCCCATATAAGAAATCCTTTGGCAGTTTGTTCCATTAGCAGGATGTAGGTGGCTTTTCAACATAAGGGTACCCCCAGTTAACATCCTGGTTTAACCATTTCAGGAATCGACCAACCACTCTATGGGGTTCCCTATGGCTTGAGAAACCACCACCTAAACAAACAACAGCCGCTAACCAGCAGCGGATCCTCAACCTGTTCCTACGTCGCCACTGCAACCTGAAGCCAACACTGCGTCCATGCGCTCCGTTGCGCTCCTGCGTGAACATGGACTGCAGGAAAAGGTTCGCCTGGCTGCCGTCATGGTTGCTGCGGATGGTACATCTGGCTGTCTCTCAAACTTGGGAACCCCCCAAACGGCTGGTTTATACCTATATATGATTAATGTAAGGATGATCTAGGGGTTCCCTATTTTGAGAAACACCCATATGGGTTGATGAACCTTTCATATCTTTGAAACCACCAGCATTTGAAGCAGAAAAGCTATAATGGGGTATTTATCTATACCACGCTATACTCCTAGATGAATTAGACTACATTGTAACTCAATATTTCCAGTTCATGTTTATTGAGTATATCACTGGTAAATTATATATATATGTATATATACATATATATAAACTTTCAGTTATATTCAGCTTACTATTCCTATCATATGGCTATGGGTCAATATTAACAAACCAATAATGGGGGTTAATAACCAACATTAACAAGGAAACCAATGGTTAATGATGGGGAACCAGGGGTACGGGGTTTTGACCCACAGCCATATTCTTCATAGCGAATAGTTTCATGCTGTGTGTATCACTCCCATCCCCCGTTAGTCCGCCTGATCAGCGGCCCAGGAATCCAGCTCGGGTTCTTCCGGTGGCGCGGCAGGTGCTGACATGGGAGAGACCTGCGGGCGCCGCAAGCGGATCGCTGGAACCGGTCGTTGCTTGGGGCTGTTCGCTTGGGTTGTTGGCTTGTTGGCTGATCGAACCCAGGTTTTCTGAGTGTTATCCATGACTCGGTGGAAGCCCAAATGGAAACTTGTTAAGGTTTGCGGATTACATGGACTCATTTGGATTTCGCATGGGAACCCTGCAAGATCAGGTTTGCTGGGTTTTGTTTTTGGGGTTTTAGTTGGGTTTGTATTGCCTCTATTTGCAAATATGCTGTGACGTGCGTATCAAGTGTATTCCTCCGCCGCTGGATATTTCACCCTTCATTCCCTAGAAACCTCAGCTGACGCTGAAACCGTTGAGCCCGTGGCTGAACCGTTCAAAGCTCCTGAGTTCTGATCCCAGCATTACACATGGCTGATCTACTCATTCTAGTCAATGTAATGATCAGTATCCACTATTAACCGTCATTCACTCACTGTCAACCATCACGAAACCATGATGAATCAGGTGTATGAACTATCAATCAATCACTAAATAAACAGCGAATAGACACCACTAATCATTCAATTTCAATAAAGTTCAAACAACCATCAAATTCCACTAGTTGCCATCAAAAGTAGCCATCAAATCACCACTTGAAAAAAAATTAGCCATCAAATCACCACTCGAAGTCATCCCTGAAAATACCCATCACTTGCCCTGAAAATCCCAACGGTGCCTCTCCACTGGGCGGCTCTGGTGGTGACTTCGCTGGCGACTTCGCCGGTGAAGCGGGTGGCACCTCGGTGGGAGGGTGAACTGATGAAGCTGGAGGGCGGTTTCAACCCCGATGAAAAAATGGGGGAATAGTCAAATAACCATCAATGAACCATCAATGAAGCATCAACCAATAGAGGAAAGTGATAGGTGAAAGTAATAGGTGAAGTACATAGGGGGAAGTTGTTTATCCAGATTTTTCCGATGAAAAATGGATGAACAATCCGGAATGAATGATAAGGAGAAGTTTTTTTATCCAGATTTTTCAATCCAAATGGGAATAGGAAAAAAGTGCGGATGGATTTTTGATTTCCATATGGAAAGTAATAGGTGAAGTACATAGTACATATCAATAGGTGAAGTAATAGGGAATAGAATTTGGCGAATGCGAGTAACAGGGACTTGATAGGCTTGTTTCACCACCAGAGTTGATGGTCTGGATGACGCTTACTGCAAACTACTAAGAGGATTTCAGTTGGAGCTATTAGATCACTCAACACTACTTAAGATTGGAGCTGCTTCAATGGTGGAGGTTTACTTCAGGCTACTTCAGATTGTCTGGTTGTTAGTGTCAATGAATAATATTAGTCCACCACCCAACAATTAGTTCAAATATTGCGGGGGACAAAAGAAATGCTTGGAACCACCAACTAATTGTTCATGGTGGATTGACGCTCAAGATCATTGATGACTAGCGGTGGCTTGATGGTTCATTGACGGTTCATTGATGGTTATTTTACGATTGGTTGACGCTTCAACCACGGTCACTTGATGATTGTGGTGGCCTTTTGATGGTTGATGTTTGTTCAACAATGACTAGTGACTGTTCGTGAGACGTGCGTTACTAATAATGGCTTTTAGCTTGCAACCAAGAATATGCTCGAATTTTTGATCACCGCATATGGGCGTTTCTCAAAATAGGGGTACCTCTAAATCATCCAATTCAACCATGTGTATTGCATGAAACCGACCCTCTGGCTTCAGAAATCACCATGTGAGCCACGTTTTTTTTGAATGTTTGGGCCTTTGTCATTTTCAGGCGCCTACGCTGGAGCCTACGCCTGCCTACGCCGCCACAGTGCCAGCGTGGTGTTTTTGCACTTCGCGTTCGTTTTCGGCTACGCCACCATGGGTTCCTGGCATTTCGGAATATGAAACTTACAATTTGAACGTATAGCTGAGTCGATCCTTCAGTCTAGCGGTCAATCCTTCAATCTAGCTGGCCAAATCCTTTGGTCCAGGATGGCAAATTTGGGTGTTTGCCTACGCCGTGCCTACGCAGTGCCTACGCGGATGACAAGCATCCAAATTCCATCTGACTAACCGATCAGTCAACCAAGCAAACAACCAAATAACCAAAAAATCATTTTAACAAGTTGGCCCTGTTGGCTACCTACGCAACTGCCTACGCCACATCAACAGCTATAAAATGCCTACGAGAGCCTACGCTCCCATGCAGACTTGCCTACGCAGCACATCTCCAGGACAAGTCCTTTATGATTCTTAATTGGTTAAAAAAAACTCTGCTCATGTCACGCCCATCACTCACAGTCCATCCGTGGCATCGCGCCTGAACCGTGGCAGTTCCAATGTCAGTCACCACTGGCTTCGCCACAGTCAAATCCAACTGGCCGTGCTGTGCAGGTACAGCGCGGCTGCATCCGAAACTGGGGGAAGCTGTTCCCTGAGTCCCTTGAATCCCTATTGTTTGGTCAACTGAGACCAGTTGTCAGAGATGCCCTTGATATCGAGTCAAGCTTCTTTCCCCAAAATGTGACCCCCCAGAAAACAGCACATCGACTTCCAAATGAAGAGAAGTGTGCTCGAGCATTTATCGTTTAAGGCATTTCTTACCTTGACACCTTAATTCGAAAGTCGCATTGTCAGCTTGGAAATGCCCTGCATGACATCTTCATGTTCTAAGGCTATACATTTCGTCGGGTCACCTGCGCAGCCCATGGCTCGCAAACATCAATCCATTGAGATCACTATTCATTGACTACTATTATATGAATTACAAACCACATGATGAACCCTTATTGTAACTACTATTGTTGAACATATCGTTAACTACTATTGCTGGTTATAACTTAACCACTATTAACCCTTATTAACCCTTATTAACCCTTATTTTGACTTTTCTTTAACTACTATTATGACTACTATCAAGTACTATTAACAAGAATAGCTTATCTGTATTAACCTATTCCATGTATGTTATAAGTAGCTGTTCATCTTGGTCGTTTTTGTTGGAAGCATCGCTTTGTCGAGCCGACAGACCGCATCACGACCGCATCGCCTTTGGAACAGGTGCGACGGCCTGCACATCCGTCGACAGCGCCAACCGATGCCATGGATGTTCAGGCGAACTAAGTAAGATGATTTAAGTAACTATTATGTAATTACCTAGTTCGTGGATATAAGTAACTAAGTCAGTGGATTTAAGTAATTGATATCCATGGAATAAGTATCCATTGACTGACTAATGGCATTCAACTCATATTCAAGCACTTAGCCAACTAATCGTTAGTTGCTTGGTGGCTCTTGATGGTTTTTAAAGGGGGTTCCAATTATTTTTAACGGATAATAACCAACAATAATGGTTGTAGGCATTGTGGATCAAGCGTTCAGCATTTGCCCCGCATGTCTGTGTAAGTCCCGGG
>VSDK01004784.1:55612-95844 GCA_009767595.1 Symbiodinium kawagutii | reverse complement strand
CAGCAGCAGCAGCAGCAAGGAAGATCACCACCGGCATGGAAGATCGGCAGCAAGGAAGAGCAGCAGCCAGGAAGAAAGGCAGCGAGGAAGAAAGGCAGCAAGAAAGAGGAGCAGTAAGGAGGAACAGCAGCAGCAAGGAAGCAC
This sequence comes from Symbiodinium kawagutii, assembly GCA_009767595.1. Lineage (NCBI taxonomy): Eukaryota > Dinophyceae > Suessiales > Symbiodiniaceae > Symbiodinium > Symbiodinium kawagutii. The sequence goes on along the minus strand of VSDK01004784.1, from coordinate 95,700 downwards.
AACAGCAGCAGCACCAAACTAATCAACATCAACGAATGAACAGCAAACAGCACCAGAATGGTGTCAAGGCTTGTTCACAGCACACGCGAACCAACAGCTAATCATATCATTGAATCTGCCAGAAACGCTGCGGGCACGCATGATTTTGCAATGCCGTGCTGGATCCAAAAATGTCAAATAAACAATAAATCATCGAAAACCATTAAGAAACACTGCGCGCACGCAGGACCGATGCGACTTCCGCGACATGATGCGACTTAACCTCCCCCCCCCAGTACCTTCTTTCTGCGTTGGATTTGGCACTCTTCCGTCATGCCGCGCTAAAATTGATCTTTTGGCTCGGACCTTTGTTCAACCTCACTTCTTGGAATTTCATTTCTCCCTTGTGCGCCTCCAAATACATGGCCACAAAATCCTCGCAGTTCAACGGGCCAGCTTGTTTGAAGCGCTGCAGTGCAGTTGACACATCCCCGTCATTGGGAGCTGTCACCCTCGGGAACAGCAAAGTGAGCGCTTTCTGAAAGCCTTGGTGCCAAATCGGGAATGCATTTGGGATTCATTGCGTTCCTCGCAGAAATCAGATTGATTTGTTAGATCATCTCTATCCATTCTTGGAAAGTTTCAAACTGCTTCCCCGACCCACTTGTTGCTCAAGGCGAAAAACATGATGCCTGAGCCTCTGCCTTTTATCCCATCAGCTTTGCAGTGTGAAAAAATGCTAACATCTTGACAAATTTTGCAGGTTGAACTACCAATGCAAAGGATATGATGGTTCGGTCCGGTCGGCTTGGAGCAGTAAAAACTTTGTTTCCAGCGTGGTGCGATGTCAAACACGGACTTTCCTTCATTGTTTAACACATTTAGCCGCTATGCCTGTGTTCACCAAAGGTGCACCTGTTTTCGAAACAATGTTTGGTTTCCATCAGAAACATCGCGGTTGGATTTTTCTTGATTGGTCCTGTGGCCATATCGAATCCCATGTGTGCACATGGATGGATGTGCAATGATGTGTATGTATGTTTGTTGCTGATGTAGATTTTACAAATTTCATTGGACTTGCCGGTGTTGAATTTGCTGCATTCTAGGAGAGACAGCAGAACAATTATAGTGATGAGTAGTAATGATCCTCATTGTTGCTGTTGCTGCTATTTGCCCCACCACATCAAGTACTGTACATCAAATGTGCTAGAATTGTTCTCCGTATTTTTGGAAAGTTTGTGTGCATCTCCAAAACTATCTGCTTTTTCATGATTGTTTTACATCTAGCTCCGTCTGCAGGGTGTTGCTGTTGCCTTTGGTTCCTTATTGCTTTTTTCTTCTTTGTTGGGTCAATCTCTCTCTCTCTCTCCATCGCCATCTTGTTGAGTCAATAGTTGTTGTTGTTTTTCTCCTTTTGTTGCTTTTGTTCTTTTGGATCATTTTTTTGATGTTTTTTTTTCATTTTCCATTTCCATTTCTGGCTCTTCATTTTTGCGTCGTGTTGTTGTGAGTGCTTTCAGTGTTGCTTTTTGTGTTTCCTTTGCTTTTTCATTTCATTCAAGTTTCAAAAGGGCTAGTGTAAGCTGATGTGGTGCACACAAGTTTAGCGCTGCAATTTGCTAAACTCTGCACCTTGCCCCGCTTGGAGCCTTGCTGATCTCATGATCCAAGCCGAGCCCATGTTGGTGCCAAGTTTGGCCAAGGTTCGACCAACTTGGGACCATATCAAACGGAGTTGTAATCAAACCCAGTGTGTCATAGGCCCAATCCCAATCACGTGGCATCCGCCCTTGAGATACTCCAAAATTCGCATGGGGATTTTGGCATGGAGAGATTCCAGGGCTTGACCCTGATGTTGGCCAATTTTGGGATATGCACGTGTCGTGTAGGCCCATTTCAGCAACTCTCCGCCCTTCTCAATTCTCCTGAAATTCTCCTATCCTTTTCTTCTTTCTCCATCTTTCTATTCTTTCTCTTCTTTTTCCTCTTTTTTCTTCTGTTTAAAAAACCTTGAGGCAAGTGCCTACCTTTGTTTCAGCATGATTGACACTGTCTTGAGAATGTCTGAACCAAGCTCGACAGATTTCGTGCCACAACCTCCAAATCCCTACCATCTCAACTTTGTCATCGGCCTACGTCTGTTGAGCGCAAAGCGCCCAGTTGTGGAACACACCCTTTGACGCCTTTGGATGCATTTTGACACATCTTCACATTGCAAATCCGGACAGAAAGTGAGGTTCTGATCCTCAATGTTGCAAATGCTTCTGCGGGACTGGTTTCCCAAGCCACCGCTACATGTGCCCTTTGCATCCCTTTGCTGATTTTTTACCACCCAATTTTACGAAGGATTGCGCCGTGTGTGGGGTACGGCATTTTGCTTGGCCTAGTCGGCCCAAGAACCCATCTGACCCTTCTTCCTGCCCATGTCAGCACCAAGGTGCGTCATGTTGGGTCCATTTGGATGTCATAGTTGCATGCAAATCCCTCCAATACGGAATCATCCAGTCATGAAATGTAAAATGGCATCAACTATTCCTGTAAGTTCTATTGATTTCTTCTGTTCGACTTTTTGCTCCCTGCCTTCAGCCTTGAGGAATTTCATCTTATGTTGCGGTGCCAAAATTTATACAGATACGTCATGGGTGAATAGCAAAGGCGATTTCAGCTCCAACTCTTTGGGCAATGAAGTTGATTCAGCTGATTGAGACATGCAGCAAAGCTTAAAGTTCTTCAAATGTACAGCTTTCCAACTGTCAAAGACCTCTTGTGCACTTTTTTCAATGGACAAATATGGACAAGTGATGTTCTCCGAGTGACTACTGAACGAAATGAGTCCATTGCCGTCCTCATAGACCTGGAATGCACGCTGAAGTTGCTCAGTGCTCAGAACCGTGGATGCCTCACGACCTGAACGCCGAAACAGGACAACTTGGGATCACAACGAGGATTGCAATGACAGGACGTCATTCATGGAGGTCGGAGCTGTGGGGTTGGTGTTCCACACTGCAGGGATCGTAGCAAGGATTTCCATCTGAAGTACAGAACACATTAGAACGCTGAAAGAATGTCTGTCAGTGTAGTGCCTGGCTTGTAGTGACTGCTCTCATTTGGGAAAGATGGGAAGATTTCCCTCTGTGTCCCCATAAAGCAGGAAAAAACAGCATGCAAATGTTTTTACTCCTGGTTGCTACAGGTTCTGTGCCGAAAAGGTTTGGGATGCAGGCTCCAAATGCTTTTGCAAAAAGAAATTGGACTTGATTCGTGGCATACATAGCACAGCCGTATGAGCCTGTTGATCAGATTCAATCTTCAACGGCATCCTGCTGCAACCCTCCTTTTCAGCACAGCTCGTGCTTCAGTCTCTTTTGGTGAGTCTTGAAGGTATTTCTGCGGCACTCTCGCGATCGACTTTGGAATTCAAACCGCGAACGTAGAGAGAATTTCGAGCAAGTCAGAGTACCCAGCAGCCCGGGCCAAATCTTCGGCTGTATCTCCACGGTTGTTCCTCAGCTGACACCTAGCTGCTGATCCTGTGCGGGAACATTTCAAACGCAATCAAAGGCACCAAATTGGTACACCGTTCTCGGAGATCCAAGTTCAAGAATCGATAACAGGACCATAATTTGTTGCTGTGCATGTTTCTAAAAAGGAATCCATGTAGTAAATACCAATAAGGCCATTTGAGTGGGCTTTTGTCTATTATGAATTTACGTTTGCACACATACTTCTGCAAAGTAGTGTCCGCAAATATTCAACATAGCATCAGTGATGTGAATGTATCCATGGTACAAGGCAAGGCATGTGAATGCATGGAAAAATATATAGCGCTATGGAAACATTGCCTACATTCAAACAAACCAAATCCTGGTCGATTCTTGGGGCTAAGAGCTACCACCGCAATTCGGAAATGGGTCGCCCATGGTGCCCAACAGGCAGAGAAGGCGGAACGTACACGTGCCCTGTGGTTGTGGACAAGGCATGGGTCTCGATTCAGGAGGACAATCTCAAAATCATCGACTCATGATTCTGTGCAAGGGATGTACTGCATCTGTGTTGGCCCTGGAGGCCCTGGAGCTCCCAAGGTCGATTTCACTTGGGAAAATCTTGCAGCGACTGAGTATTTTTCAGTCCAAGAGTCTGAATCCCAATTTCTGCATGGTTCTCCAAGAGTAGCTGGACCAATGCCTGGGGTTTGCAAATATCTTCTTGTTGTGGGCGCATTGAAAACACCGAGGCCAACCACAGGCTTAAAACACATCCACCACCCTGCCGGAATTTAAGCACATTATCAAGCGCATCCATAACAACGCTCAAACGTCTCGATGCACAAACATAACAAAACACTTCCACATTTAAGTTTCTATAATACGACGTGGGCATACGCCTGCACTGTGTGAATAGTTCCTCTGGTGCGCTGGAATTGTCTGCAAAATCAGAAACGTATGCCGCAGAAGTGGTCGGCTATGAAGGCTTGTTGTCAACAAAGGTCAAAATGCAGAATTGATCGGAGAAGACTCCATGCAAACATGATCAAACATGTTCACCAAGGTTATGGAAGAACTTTCTCTCTTTGTCAGCCTGTGTCTGTCTCAATCTCTGGCTGCATTTCCTTCTCTTTCCAGATCTGCTTGTGCTTCCACTTAAGCTCTCTAGTCAAACGCCTGTCGATTTGTCGTCGCCTCTCTGGCAAAGGTCTAAACTTGAGGACAGAATTCTCAAAGCTTCAAGGATGCTTTTTCCGGATCTCAAAACTGAGCTGGAGATTTCCTTTGTGCCCTTGAAATGAAGCTCGAGTGGGAGACCTACGGGAACCGCTGTGGTTCTTTCATGTTCTTTCCTCCTTTTTCAAAGTGCTTTGACGATGGTACTGAATGATACTGATTTTTTGGGAGACTGCCGGAGGCTGTGGGACTTGCTTCGTTTGTTCAAGCTCTTGAAAGGTAGCTCTGTCAGAAGACTTGTTCGGTTGAATGTAAACCAACACTGGTGGAAGGCATTCTGTGCACTTTTCTTTTACAAGGGGCCTCCGCACAACCCTTGACACTTACCCCATCACCCTCGTGCCTGCAAAGGCCGGAAAAGCGGGCAACACACAAAAGGCATTATCATCTTGACTTTAAATTCACAAAACTGCGTATTCTGTGCGAAATCCTGAAAAACACCCACCTAGCTGTCTATTACTCCAGTTATGTAATCTTCTTCATGGAACTAGAATCTACTAGGCTAGCTGTCTACTTCGCTATCTATTTCACTGGCTCTCCGAAGTAGTGTCCGCAACTCCCTCTTGCTATCTTTGGTTCTGCAGCATGCCTGGTGTATCCTCATGTCGGCAAAAACGGAATGAGGAGAGAGCCTTTGCTATCTTTTATTCACTTTTATTCTGCGTGTCTCCCTGGAGTCTTTTTGTCACTTTCCTCTGGCCTTGTCGCCCATGACTGCTGCCAAACACAACGGTATCCTCCTGGAAGTGAAGCCATTTTTCTTCGATATGGCGAAGCTTCAAGACCAAACAAGTCTGCAAACACCTGAGTGCAGCAAGGAAAACTTGCTACGGTAAAAACAGTGCGAAAGTAGAGGAGCATGGTAGAAACGGAAAAGCTCAGGCCAAACTACCTACATAACATGTTGCCAATAAAGCATGGCACTCTCGCTTGAAAGCACTCCCAAAATATTGGACCAGAAGGATCCGCTCGCATGTTCACATCTGCGCGGAATGATAACCTGAAGAGAGAAGGTGCAAGAGGATTCCAACATGAGCAACACATCATTCACTGATAGATAGGTAGATAGATAGATAGGTAGATAGATCGGTAGGATAAGCATAGGACAGGACAGAATATGATAGGATAGAATAAGATAAGACATGGTAAACAAATAGATAAAGAGGTTGATACATAGATAAGATGGATACAGTAGATTAATTGATTCGATAGTCGATATAAACAATATGGAAAAAATAAAAATATAGAAGAATAAGAAACATATAGTAAGAAAATGAAAAAATCGACACACATAACATAGACAAGAAAGAAACAAAGGTACATGTATGGATGCAACAATGGAGTAGAGACATATCTCAATATGGATTGATATATAAATCAAAAACTATCGAATAGATAGAAAACATGATAGCTGGGATGAATAGATAGATAAATGGTAAGATGGTTAAATAGAAAGCAAATAATTGACAGAGATGAGACAAAGTAAGCACATAGACAAAAAACAAACAAACAAACAAACAAACAAACAAACAAACAAACAAACAAACAAACAAATGAGGATAGATCATGATAGATACAAGTAGATTTAGACAAATAATGGCAGCTATAGATAGATTTTGATAGATTCAAAAAGATATGTAAGTAGATAGACATGACAAAATGCATTAAGATAGGATCGGGCAGGATAAACTAGGATAAGATTGGATAAATACATAGATAGACAAATGGAAATAGATAGGTAGACATAGCAAAGAGATTATTCAGTACATACACACATTTGTGCATGTTTGTGCCCCTCCGAACGTTACAAGCCCCATGCCTCCAAGGCCCCACCAATGCTTAAAGTATGCCGACGGGAAAGCTGACAAAATGAACTTCAACCGTCAACCAGGAATTGGAGCAGGTAGTATCAGCCGCATGCAGCAAACTGTAACGCTTTTGCTAAATTCCATTGGCGTCTACGATTTGTTTGAAGGGCTTGGGGGTTCAACAAAACCGTCAAAAAACAAGAAGAACACACATAAAATAACGATAACAAACCAATACACAATCCGATACGAGCTAGCATGATTAATGATTTTATGTGTAGTTAGTCGAAGGGAGAAAATGGCAACGCTTGACCTTCTCATGAGGGACAACAGCTGGACGGTTTCGCAAGCATGTCGATTGGCACGGCCAAAGATAGGCACAGCATGCAACGGAGTGAAGCCGTCTGCGGAGCGTCGACTTGGATCACACCTGACTTCGACTCGTGGACTCCACTTGTTGCAACTGGTGGGTAGGCCCCAAGAGAAATGATCAAAAAAAGAAGAATCATGAAAAATCAATGATATGAAATTGAAATGATCAAAAAATCGAAAAATGGGCAGAGCCAAGATTGGGTTCCATGTTTACTTGGGTGCTTCGTGTTGGAATCTTGCACTTGGGACTTAGGGACAACTCTATGACCATGTGGGCGGCCGATTGTGCTTTGAGCTGGCTTACGTGGTGCTCTTGCTGCGAAGCAACCAACTACAGTAGCAGTGGAAAAAAGTCCTTCTCTTGCGAAGCGCCCCCCTCTCCCTCTCTAAGTTTGACATATCCTGTCCTGGCTCGGTGTCTTTTTGCCCGCCTGTGTTCCAGAAGAGCACGTACCGTTGCAGAAGAAGCTCTTCCTGCAATACCATTCCTCAGATCTCAAGTCTGCGTGTAGACGTTGGAACGTAAAACGAACGGGAAACACATTTAATAGAAATGAGCCCATGCCATCCGATGACAAATATTTTTCAACACCAACAACATGGTCTGTGTATGTAAAATGTGTTTGGAAATGCAGACAGTCATTCACACACTTGCAGTGTCAAGTGGTGTGGATAAACGAACTCTTGCGAAGTCAGCATGCGCGAGGCTGTGATGAGGTCCGTGAAGGAGAATGCAAATCTGAATCACAACGCGACGTCAACCATAACACACAAAGAAGGAAACCTTCACGAGCAAAACATATATGCCCATGCCAAATGAGGTGCAGTGGTTCAGTCTTGGACTTGCCAACCAACTCAGCATTATTCTCCAGCAAAATATGAACTTGTTCAGGATCCTGGGCCAACCATAGGGCACTGATGCCCGATCTTGCAACCAGCTTGGGGTCGGCTCGCAGCGTGATCAGGGCGGACAAGACTGTTGAGTCCTAACTCGCAGGCTTTGTGCTCAGGAGACAAGCGTGATGCCAAAAAGTTGATGGTTTCATCCATTTCCTCCGAAGAGGTTGGCTGGTAGGGGCTGTCATCATGTTCGTACTCAACCATGATATTCTTCATCCACATCTTTTCATACAAGCAAACAAGTATACTCAAACGACTTCTTGGCTCTCGGCACTGTGCATGCGAATGAGTTTGTCGCTCGACCTTTGGGGAATAGACATCTCCAAACCATAGTGGTTATATATGATTGTATGGTTATATGGTCCTATGGTTATACAGGTTCATATAGCACTTCACAGTAGAATCAAAAAGTCACCATCCATCCGGATGGAAAGTGCCGGGGTCCTGGTGGTTTTTGGCAGCAACCATCAAGAGCGTTTGAGTGTCGTAATATCCCAAGTCGGCAAGACCGCTCACACGACCATTTGGATCTGCCCTTTCCTTCACCAAAAGTCTCAGCATGTCCACGTCACCTGCCAATACTGCACACATCATGCCGGTCATCCCACTTTCCTGCTTGGTCGCGACCTCCAAATTTGGGAACTCAAAATACTTCAAGAATCCGGTCAGGTCCCACTTCTCTTGCTTTTGGTTTAGTAATGTAGAGCGACGGGCCAAGTAAAAACGATAGTGGGCCAGTGGCCCTGCTTCTCTGAGGTGCTTGATCTTGCTCTTCAATGCCATCTCTCCCAGTTTCACAACCACCGCGCGGTCACTCTCCACTGTAAACAAACCAGTGGAAATCAGATTCCTTGATTTGTCAATTATCAATCCAAACGTCGGGGGCTTTGGTCATCTAGAACCTACTGAGTACCTACTGGTCCTTGTGATGAAACCTCATGAAATCTCATGCAACTGTGTCTTTACGGTGACATCAGGTTTTTGATCAGCCAGCTACTTCCAATTCATTTTTTCCCTTCCATTCCATTGTGTATGAAATCAAAAACCGACAGGCATTCTGGACCACAATGGACCACACAGCTGCTTAAGATGCTGCCAAGCTATGCCAAGCTGCTTCTGCCAGTCTAGTGGGAAAATATAGAGTGCTTCTTGAACAGAAAAAATAACGATCACACTGGTGTCTTCCCTGTTGGACAGCAAACGGCACCAGAGCTCTGCCCTGCACCAACCACGAGACAGCCAGGAGTTGTAGTTGCAGGGAAGGCCAGTGTCCATATGAACGAGTTCAGGGACGAGAGCCAAAAACAAATCCTGAGTGCGAAGAACAAATTCTTTGCCTTTGAAGAAGTTTCCTCACTTTGAAGAACATTGAAGAACTACTTTCAAAGTTAGCAATCCACATCTTGTTGTTTTGCTCAGGCAGACTGCGCGTTTGTTCAAAATAGAAAGAGAGAATGGAGCATCACAAGACCTACGTCGGCAAAAGCTACAAGGCTAGGACTCAAATGAATGCCTGGCCCTGAAAGGGGGGAGCGGAAAACTTGAACTCAACTCTCTAAGGATCGCATGCCTCGACATAGGCTGGGATGCTCTGAACTGCCAGGGCGGCATCGGATCTCGTATCATCTTCGTTGACGCCATCCGTTCTTGCTGTGATCTGGGGGATTGCAAACCAATCCAAAAAGAGGTATCCACCTGCCACCTGGTCACACAACAAAATTTGGGAACTCCACAATACTCAGATGGCTTCACATGAATTTCCAATGTCTTAAATGGCCTGTTGCAAGCACAAAGGCCGGAAGCCCTTAAACAATCATTAAAAAACCTTTAATTTTCATCCTTGCATCATGATTTGGTTCGGGCATCGATCCTACCACCAGCAGGCATCGCGAAGGCATCCAGATTGCAGCATTTGCTGTCTTCTGACCTGCGAGTGATCCTAAATATTCGCCATCCCAATATGTCCCAACATTCAAAGAACAAGTATACCTCTGGAGCGTCAAGGAGCCTGGGCAATGCCTCTGGATTCATCTGCAAAGTGACTATGTGACTATATGATAGCGGCCCAGCTCTGTAGCGCCTTTCTCGAAAGAAGCCCGGCACTTCTCCAAAGAATGGTATTCTACCAACGCACCCGCAGCCCCCAAAAAAGCCTGACCTGTTCATAGGTGGTGGCTGTTCCGTAGTCCATGCGAGTGATGTCTGGCTCCACTTTGAGAGATTTGTTCATCAAGCGAATCAATGCTTCACGCAGGACGGCCACTTGTTGACCAAGGGGATCCGGAGTCTTTGCTCCTAACCATTGGTGAGAGACGAAAATGACCTGGGCGGTTGGGGCAAGGCATTCCAAAAGGAACATCAGAGACATATAAAAACCCATATGAGAAACACAATTGAGGGGCACTCGGAGGACATTCATGATCAGTGCACTCTGACATTCCCAGAGTGTTTGACTACAAAGCAGGGGGTGAGCGCGAAGCTGGCAGGACATACAGAAACTGCAAAAAGCCTTGGGCCCTGGACATAGGATCAAGTTCAGCATTCGAATCTAGCTTTAGTCCTACTGTCGTTCGGGAGGCAGCTAGGGGCCTTAGGGGACCGCTCCCTAGGCTGGCACACCCTAGCTGCGGATGCTTAAAATCATGATTTAAAAATTCAAAGTGCCAAGCAAATCGAAGGTCGCAAACATTCCTGGTTGCCATTCATGAAGCAGTCCCTTCTGGCGCAAGACATGATGCGGCTCTGGAGCCCCCTTCATTTGCAGGAAATCAAGTACTTTGACCACGTACATGGGAAACAGGTACTCGTGCACCGCGTTTTGGCAGTCGGGTACATCTTTCGCTGATTCCGGAGTGGTGCGGCACGAAGCCGCAAGATTTCCCATGCTTACCAGCGGTCACAGCCGAAACAGCTAGGCGCCATTCGAGAAGTGTTCAACAGCTTTGCGCATGCATTCACAAAAAGCATGTTGGGAATCAGCATTGATGCACGGATTTTCTCCTATCACCACATGTAAAATGTAAAAGACCTGGACTCAACAAGAATTTCTGACTAGCATCTTTTCTCTTGGTTTGCCTGCAAATGCATCATTTCACTGGACACACTGTTTGCTTAGATCTACCCTTAGCAGCTGAGCCTTTTTTTTCCGGTCGATTCTTTCCCCGAGTCTTCGGGACTCCCCTTCAGGGAGGTTCAAACTGCGAAAGTTGAGAGGATGGGCAGCAAATCGCCGTGACCGCCTGCTCGTGCCAAGTCTTCAGCCGTATCGCCGCGATCATTCGCAATGTCAAGTTCTGCGTTGTTCTCCAGTAGCAGTTGCACCAAAGCCTGGGAAATTTCTCTACTGCTCTTCCTTTAATTGCATCCTTTTGCTTTGTGGCTCTATGAAAAGCCGCAATGCTAAAATGAATCACGTTGCTTCCAGGAGATAAGAAACATTACGAAACCCTGAAAGGATTGTGGTGGGCCGCGCACCTTGTTGCCCATCATTGCAGCCGTAGACAAGGGAGTAGCACCGGGGAAGCTGGCCATTTTGCGCAAGTAAGCACCTCAATCTTCGATTCGCCAAACCATATAAATAAACAACTATTCTATAAATAAATTTAAAAAAGATTATATAGTTTGAAGTCACATTATATGTATTATAGTTAAAACTCAATCATACAATTTGATTTGACCTCCCATAAAGCCAAGACTTGAAGGCCTCTGCATATACTCAGTTGGCTTTTCCTGGTGTCGAAACTTGTTTATACAGTTTGTATCATTCATTACCATGCCATTAGATTATTCAAGGTGATATCATTCAACCACCTGGCCCTGGTGGTCTTAAAGAGACGGAGGCCACTGCTGCAGAGAAAAAAATAGGAAACATCCCCAAAAAGAAAAACAAATTAGAGAAAATAGACTTTTCTGTTCATGCCAGGCCCACTTCCTTCCAAGCCCCAAAGTGATGTGTAGAGTCCAGCACGGAGACATTCCCAGTACAGGGGTCCCGTGGGCGATGCTTGCCTGGGCCAGGGCAACTCAGGCTCAGCACTGAGAAAATGTAGGATATGATAGGACATCTCCTAATCTACTTAAGCGCTACTCTCTACTACTTCGCCCTTTCTTTTTCCTCCCATAATGCTCACTGCTTTCGTCACGGCACCTACAGTTCCTCTGTAGGTTAAATGCTTTGGGAAGCTGTACCACGGCATGGTTAGACCTGTGGTATCCACCACGTACTCTGGTAATTCAAATCTGGTCACACCAGATCCATACCCAGCTGGGCACACCAGCTCTATCTAACTCAACCTGGTCCCAGGTAAAAGAGGAAGATAGCACCCTGAGTAAGTCTAACCACAGCGCACTGCGCAAACCCCAAGTCCTACGGACTCTTCAAAGGATGGGGGTCAAGCAACGAGGCTTGCCGTCATCCTAGGGTGGGTTATGGGTGGGTAAAATTTCAAGGCTATTTTGGATCAAGACCTTGAGCCAAAATAACCAATAGATATAGAGATGATTATGTGCTAACCCAAGCCTTCCAACCTGAAGCACATGATACATCTCCTAATCTACTTAAGCGCTACTCTCTACTACTTCGCCCTTTCTTTTTCCTCCCATAATGCTCACTGCTTTCGTCACGGCACCTACAGTTCCTCTGTAGGTTAAATGCTTTGGGAAGCTGTACCACAGCATGGTTAGACCTGTGGTATCCACCACGTACTCTGGTAATTCAAATCTGGTCACACCAGACCCATACCCAACGCACTAATTCCCAAAGCACTTAGAGGAACTGAAAAACCCTGACCGTGGCAGAGAAAGGCATGGAGAGCAGTTTCACTGGGAAAAAGGCTCGAAAGGCTCGGAAACGGTTCTGCTGGAACCAGCTGTCCTTCAGCCCATGTCGTGAAATGGGATCTGCCCAATTAGACTTTGAGGGGATGTACTCCCAGTAGAGAGCAGTGTCTAAAGCAAACAAACCTACGTGTATGAAATCACTGATGCTGGAAAGATCCTCAGAATCGGAACGGCCTCGCAAAAGGCACATCAAGCTCGCAACGTTGTCGATGAACCAGTAGCCACGTCGACCTCGGAAGGTGGATGCTCGGGTAATCAAGGCATAGGCCACCATCATAAGTTCGAGCTGCGCAATCTTCTGCCCGTCACCTGAAAAGAAAGAGTACAACTCATCAGGGATGTGCGCTACAAAGGCCTCTCGGATCGGCAAGGAAGGAGTAGTCCATAGGATGAGGAAACCACCAGAGCCTTGCTTTGGTCCCTCCAAAGCTGCATCGGATGCTACCAACACCCTAGGTCGAGGCTGCCTGCGAACTTCATAGGGGCGTTGTGGCCGGGCCTCCAAGACGGTAATGATGACTTGAAACGAAGCTTCCAACTCTGGTGTCACTGCGGTGGTTGAACTGTATTGACGATCTTTGATAGACTGCAAGCCGCCACATCCAAACCTTCCAAAAACTCCTGACTCCAAGAAGTTCAACATCCCATAGAGTTTGGCGGCATGCGAGGGTCTCAAGAATCCTGATGATCTGGCTTCCTCAATCAATGTTCTCACCTTCAGCTCGAGTCGCTCTCGAACCCAGAAGGTAACTAAAGATTGGGAGGAGATGGGTGTGAAGTCGAAGTCCAATCCGAGAAACGCCCCTTTGCTGGCAAAGAGCTGTCTCTTGTCTCCTGCAAACGGCGTACCCAACAACACGTTGAGTTCCCCAAAGGACCACTGGAGGGACGGGCCATTTGACACCCAATCTGTGAGATGGGCGTCATCAAAGTAGAGCGATACGAGTCCTCGGAGGAGTCGACGCCCCAATGATTCCACGAACCTGCTGTAGCGGTTAAAACTTGTCACGGCCAACGGAAGACCAAATAACAAGGAGCTGTAAACTTGAAAAGCCGGGGCCTGCCACTCGTGGTGCCAAAAGACTACCACGCACGCAAGAGCCTCTTGTCTTGAGATGGGGCTGTGCCTGTAAGATCCTGTAAGCATCTGGCCAGTCCTCTCCGGCACCTTGCCAGGTATCCTCCTGGCAGGCTGCTTCCCACTGCTCATCATCCAGACACTGGGACACTGCTGCCACATGTTGAGCTGGTCGAAGTGGGGAGCACAGGACAAGCTTGTTGCTATCTGAGGACAGGGCGCTCTGACCGCCCCTGGCGGCGTCGTCGATGATCCTCTTTTTGCCAGAGGCTTGCGTAATGACGCAACGAGGGATCAAACGATGTGGCTGCCCGCCAATCTCCCTCAACAATTCCGCCCTCGTCAAAGGCGGGGAGCAGAAATGCTTGGCGTGATCAGCGAGCGACTGTTCCAACGCCACAGCGTCGTTCGGCCCGGGCTTCACCATCTGGAGCACATCCATGTTGTGGGTCTCTGCATCCTCCAGGACTTCCGCCAGGGTGATCCTGGCCGCCGCTTGAGGGGGGGAGGTGCCGTACGGCGCGAACCCAACCGCGGGCAACCCGGCTATCAATCCATAGGGGTATGTGATGTCACCCCAAGAGGTGAGCACTGTGAGCAATCCCACCAAACCAAGATGTCTGGATGCAGTCACTCGGCGAATGCCATCCTCTTGATACCGCCGGAGGTGCTCGGTAACTCCAAGCCACCTGCGACTGAGTTCTTTGAGGGCCCCCGACTGCATGCTTTCTCCAAGAGGCCAGGGTACCTCGCTGATGAGCTGTGCAATGGGCTGCAAACAACAGGTCATCATCCATCAGCTGGGCTCTCTCAAGGGGAGAAGGCTCGTTCACGAGGTCGAGGCTTTGGGCAAAGTGTTCGTCCATGGTGAGGCCAAACGACAGCAACGGTGGAAGTGCTGCTCGATGAGAAAGGGCTCCTGCCTGTTGACCATCTGTGTTGCGTTGTCGAAGTCTGTTGGTTTGGTTGGCCAACAAAGGGCAAAGTGGACCATCCCATTCCTTGTTCATCATCTGGAGCCATTCACGAAAACACGAGAACGGTGGGAGGTTCACTAGATCTTCAATCATTGGGAACTGAAAATCGAGGAAGAAACCTTCTGGGTATAGTTTCTTGAAGGCCAAGATGATGTCCTCTTGACGCAGGGCTCCTACAGCTCGGGGCAAAGTGGCTGCCGTCCGTGCCACCAACCTAACTGCTCTGCTACGAGCTCGGTGGGATTTCCTCCCAGTCACTCGCGGCATATAGGCTTGAGGGGCCCCCGCATCGAACACTAGACCTGCGAGCAAGTCAGCTTCGCATAGCCCGCCATGTTCACAATCGCACACCAAGGTCACTCCTTGGAGCTCGCTCAGGGCACCGCTGAGGTTGTCCAGAACATGGCTGAGGTACAAAGGCACCCATTCGTCCAGGCTGCAATCAACTCCCGGAATCACAGGGGATGCCCACTTGGTTCGACGAAGGCGATGGCGATGATGGCCTGCACCCACGTACGCGCAACCTTCTGGAAGTTCGCCATTCTCAAGGAGGTCACTGACCCTTGCTCTGCGAGGAACCCGGGCTGCTTCGGCAGGATTGGGTGGCAACACCTAAGGGGGACATCGCTTCACTCCGCATCGATTCTGGTCTGTATTGCAGCCAATGTTCCCGCCTACCAACTGTCTCCACTGGTGGTAAGCGAGGGATGGCCAACACTGCCCAGCCCATCCGGGCTGCGAACCAACTGGCTGACACCGCAATGGAGAAAGCTAGGCTGGCTGAGTATTCGGCCTCTTCTCGGGACGGATAGTGTGGCTCACCATTGACCAACACTGGGTCCCATTCATCTGCTGCATGAACATGATGGCAGGAAAGATCGGGCCAGGATGCGATCTCGTCCAGGTTGTGACGCAGCTTCTGGAGGTTGCACCTGGCTGTCATGAAGGCACATGCTGCATAGTCAGTGTCCATCCACAGACCCGACTCCCACATCGCTTTCTCTTGGGGTAACTCCCATTGCAAAGAACGAAGTGGGTTCTCTCGGAGCGCTCCTCTGCCGTCTTGAGCTGCGAGCTGCAGCTGATCCAACACCCAACTCGTGGCTTGGTTATCCACAGCAACCCGTGCTGCAGCCCGAGGTGGAAGATTGGGCAGGCCCTCTGGCCATTGGTCCGATCGAAGTGGAGGTGGTGCACTCCTCCCATCGCTGAACTTCCTGGGAATCTCACGAGCTCGGCTTTTGGTTGAACAGTCCAACGCCGCTGCTATCATGGCACACTCCCGCAACTGAGGAGCAAGACTTTCTTGCCTGGCTGGGTTGGATAGATCATGACTCTCACCCAGAAGCCAATCGACTGGAAGAACCTTCCAACCACAAAACAGGAAGGCTCTGGACAACGGAGCATTCGGACCACACATCAAATCAGCAAAAATCCGCTGGGGACCAGGTGGGAGTGGTGGAAATGATACAGCCTCAGAGGGGTCACTCCCCTCCCCTCCCGGGCTGTTTCAAAGCTTAATCTTAGCCTTGCAAGTCGACGCACCATGACCCGGTGAGCCGCACACCCTTTGGTTCTTGGTGACCACCCCACATCGATGAGATCCTTGAGGGCAGGATGCGCCCTTGACTGAGCATTTTCCTCGCTGGAAAGCAGGGCAAAGGAGTTCACCGTCTCGCATCCTCACGGCTACTTTCTTGCTGTTCACTGACTGGCCCAATTCGAAACGGGATACCTCCCCGCCAGAGCCGGCTTCACGAGAAGCACCAGGGGTAGCCATCGTAACCGTGCCCACACTGCCTGCTTGCCAATGCGCGTCTCGGGCCTCGTACGTCTCCTTGATGACCACGCCCAGGGTCTTGGCACTTTCACGGAAGCGAGTGACTCATTCACTTCGCTCTTCCAAGTCATGGGATTCCAGCCATTCCAGCCGTCGCCCTGGCGGAAGTTGGAAAGTCACTTTCCTCGCCCGGTAGTAGTACTTCAAAAGGATGTCCAGTGGTACCTCCACGAACATCGTTGTGTCAGCTCCCAACGGATCTTCCTCCTTAGCTGCTGGAGCTGTGCTCAGCTTCTGGATACCTCCCAGAGCATAAGCAACCAACAAAGTGTGCAGACGATCAAGATAGGACTCCACGTCGCGCCTCCCAGGTTCCTCCTGGTCCGGCTCTTCTGTCCAAAGTCCATCGCCCAGCTTGCGCTTCTTGTTGGTAGTCAAGAGCTGCCACTGCAAGGATTTGACCTTCCAGACTGACGTCACGCACAGCATTCTCTTACTGAGCTCCCTCGTCACTCGAGAGACCAACGTGTCAGAAGGATACAGCTCAGTAGGGAAATGCAAACGATAACGGCACCAAAACTGCTCCTTGGCTGTCCTCAATTCATGGTCCTCCAACAAAGTGTCAAGATCAGAGATAGCTACCTTAGACCGATCAGCCTCGAACTGCTTGTAGTACAAGGTAACTGCATGCCAGGCTCGGCGGAGTCGTGCCGTCTGGATCTGTGCATCTTCGCCAAGTGACAACTTGGACGTCCAAGCTTCGATCTTGGTGTCAGAATCCCAAAAGAAACGGAACTCATCAAGGGTTTCCAACTTAGCTTTCACTAAGGCGTCTACCACCCCCTGGGTGATCTTGAATTGAGTCCCTAAGTGGGTAAATCTCTCCAGTGGGGTCCCTCCCTCACACGGAACAAAATTCATGGCTAGTCCACTCTAGCTCGAGGAAAACAAAAACTGGATTGATCCGAAAAGCTACTTAGGCTGGTCAGGGTCCCTCCCTGCCTGCTTCTTTGGCCGGATTCCTTCCGGTGCCTACCAGCATCAGAGCAAACTGAATGGAAAGAGGGGAGGGAGACAGACCAGGGGGGAATGACGACACCCAGTACCAAGTGAAGCATGAGATCGGCAACATGACTGCAGCGTTCATCTCACTCACTCTTTTGGGACTCCACACCTGGTGATACCTCCAAGCCTCATGCCAAGACACTACTGTAAGAGTGAAAATGGTGTCCGACCTAAACGTGAGACAGTGTCATCTTGTCTTCGGAAAACACGGAAACTGGTTCACTCCAGCTCAACTGCTGGCAACGTGCATTTTCCTCGCACATTCGCTTGATTGAGGGCATCAAGCAGCTCTTAGACGAGACAGTCACACGCACTCCCTCAAAGTGCAGACAAAACGTCGATGCATTGAATTGCAGGAGCACCCCTGCGCAAGCTGGTCCTAACCAGCGTTGAGAATTGTTCTCTCACAAATCTAAAAGAAAACTTGCTGGGCATCGAGCTTTGCACCCAGGACAGAACACTCTTCCCCAGGCAGCTGCTTCGAAGCGATCCGTGCTCAGGAGTGGGTTGCGAAGACGCTCGTAGCTGGATTGGCCTTGACGATGACAGCATAGGGCAATACCTGACTCAGTCTGGACATGGCAATGTGACCTCTCCGTAGTGATCCATCCTGTGCACTTGGGCCACGGCTGAGACAACTTGGTGGAGTTCACCATGTCATGGGCCCACTGTGCAAAAGCCCTGTCTTCGAAGGCCTGGTCAATCCTCACTGGCGTGTGGCGCAACACCTCCTTGATGGCATCTGTCACCGACAGCTTGCAGAAGATGGCCAAGATCATCACTCCCGCCACTGCAGCTCGGTGCTTGCCAGCAATGCAATGCACCAGGACCACATCTCCTTGGTAGAGCGAAGCCCGAATCAACGGGAACAGCTTCTTCCACTCATTAGTGCGGCTAGTGGCACTGGAGATGGTGAACACGGCCAGGTGAGCATTGGGCAAGGTAACTCCTTGCCTGCTCTCTGGTGGGCCACTCAGGCAGCACACTTGCAAGTCCACACGAGGAAACGCAGCTGAAGTTCGAGAGGTCGGGATGCCTGAAATCCAAGCTCACCTCCAGAAGCCAGCTTAAGCACCCGAGAGGGCTTCACTGCCCGCTTGCCATCCACCGTAGCCAGCTCGTCAAACCGACGATCGGAAGGCGCCAACGTCACCGGCTCTGGTATCTCCAGAGTAGGCAACTCCACCACCGAAGGTTCCTCCTCCGGCTTGGGAGCCAATGATGAAGAGGTGGCCACCGCTTTGGCCTTGGCCTTCCCTTTGGCAGCTTTGGGGGCTCTTTCTTCACCGGCATCTCGACCTTGGCTCCCTTTGGAGGTTGAGCTGGTTCAGGAACCTTTTCCTCCGCCTTGGCCTTCTCCTTAGGAGGCTGGGCAGGCTCGGGGACAGCACTGGATTGCCTCTTCTTGTCGGCTGCACTGCCACTAACCACCTGGGGAGAGACACTCTCATCCGAGGATGTGGCTTCCTCAACCGCATCAGGCTCCTGCTGCTCGACATTGGGTTCCTCCACCGCTTCGGATGGCCGTACCTCGGCCTGAAGTTTCTTCACTTCAGCAAGTGAAGCTGCCCTACGACCCCAGCACTCTCGAGCTGTGTGCGTCCCGCCGCACGCCCTGCCCGTCCTCTGCACCACCGAGCACTTGTGCTGGGAGCGGCATCGATCATTTGTGCATGTCCCCACGTTGTAACTTGTACAAAGGCGAGCACCATTCTTGAGGAACTGGGTGAGGACGAATTGATTCAACGATGGTGGCATGGGGGGATCTCCATCGGCATCTTCAGCTTCCTTGCGCTGACGGGCGGCCTCAGTCAGTTGACTGCTCAGCTTGAAGCGCTCCTTCACGTCACTCTCCACAGTCTCCGGGGCACTCCAAATGACCAACTTGTCGCGGTTCAATTCACGATCAAGCGCTGAGTGGGCCTTGTCGAGGGCGTCTTCCAACGCAGCTTGGGGAATGATCTCCCACGAAGCAAATTCCGCCACTGAAGCAGCCACTGCCTGGACTTTCAATTTCGACCTGATCGACATCGTATACTTCGATCCTGAATAATGGAGTGGCATGGAGTCCGGGGTGGAGGAGCGGTCAGTCCAGTCCCCGAGGGCCAGTAACTCTGGCGCCCCCATCTTCAAAAGATGCCCCACCGTGGGTCCTAACTTGCGGAAGCTGTAGGTGGTCAGAACTTGAAGGGGGTCCACATGGCCCTGGAACGTGGCTTGGGAGGCTTGCTGAACATCCCTGATTGAGTACCTGGCACCAGATCGTGGATCGAAGCACAGCCCATTGCCTGGCGATCGCTGCCACAGCTCCAACCAAGCTCTGGCCCACTCGAATCCATTGCCGAACCTGGCAGGGATGGCGAAGTCAACGCCTCCCCGGGCCACCGCCTGCTTACCTACAGGACAGTGGCAGTGGAGGAGGGCTGCAGTCAGCTTCCTCGGATAAGCACGCTGCACATGCTTGAACCGAAGCACACCTGATGCCACCATCCAAACGCCCAAATTGCACATCCAAGCTGGGTCGTGGACCTTGGCCATCGCCTCGATCTGCTCCTCCAACCACGGCAGCATTGGTGGCTCCAACACTACCGCAGAGTTGTTCCGCTTGCCTCGCTGAGACAGCTTGGGCACTCGGATGTTGGCCAAGGGCCAATTCAACCGACCCTGGTTGCTCAGCCACCGCAGCGCATTGAGTGCACGCGTCGGGGCTTCGGTCCCTTCGGCAATGAAGCTCCTCAGCACCAACTCTTCGGGCGGTAACTCCGCCTGGTGATCACGCAGGAACTTCTCGAACTCGGCCCACGTCCTCAACGCGTTAGCTATGGTGATGGGCTCGGAGTGGGTGACCTTCTCCTGGGCCAGCCTGCGCACCTCACGCTCCCAGTGCGTCCGCATCTGAGTTGTCAACTGATTCGGCCGGTAAACTCCGACCGACTCAAAGACATAGGCCAGTTTACCCCCGGCCGCCACCACTTGTTCGGCTTGGGAGGATGATGCTCGAAGACGAAGTGTCTGCCTCTTCACAGGAGCCACAGGGCGCAATGAAAGAGCTCGGAATGCGGGGGCTCCCCCACTTCCTTCCACCGCCGCCACTGCCGCAGGCATAAGTTGAGCATCCTGGTCAGCTCGAATACGTGCCCATGCCTCTGCCCCGAAATCACCTAAGGTCAGCGACGCCTCTTCGAGGGTCGAGAAAGCATAAGCGAAATCTGAATCAGCCTGAAGTTGATTGCGCTCACGGTAGTCACGGATCCGCAAACGCTGCACTGTCTGCAAGTTGTCCGACGCTTCCAAGGAGTCCTCCCCAGCCTGCGCAGCATATAGGGGCCCTGGTACGCCATGATCGCGGCCGATATCACAAAGGCTTGAGGCGCAAACTGCCCGAACATAGAGCTGCAAGAACCAGTACCTGAGACAACAGGGGAGGACACGAGGGCATGACTGGACAGACAGGGAGGATCAGGTGCAGCAACCGCAGTGGCCCTCATCTTCGAGGCATGCTGAGCAGATGTACTCATCACAGACGGGGCAACGACCCCAAGTTGGAATCCAGCACGAGGCACAGAGCTCGGGGATGACTGGCTCTCCCGCACAGTTGGCCCCCAACATGCTCCTGATAGACGTGCCTGCTCGTCCCACCTGAAGCAGGGTACCTCCCAGCTTGGTGGATGAAAAGGCTGCGACGGGCTCCACCCATCGACGCTTTCCAGCTTGCCACAGCTTCCACAGCCTGAAGAATTGCCACGGGGCGACCCCATCCCCTCGGCTGGCTGCCAAGCGGTCCACCAAGGAACGCAGGTGAGGGGGCATGATGTCCTCCATGGTGATCCGCTCATGGAACTGCACCGCCAGAACATCCATGGTTGCAGGCCGAGCATGGAAGCGAGCCCACAAAGCTGGGGGGGAATCATTGACTTGAGCAATAACTGAGTGGCGACTCCACACTCCCAACCATGGGAACTTGAACCCGCCTCGACGGGAATCACATCTCTGGCAACCATTGACATGGCATGGGACTTTAGAAACCTGCGGTAACTCCGCAAGGCTCTGAACTTCGTCCATGGGGTCACTCCCCAAATGAATGACATGACAGACCGATGCCCACAAGGTGCCAGCCTCAGCAAGTCGCTCTTGCTTGAGTAGGCTTTGGACGTAGGCCTCAAAATCTGCCCAATTGGCCGGATGCAGTAACTCTGCCTCCGTATACACGCCAACATGAACCCCAGGGATGACAGACATGAATCCCCTTCAGGAAAATTTCAAGGCTATTTTGGATCAAGACCTTGAGCCAAAATAACCAGTAGATATAGAGATGATTATGTGCTAACCCAAGCCTTCCAACCTGAAGCACATGATATATGGTGTCTGCTGGGGATGTGCTTCGGACAGAGTTAGCACACAGGATCCTTAGTCTTTGTCGGACAACATTTAGGTGGCATTTTTACATATGCACAGTTAACCTTGCCATCTGCTAGGGACGGGACGCCCCCTAACCAAGGTTGTCATGACCACCCTTTACCAAAACCACACCATGTCCCAAAAATATACATGTTTATTACTCACCAAAAGCTTTGGCACCGTCACTGTCACATTGGTGGCAAATCACGCATTGACATCTGTCCGGAAGGACAAAAGAAGCCGCGCATTGCTGCAGGCATGGGGATTAGCCCGCCCGAAAACACCCACAGCATGCAAGGGCCCAAAGCCATCTGAAGCAAGGCAGGTCGGATCACATCGCGCTTCCAGAACCGCCCGAAGGGTCTCGGAAGATTGCCGGCCTGAAGAGCGTTGAACAGCCGAGAACTTTGGCACTGGCAGTGTTGTGAAACAAGAGGAGGCCAGCCGTGATCAATACCCCTGAAGCACCCTGCCTGCCACCCCGTTCAAAGGCTGATGGCTGGTCACAAAGTCGGCCTTGTTTTCCTTGGCCGCGCGCGAAACCAAACGGGAGAATCCTGGCACAAAATTTTCCATGTCCTGACACGATTTTTTTTGACTGCGCCCTCCACACGGACCATCGGCGACGCCTACCCATCGAACCCATATTAGGCTCAACTTCGCATGCAGTCAGCCTATCCACGATGCAACACGAGATTTTGGAAGCTCTGGGCCTGGTCCCCCAGGACTCCGTTCAGTTGCACCAGCCAACCAACTTGCACAAGCCTACCTACATTGAACAATGAACCGACCGGGCAACCAACCAACATTCGACAGACCAACGATTTAACTGTGCAACGACCAACCAGGATTTGTCGCCAAGGTTCTGACAAAATCCGCACATGATCTGGTCGCGCGGACAGCCAAGCAGCAGTTGTGAGCTGTCCAGAGATCGTAGCCACGTTCGGATCTGCGCGCAGCGAGATCAAAGTGGACAACAAATGCGGCTCCTGACGGGGTAAAGAATCCAAAGCACGTCAGGATCCGTACTGATCCATCCAACTTGTACTGATTTCATGTGAGAAGTGGATAGAAATGGGAGGTTTTTGCAAAACACGTTCTGCACATGTCTGACCCTGAGGACAGTGAAGCATTTGTCAAGCACCACTTGATTAGTCGCAAATGATGCTGTCCCGGTCGTACGTGCTCTTTCACACCTATCTATGGCAATCAGTCTTGATCTGCTGCAATTTCATGTTCTGACGGACGCAATACTATCTGTATTTGCATGGTATGAAAGTGTTTAGATTTATTTAGAACTAAGGGGAAGGAAGTCAAACCATGAAGAATGATGAGACATGTTTTTCATTTATCGATTAATCAAATAAAAACGAACATATACCGATACATACCATATACATATACCTTGAAAACTATTCACACAATCATTCATCTATATTCAAATTGACATATGCACTCAAAAAAATATACAACAATTTCATATTTGTTCATCTATCTATCTATCTATCTATCTATCTATCTATCTACTGAATAATCTACTCATTTGTTCACTTTTTTTTTCATCATTTATTTAGTTCTGTGCTTACATAAGCAAATATCTTAGATGGCCCGCTGCCCCTCAGCGTCGCGTCCTGTAAGCTCTTGACCGCAGCCATGAGTGGCGTCTGGCCATCGTAATAGCCCAGCTGCCCAAGGCCACTGATGCGACCATTGGGATCTGCATGGTGTTGCACCAGTGCTTCGATCATGTCCACGTGTCCCGCCAGCACCGCACATAGGATCCCAGTCATTCCACGGGTTCCACGCACAGCCGTCTCCAAATTGGGAAAGTCGAAATGTTTCAGGAAACTTTCGAAATCATTTTGAAGATTCCTCTCCTCCAAAGGTTGATTCAGCAGTGCAGGTTGACGTGCTAAATAGAAACGATAGTCTGAAATCAATCCGGACTGCCAAAGGTGCTGAATTTTGCTTTTAAGGGCCATTTCTCCGAGTTTCACCACGACCGCGCGATCGGATTCAACCGTGAACAAACCTCGCTTGCTCTCTTGCACCCAATTCTGGCTGGGAAAACAATGACCAAAAAACATGACACAGAAATATGAAGGAAACATATCGAAAATTTCAAGCTGAAGCAAAGGCGTGGAAGCCGTCCGAAATCAAATGCTGTTGCCAGTCAAAGGGCAAAATGTAAAGTGCCTCTTTGGGTGAAAATACGACAATGACTTTTGTATCATGCCGGATGGACAGCAAGCGACACCAAAGCTCCGCCCTGCACCAACCGCGCGACAACCAGGTGATATAATTGCACTGAAGTCCAGTGTCTGTATGAACAAGTTCAGGCACAAGAGCCAAAAATAAATCCTCGGCAAGTCTTTCGTCTGCTCTTGTGCCACAAAATTGGCGCTTTGCTAAACTGTGCATCTTGGCTGAAAAGGTGCTGGAAAAACTCCAGATGAAAAACAACGTCTATGGTGCAAACCGGAGATTTATCATCTCCGTATGCAAAGCCTTCGAACCTGCTTTTGCTGACTACAAAATCAACATCAAAGCATGTCAAAGCTCTGTCCAAGGCAAGCAATCAAAGTATGCAAAAATGTGAAGGCACGTTTTCTAACCAAAAAACAGCTTAGCATTCAGGACAAATCCTTAATACTATACTATAATTTGCCTTCAAACTGATAATTTTAAAAAAAGTGAGCGCCAGCAGCTCTGTTGAAGCGGAAACCCGTCTTGGATACAAACAGTTGGGGAACAATTGGAACCCTGAAGATCATTCTGAGAAGGATCGCATGCCTCGACATAGGCTGGGATGCTCTGAACTGCCAAAGCCGCATCGGATCTTGTCACATCTTCATTCACACCATCAGTTCTTGCAGTTATCTGAGGTATTGCGAACCAATCCAAGAAAAGGTAGCCATCTGCAACCTGCACAAAGAGCTTCAGCTGGATGCCCGTTGCTTGTGACCAGTTGAACGTACTGGAAGACTTCTGCAAGGAATTTATCTCTAAAACTGCATGTCATCTTCCTCTTCACCATGAGTTCCTGTCAGATTAGAAGACACATAGCTTTTCTTACTCCTGTTTCCCGCAGGCGTTATCCGTTATTGCCTTATCCTGTAATGCGAGACCCTTGATGCTCAGTCAGTAGTACACTGAGTCCACAGTATTTCCCTTAAGCTTCCCTCATGTACCACCATCATCCACCATCCTGCAATCTTTTTTTGGATCTTTGGCCGAACCTGCTCATAGCTGGTGGCATTGCCCAGGGTTCGGAACATCCGCGTGATATCTTCCTCCACCATCAAGGACTTGTC
Source organism: Symbiodinium kawagutii (assembly GCA_009767595.1). Lineage (NCBI taxonomy): Eukaryota > Dinophyceae > Suessiales > Symbiodiniaceae > Symbiodinium > Symbiodinium kawagutii. Next base: position 70,469 of record VSDK01004784.1, on the reverse strand, counting down.
TATGAACCGTGCCAGCGCCAAGCGCAACACATCCAGCTGCTGGCCCAAGGGGTCGGGAGCTTTTGCACCCAACCACTGGTGGGAGATGAAGAGTACCTGAATCGTGGCACCAAGTCACAGCAATTCATGATAATTCATCCATGTTATAACCACATCAAGTTTGGGATCCTGAACTTTTTTTGGTCTCAGTCCAGCATGAGGTTCTGAAATGACAAATGATAAACAATAAATAGTCCACAATAATCAATAACTCGATGGCCAAATGACAAAGGTAGAAAACCAGACAGCAGTGCCTGTGGTGACTGTGGCAAATCAGTTGGATGCTTCTGGTGTAGGCTGCAGCTACTCTCAGTCAGGTCTTTTCTTGGTGCATGCCAAAATGTTCAAAAGAGCGCCTTGCATTTCAAGCTCCCGACTCTCCTCACAAATTTGGTCCCAGTTGCAAACATTCCTGGCTGCCATTCGTGAAGCAAACCTTTCTCTTTCAGGATGTGGTGTGGTTCTGGCGCTCCCTCCATGAGAAGAAAATCCGAGACTTTGACCACGTACATGGGAAACAGGTAGTCATGCACGCGCACATGGCTGTCCAAATTCTCCACCTCCCCACCGGGTGTAGCACACGGGGTTACGGTATTGCCCATTTTAACCGAGCCGAATGAGCTGGCGGAAAGCGAGCCATCATGCCACCTCATGTGTCCCTTACAAAGGCATCAGATTGCTTAATGTTTTGAGACTTGCACTTGGCACCACGGATGCCTGCAGTCGTCAAACCACTTCTGACAATTGTAATTGATATGCCAGTGATGCTTGAGTCTTGCTTCTCTTTATGCAAGTCATCTAGGCATCCGTAAGGGTGTAAAAAGGCTCTTTGTTTGAGATCATCAATTGGGTCACCACAGCCAAAATTATATAGAATATTGTGATTTGGAAATAGGGTTCATTTGTCATGATTGGCTGTTTCATAAATTTCTTCCTATCATTTCCTATCTCACCAACTGGTGCTGCGTGCCATGGGACCGGCAAGGCTCCAAAAACATTCTTTCGCCACATGCCGAAGTCCATTTCGCCCTCGCTGAGACCGGCAACGGAAGCGCGCCACTATGGGCACATGGTCCTCAGCAGTTACTGTATGATACCATGCTGGACCTGTGGCCTTTGCTCTTGCCATTTCCCTTCTGGCCTGGCCTTTCTTGCAGAACCCCGTGATGGTGATGGCTTTGGAAAAACATCACTGACGCACTTGATTGAGGGGGAGATGGTGTGGCAGTATCACGTGTCAGCTAGGAGTCCGATGGATGCCGCTGGTTTGGAATCGCTTCGTGCAAATCAGGATGTTCTTGCACATCAACCTGGGACACATTGGGAGGCACTGCGTGGATCATGGATGGCAATGGATGGGCCATGATTAGCAAAAGCCAGAAAAGAACATGCTACCAGCTACCAAGTGGTTGATGCGTGGTTGATCGTCAGCGCGAGATATCTTCCAAAGCACTAGAAGAGCTTTTATTTCTCAAAGAATCCATTCTCGAGCCAGGGGGCCCATGACTCACACGAGGAAAATGGTCTCATGCGTAGAAAAAGGAGGAAGAACTGACAAATAGCCACTTCAACACCATGAAACTGCGGACTATCTAATATGGCGCAAACAAAAATCTCGCCATTGGAAAAACAACCACTTCGGACACGCACACATCGCAAGATTGCCATGCTAATCGCGCCCAGGAAATTCGAGGCTTCTTCTTGGGTCCATCTGTTCGACTTCCCAGCGGTGAACTAGCATCTTGTATATTTTGCAATTTCTGTCAATTGCCAAGGCAATGCCCACAGCTTTTGTTGCTGCCAAAAAGGTATGAAAAGGTTGCCTTTCAGATCAGTTCCAATCACGGCAAGGAGTTCTAAGTTGTTACGAGTTGTCCCCAGTTCTTCTTTTGGCGTCCCCTTTGGGCTTACAGCTCTTGGGTAACGTTGACAGTCCAGGCCACCAGTTCCAATCGCTGGCATTGATAGACGATGGCATCGATGCGCAACTTCCGTGCCAGGGTCACTGAGGTCACCCCCGTTGGCACATCTGTGGTATCAAAGGTGAAGGGGTGCAACACCACATCGCGGTTCCTGCGAACCAAATCTGACGAGCTGATTTTCGATTGGGACATGGGTCCACGATTGCTGTGACTTTTCGCGTCTGCTTTAGATTAAATCCAACTGACAGGACATGCTATGCTGTAGAAAAATGTCCTCAAAATTATGTTTAGATGCAACCGACACAAAAGCACCATGGAGAAATGATTCGTTTGATCAAATTTGTCGGACGGTCTCACTATCGCACCGGACGAAACAGTGCATATACGTATGGGTATGTGAACCTGCAGAATTCGCGGAATGAAAAAGAATTAAATGCAATCAAGTAAATCAATATACTATATTACGATATTTTTTGATGTGCACAAACAATATAAAACAAGCAATAGTAACATCCAAAATAGAATGTCATAATGAAACCAAATCTAATGTATAGTAGAATCTCAGGTAATGCAAACTTCCCAACTGCCTCACTACCAACAACAGAGTCTTTTCTCACATCGATTTTCCCAAGTTGATACAAGTGAGACCGGCACACCAGGACCAATGCGACAAGTTCCTATTGTCAAAAGAGTGTGTGTGTGTGGAGCCAGAGGAGAAGAATTGAAATGAGTTTCGTAGGGCAGGATTCCTTTGCTGAAGGGCAACATCACACAACAATTTTGTATAAAAAGGAATGATATTTACAGATCTGCTTGTGAACATGCTGCATTTTGAACGAGTGTCTATTTCAGGCGGTGCTGCAGTGTTTCGAGCAAACAAATCGTTTGTCTAGAGTGATCTGAGAGACAACCCTGTGCACACTTGACAATTCTTTTCTGGTTACAAGCGTCCAAGTCGATACGCGACTAATACTCAATCGAAAGCCTTCAGACCTTTTGGAGTTCTGCAGTTGCATGTTTTAGGCCATCGATGTTACTGAAAAACATTTTGTTAATCAATGTTGTGAGCCTTGGAAAAGCCAACCGATGACTACAAACATTTACAGTACCGATTAAAAATGATACCCACAGTTTTAAGGCCCCAGGGGGATCACTAAAATCAAAGACAAGAAAACAAGTACGGTAGATCAAAAAAAGGTGTGAATCCAGAAATCGATGGGGAGAACTAGTCATAAAAAGCGCTTCTTTGCACCACGGCATTCACATGCATTCACCCTTTGACCACATGCACCATGACTTTCACCAAGCGTCAGCAATGAGAGGGTGTTGGCCACACCTCTCAACCGACCGAAGGAACTGCAGTTCAAATCCCCCGCCAAGACGACAGGAACCTCCAAGGCCAAACCATTGAAAACTTGCACTACTTGAAAGCCATCGCTGTCGCAGCAGGAAAGTCTCACTGTAGTTCTTTGTTGGAACTCGAAAAACCACGGCAAATGGTTTGTATTGACATTGTTTCACAGGCGGGTCATCAAAGAATGACCTCTACGGTTTCAGGCTAAATGACAACAGCCATCACTTGCACTTTCACAACCTACCTTTGTGAATGCAAAATGACCAGGGTGAAACACACCGACGCCTCAAAGGCGTCATGTCTGGTGGCAAAGTCAACAAGGGCGCGCAGCACTTGACCAACTTGTTTTGCACGAAGCATCTCCTCTTGCGCAGCGCCATAAAAAGAAGAACCAACCTATGATCCATGAACAACTGATTTTGGAACCATGGTTCCCGCCTGTCTTGATGCTACAAACCACGCTCTCGCACAAAGTGAGTGGCCCTTGTGGCTGATTGAGCATCTCCACACGCGAGAATGAAACCAGTTGGGGATCATCTTCAAATCAAAGGCCTCATATACGCAACAGCTCTCAAATATTAACACATCCAAGCATATTGCAAGAAACTATGAATATTTCAGAATATGCAGTATATGATCCAGAACCATATATTGATGATCCGAACTAATCAAATAAATAAACACACAAATGAACACATAGGAAATAAACAAATATGATATCGAAAACGGGCAAATGCATACAGTACACATGCATATACGTATGCATGTGATATGGCGGGTCAGGCTGTGCATGGGCAACAGTCACGCATCGCATATCATGAACACTCAAGCATTGGCCGCTGTCGTGTGGCCTTCTGTGGCCCCCTAATTGATCCTGTGCCAAGTCTTCCGGGTTTCTTTGCAGATGAGTGGACACCAAACAGATCCTGAGGCTCCAGTTGCTGTGGGCATGGGAAGGCTGCCAGAGCTGCCAAGACAAGGTGACACTTGAATTCTATTTGATGACAACATTGACATTTTCAAGCCTTCAAGAACCAATGGGGCTCAAGTCTAAGTCAACTGGCATCTTGAGGCTCTGGGCTTCACGAATTCCCCAGTGCATTTTTTTTGGCGCAATCTCCAGGTATATCGCACTAGAGTCAGAGTTTGAAGAAAAGTGTTGGCTCCCTCAGACATGAACTCAAAGGCCGGACCAAGTCTGAGCAGTTGTGAATGTAACAGCCTTCGAAGCAATTTCGTTGTATCATGTTTCTTACTTTGAGAGCTTGGGGCTTAAGCCAGATTGGCAAAGCAGCCACAGCTCTGGAATTGGCCAGAACATGTTTACCAGAAGCTTAAAAAATTGCTTCTTGGAATAGCTCATGTCATTTTCTTTACCATCAACTTGGCAACTTTGTAAAGGAAGCGTTCCAAAGCACTCCATACCTTTTCTATGCCGGGCATCTTCTGTCGGCTCCCCTTCTGCCTCGGTGGTGGCCCATAGCTCGGTACAGCCATCCAAATCCATGGCCAATATCAATTCATACCCATCACCGTTCGTGCTGTCCAGTGACCTGTGACCTTCGCAGCATGAATGCATGCTTCACATTGGATATTTTGATCTCAAAATACAAAGGCAATTTACACACTAAACGGCCAAATATCAACGGACTCTTTGAATTCGACAATTTCAAGCCGAGTGACTCGAGGAGGGCAATTACCGCAATGCGGTCCTTGAAGACGTTGCCCTGCAAAGCTAAGCACACGAAGAAAACAAAAGTAGCACTGCATGTAGCACAGCACGTAGCACTGCCATACAAAGCATTAGAATTGGTTGAAACTGACTGTTGACCGCCTTTGACAGGACAGCATGGATGGTTCAACATGCTTCAGCCGCTTGCATGACAATCTGCAGTCATGTAGTGGGAATGGCTTTGGAGCAGTCAGAAATTGTACAGAAGAAATCATAATGATGGCAGGTCATCGGACTCTCTCTCTCTCTCTCTCTCTGTCTGTCTCTTTGTATTCTATTCTATTCTTTTCTATTTCATCTCCATTTCATTTCTATTCTATCCTAGTCTATTCTATTCTATTCTCACATGTTTCGGCCTCCACTGGACAAGTTCTGTCGATGAATTCCACGTTCTCCTCACACTTTTTGGGCGGTGCAATCTCATCTAGCTGCATTTCCGACATAGTGAAGCAAGCAAAAAACCTGCACTCGAAACTTGCCGTAATATCAAACTGAGAAAAGAAAACAGCACTCTTGCAGAATGTGTGCAGCGAAATCTCAGCGTAACGGGTGAGCTGGTGACGTGACCTACGACCTGGTTGCTAAGGGCTGTGTTTCAAACTTTGCCCAACCTCTTCCAGTAGCCGGAAGAGATCCGAACGCCATGCAACCTAGAGGAGGTTGTGGTCAGGGAGGATTGGGGCAGCTGCAGTGCTGTCAACATTGGCTCAGGACTTCCTCAGCAGGGAAATTCCTTTATGGGCTGTATCTACATAGTAGCATTGGCCTGTTTGCAGGCAATGCTTTTTCGTAAACTTATTCTGATTGGTTTGTACATATTCACATGCAAACATTCATTACACACATAATATTTACATATATATATATATATATATGTAAATGCATATGCACATGTGTGTGCACACGCTATCGACATATAAACTAAAACATATTTCAATTTCGGATTCCAGAAATCAAATGCAGTTTGGTAGTGGTTTGGTCGAAAAAAAACGAGAATGCACGAACATGTGTGAGTGCCTCTTCCCAAATCTTCCCAACACATGGCAAATGCCGATCTTGGCCCCACCAATGGCCACATTGGCATTGGTTTATCAACTTGGGCTTCCAACACAGCATCCATCAGCGCTGGTGGCTCGGGGGCGCTTTCTCCAAATAGAGTCATAGCCTTGGGAGCAGAGAAGAAGTTCCTTCAAATCCATTCAAATCCTCAATTCATTTTGCAAAATGCATCTTGGTTGGAGCAAGTTGCGTCAAACCTGGAAAAATATGAGAAGTAGTTGCATTCATGTGCATACATATGATCACATACATACATATAAAGAGTGGTATACCTGATTATATCTGTATACTGTATATTGTTTTTTCGTTATATTCCTCCATATTTCTCCCACGGCCCGGAGTAGTGTGTCCAAGTGGTGCCCAATTACCCATCTCCAAAAGCGCAGGCTTGAAGTGGTCCTGAGTAAAGCTGGAAAAAGTACAGAATCAAGACCAAAAAGAACCAAATATGAAAAGATGTGCAGAGATGTGAAAAGGGGTCGATGGAGATCTTCTGCCCCCGGTGATATGGCCTTAAAAAGGCACCTTGAGGACACCTCTGGAACCAGGGAGCAACCATGAGCCAGCTGTTTGTCGTACCCACTTCTGGAGGATTCTGATGTCTCCACCTTGAACCGCTAAGTCAAGAATCTAGCTCAAATGATTGGTTCCATGATTTGATTTTGGGAAGGTGTGAGAAGGCGCTACCTGTGTCGTAGCACAGGAGCACATACGTACTCGAATGTTACAAACCCAATTCCTCACCCAAAGTCCTGGTAGTGATCACATTCCACCAAGGAGAGTAAGTCGCACTTCATGCCTGCACTTTCAGCTGCCGTGAGCTATAGAACTTCTAGATTGTGCTGGTGTGACTTGATGGCTACCAGATCTTGTGGCACATGGGCTTTAAACACTGTCCACTAAGCTAAACCCATATCAAATTGAAATCAATACAAAGTCAATAGCCAATTCTGGGATTCGTGCATTTCCTAGATTTTGCCATTTACAGTAGGTTTCATTTTGCATGGCAAACATCGTATAGTAAAACGATAATAAAACCGGTTTCATGGTGGCACAAAATATCAAAGAAAATCATCCTGCCGAGAATGGCGCCTCGGATGACGTCCAACAAACGCCAGCGGCGTTTTTCCCATGCAAAGTGCTCTGCGTGAATTTTTTCCACACGTGCAATTTCCTCATCTGATAAGACGCCCTTCACCTTGGGGCGCAGCTGACGTTTCAGGTGTTCCAGGACAATTAATGAAGGTTTAGGCTTATGTAAACTTATCTATCCCTCTCTCCCTCGCTCTCAAATCTCTTAGTCTTAGACAATTTGATACCTAGAAATCTTGGATTTGCCCGAACAATCACAAATGTGATCACAATTTGACAAAATGTGACAACAATGATTCTTGGGTGCTAGCAGGTCCCTGGTGTTATGAAGACAATTGTGATAACACAAATTTGAAATCTTGGTGTGATCACAAACAGGATCTGCCAAAAACAAAAAACAATGATTCTTGGGCGCCCTTCACAGGCGGTCCCTTTGATGACTTCAGCAATTGGATGGCACCGATGGGTTGAGTTTCAGATTTAGACACACATCCAAATCGCACTTCTAGAGGTAGAAAACTTGTCCACAGGTAGATCAGGTAGTACTAAACTGGTTGAACATCCATGCTACTTTAGGACAGTAGGCATGACCCGAAATGAGTGGATATGAGCAGGGCAGCTCCAAAATACTCCGGCAGATATCCACAGATTACATTCATCAATCATCAGCAGGCGCACCAGGCTTTGACCAAGACGCGTAGTTCGGCCAGCCGAAGTTGGCATATTCCCCTGTTGGAAGCTTCTCTCGGTGTAAGCGGAAGATCGCCCGGCGGCGCTCCTCGGGCATGTGCACACCATAAAGGAACCAGGGCTGCGTGTTGTTGCCCAAATATCCGGCCAAAATATTGTACCTTGGAAGGGCAGCTTGGCGGTTGGAATGGTGGATGTGGCGGTGGGGCTCACAACTGATGTGCCTAAAAAACCCGACGCATTGCCTTGGGATATCGTGGGATGGCACCATTTGCACATCAGAAAGCGTCTCCCAAGATCCCGCCACAGCTTCCAAGGTACTGACCCACTGTGAACTCCATGGGTCGACGCTTGAAGCGAAGCAGGGGCAGCGTCGCGCGGTGCATGGCGGCTCGACATGGGATCCCTGCTGAAAGGCAAAGATGAGGATGTCTACTGAGCAAAGTCTACTGAATGCCTTTTTCCAGTATCCCATAGCATCAAAGGTGAGTTTGATACGTTCTCATTAGCACTTGACCGTTGCGATCTCGGGACTGCTTGCTTGCACAAACGTGAGGGGAAAGCGCTGTTTACGTGGTGCCTCAGGTTGTATGGATGCAAATCTCAGTCTCTCTCTCTCTCTCTCCCTCCCTCTGACGCTCACCAGGGCGGTTCGAGGTTATATAATCGTGCCATCTGATATACTCTCTCTCTCTATTTCCTCCAACTAGTGAAGGAATCAACTGTTCCATTTCATACATTTGTTACGAATCAGCGCATTGAATTCGAGCCAAGGCTGGGTGGGCGCTGACTGTAGCTGCGCTGCACTCTTGACCTTCTGCCCTCCTCCCCCGAAGGAACAATCTGGAAACATCAATCTTGCACTCAAATGCAAGATCTTCAATTCAGAATGGAACATAGCGGAAGTAGCAATCATAAAGCTTGCACTTGCTCGTCACAAGTGCGTCAATCAAGTCTGAGAGAGATGTGTACACATACACAAACGCACACGCACACCCGCACACACACACACGCACACAAAACACAAAACACGCATATATATATATATATATACACGAATATCATGTAAATATATTTTTCTAAAACCTTGTACTAGACATATTCTCATTTCTCTGTCTCAATCACCATCTCACAGCATCCAATTGTATCTAATTGTCTTACCTCAACTCATGACATGGAACAATATGAAAATAAAAAACGTGTGAAAACATGTGAACCAATTATGACAAATCACCTCCATGGAGCTTGAAGCCCGTGCTCCAAACTCAAAGCTGCCGTGACCTCACAAGCTGTAAATCACAAGCTGATCATTTTGACGCAGTCGTCACTTTGGGCGCTGTTACGTCGAAATTGTGCCCGTGCCTTGCGATGGTCGTGGCAGCGCACAAGGCATCAAATCGTTTGTCTACAGTCGGTGTATGCCACTGCACTGCTTGAAGGGGTAAGTTTCGGCACGCAGTTTTCACAGTACGTTGCAACCACAAATCTTAATCTAAGCCAGATTATAGCTTTCATGCTTAGTTTTCCGTTTCATCCCATTTCTATCCATTTGCTTTGAGCATCAAAGCGATATCCACATCATGTGACAATGGCTGCTTGCGATCACATGAAATCAAAACCGGTGGTCTCAAGCCCCTCACCAACCTGCATCAAAGTGTTAAAACTTTGTGTAAACAAAATGCGACAAGTAGCTTTCGCAAATGCAGGGTTTCACACAGACCTTTGATGTGTTTCAATGAAGCAAGGGGATCATATGGGATCATCGCGCACCTCCGAAGCTGGCAACAACTTACCTGGTCTCCCACAGGTTTGCGAGCCCAACCTCATCACTTGCCAGTAGAGCCGACTTTTTTACCTTGCGCCATCGTCAAAAGTTGAGCTTGTCACAATACACTCAATTTAGGTAGTGTAAATTCATATCAGGTCTGAACATGAATAAAAGCCGAGACAAACTGAGCCTTCGCTTCAAGGCTGGTTCCAAAATGGAAGTAAAATAAAGTCATGCTGATTTTTCCCTTTTCAGGCGTTGTTGCCCAACTGCGGCAATAGGGCCATGGTAGCTTGAAGTTTAAAGTTCAACTTCCCATGTAAAAGCAGCATCCTTAAAAAATCCAGCATCCAAATGAGCCACAATCATCACGACGTAGTTAGAGGCCATTGATATGAAGACAAATTCAAACAACCTGCATTTACAATCATTCACATGTACGAAAATGTGTACTGTATGAATCAAACCTACAGTGACATAACGAAGAGTTCCTTGTTGCTCGTACAATCTCTGGGAGATACCTTGTAGACCCCGTGCCTCAAAGTGCCGCACGGCTGGCGTAGAGAGCATCTGCTTTGGCTCCGGGTTAATGGCCTTTCAAACTGCTTGGGCGTCAAGCGAAGTGACGGAATGATGTTGTCCGTCGCAAAGATGATTACAGGAAGTACATAAATTGCATAATTACAAAGATTCATCATGATTGTTATGATCCTGCCGACGAAGGATTCTTGCTTGTGTTCAAATGCAAGAAACCTAGTCTTGAGATTCCTTTTCTGCTACAGCAAAGGATCCTTGCTATACGGTATGTGACATGCCATTGCAACACGTTTGAACCAATAGACGGTCACTTCTGACTGACCGCATTTTGCAAAGGAAGTCGAGGAGAAAACATCGAACGAATGTGAAATGCAAATAAATTGTCCTCCGGAACTCTGAAGTCTTTGATCCGAAGGTTCCAGGTCTTCAAATGCACATGGGATACATCAGGTGATACAAACACCGAATTTTGTAGGCCCAGTGACTTTGCCTGCACGGCCTCCGCTTTGCTGGCGCTTTGATGACCGGCTTCCTTTCTTGGGGCTGGGAAGGAGGAGAAAAATGAAAAGGCGGAAGGCACATAAAAAGCATGGGATGGCCACCCCATGCGGAGAAGTGCAAAGCTAGGGATCACATGGCCGTTGTGGCAACCGGATCCTGGACACATTAGCCCTATGAAGCTCTATGTTACTTGCCATGAGCGACGGCTTCGTATCTCCTCCGCTGCACAGAGTGGTAAAAGACCTTAAATCCTGCCTGGTTCCCATTGATCTTCCGAAATGCTCTGCATGGAATGCATTATTTTCTAAAACCCCGAACAATTTTCAACGACCAAATGACAGAATCCACAAGTGATGATCGGACCATGGTAATTTTTTGTGACTTTCCAGGACCCGGCATCCCCGGTCGAGCTTCTTGGAGGGTGGCCGAAAAGCCGACTTGCTTTCGATGGGGCCTGGGGGGTCAGGAACACTGAAGCTTTGAGTCTTTCGAATGTTTTGCCACCTCGCTGTCAATATCTTGAAATGATTTCTTGAGACTTGGGAAAGCACCAACTTTGAAGGCACACCATTCCCGACAATCTCAGGAAAAAAACATCCTCTGGTTTGCTTCGGAAGTGTTCAGAAAGCATTGTTGGGACAAAAGGGAAGAAGAAATGCACTGCGACGACACGCTTTTGTTTGCTTCTTCGTTCAAGATTTGGAGTGTGAGGCATTTCATTGTCTCAAAAATTATGGATGACAGCCAGCTCAGATTTCGAGGTATGGAATTTGCTAGGGCAGGTCTCCATAAATCATAAATCACTTCCAAGCTTGGTGCTCACATCGGACAAACATGTACCCCTTTGCACGCTGAAAGCACGGCTTTGATATGTTGTGATGGCACGTTTGAAGATCCAAGAAAGAAAGGGGTTGGAACTCTATCAAGGGAAATCAAGATGGCACAAGCCATCTTTTGTCCAAAGGTTGGAAATCCTGGGTCCAAGGTCAATACGTTCATCTACCTCCAGAGCCTTCTGAGGTTGAAGCTGCGTGAGGCACTTTAGTTGTGCAATCTGCGTTGCGGGCAGAAGCAGAAAATGCAAAACGTGAAAATGAAAATAAAATCCATAGCAAGATTTGGAACCATCAAGAACCGTTGACAACATCTCAAATATCGTGAAAAAACCTGGGAAGCCAAAAAGATCCAAAAATCATGAGAGGCCACTTAGGATTGAACATGCACATGGTCCTGCAGTGGCACCTTAAAGTTGAAGAACCGTCCACAGTAGGCCCAGAAAAGCAAACGTGTCCACTTTAAAGCTACCTTAGAATTCCAAAGCAAGTGGCTCCGGAAGAATTCGAGGGGCGAAATTGCAATCAAACTCATTTCACTCCAACTTCTGGAGATTCGAGAGGGAAGCACATGTGAAGATTGTTTGCAAGACTTAGGCGAGCAGGCAGGTGGAGACGCTGAAAACGAACATCAAAGAAAAAAGAGGTGAGCTGACAAAGGGAAAAAATTGAGGCACAAAGAGAGATAGAGAGAGAGAGAGAGAGAGAACGAGAGCGAGAGAGAGTGGGAGAGCGAGCGAAAGTGAGAGCAGGGGGAAATTGAGATGTAGAATGTAAGGCGAGTCCCAGCAACCTTATGAAATGCACATACTATACTGTCCTTTTGCCTTTGCATTGGCCCTAGGCCCTAAACGATGGTCACGAAAAACAGTGCCAAAGCCCTCTATGATAAGCCAATCTTACATCCTGACGGCGACCCGACAATATGTGCCTGAAGGCGAGCTGGTTACGATGTCAGTTGGTGCCACTGCTTGCAGATTGCTGAGGTCGCTGCACTTGATGTTTGGGCTCCAGTATTTCTTCCAAACCCTTTATTGTCCAACCGGTACGGCATAACATACACGCGACAACAAACTGACCTGACACATCCTGACACAAAGTGGGCCACCACACTTCAAGCTTCGTTTCTTCTTTCTCCTGGAGGCTATGCTTTGCATCTGGATCTAGGACAATCAACCTCACGTGGCCAACCTAATTCCAAACACTACATAATTGACATTCTTGGTGATTGAAGCCACGTGCTTGTGCTTAGCGCCCTCCTGCCTTGCAACGTACTGTGTATTATGAGTCAGGCCCCGGATCAACAGGATCGTGCACACCAGCTGTAGCTTGCCGCTGCAACTCTGAGCCACTGAGGCTGCAGCCAATGAGACCTCCCAGTTCTTTTTCATCTGCACCTCAGTTGCAATTTGTACTCCAGAATTGGTTTCACACAATTCCCTGCGCTGTGCAAAATTTGTACGAGCATGCAAAGCACAGCAAAGGTTTCACATCAATGGTTTGTCTTAAGTCGATATTAGCTATGCATTACGATGCTATCTGCAAGGAACTGCGAAAGCTCGCATCTCCAAATCCACAAAAGTCAGCACATTGAATTGAGTGGAACCTTCCTCCTTCCCTCCTTCATTGTACAGGGGCCGATTGAAAGTTCAATGTGAAGGAAGAGCTTAAATCTAGGTTGTGTTGTTTACCGGATCCAGTGGTTAGACTAGATGGGCGCAAAACCTTGGGACGGTAGGCCTGAACATTGGAGTGCCACGAAGAAAGAACATGAGAGAAAAGTATTGCATAGTAGTGCCAGCCGAGTTGCATTTTGTATTCGTGTCCTTCGTGTCACCGCACGCCCGGTGAAGGCTGAATCAATGACCTTTAGCAGCTGAATGGAACAGCACTGGTTGGGCTCTCCGATACTTTTTGTTATGGGATCGATACAGCGAGGATAAAACTAAGGATGCAAACAGGTTCACATTTCCAGTGTGCACATGAACAAACGCATGTTATACACAAATGGTATATGTTTACATACATGAAACATATGCACAAGACAAACCCACACACACACACAGATATATATACATATACATGTATACAGTAAATATATATGATGCATATTGGCAGTCACATTATCTAAGTAAATGGATCCAACGTAGCCATTTACAACCACACAGACCTACACCCACGCACAACTATAATTGTAACCGCGGGGCAACAATTGCGGGGCGCGCGTGTGTGATTTTACGTTGGGGTTTCTGGGGACATGCATGCATACATACAAATGCAATGCATGCATGTATGTGCGTGCATATGCCCCCTATTGCCAACAGACAGCGCCGAAATCAACATGGTTGGACCTGTAAAGCACTGAGGTCACGAGGGTTGAATACTTCGCAATCAGCATCTGGGATAGCCCTATCTGTGAAGCTCATGCGCTCAACAACCACGCAAGGGAATCACAAACCCAAACCGAAAGCATCCACAGCGTCCACTCACTTCAGGATCTCTCAGACTTCTCTGAGACTTCTTGCCTCTTTGATGGCTTGTACTTCTTCCTGGCCAAGTCGTTGGAGTGGTTGGGCTTCTATTTTTTTGGACAGGCTTTTTTGAATTTCTTACCTCACTTGACGCATCCCTTGCCTCACCTGTAGTCATCACTTTAAGAACTCTAAGATTACTTGTGAAGGGTTTGAAACGCTGTTCTGCCTTAAGCCGGACTTTTGTGGCCAGTGACAATGGCTCTACATTATCTCACAATTACAGCTGGATACTTGGGCAAAGCCTTTCAACATGAGAAAAAAACACAATCAGACTCATAACAATGACATCAAGCTGTAATTCAAAGTGTATTTCAATTGTGTGCTGCCAACATTGCGGAGAACATCAACGAACAATGAACTGGAGGGTTTCTCAAAATTGGGAACCCAAAAATGGATGGTTGATGACTACTATGAATGATTCATAGTTATGAATTGATTAATCATTAATCATGAATTTGACCTCCAAATATTAATATACTACGATTCATACTATGATTAATATTTGGAGGTCCCCTGTCTTGAACAACCACCAACTCACTTTCCGGCATGGCGCCGAGCGCCCCCTTAATGTTTTGCCTCTTCCAAGATCGCGGGGCGTCGAATCACACGATCCGAGTTGAGCAGTTCCTGGGAACAATCGCAAGTACAACGGGGGAATTGCAAGGATAGAAACTAGAAAAATCCACACAAATGGAAATATCCAACATGAATAGATGAAAATTCCAACATGAATAGATTCTATAGATGGAAATTCGAGAACATTCCGACATAGATACACTTGAAGTAACTTTCCCTA
>VSDK01004784.1:47014-52014 GCA_009767595.1 Symbiodinium kawagutii | reverse complement strand
CATTAAACATAGTTAAAAGTCCTATCAAATCCCAGATGTATAGCCCATACGTCTCCTTCACAGCACGTATTCGCGGCAGCTACCCTTCTAGCTCTGTGGTCTCAGCAAAGGTTGAAGGGACGCTCTGGGGTGCGTGGGATTTCCAGGAAGCGGTCGGGCACAGTGCCGCAGCTCCAGCCGGTTGCAGTTCCGGGAACCTCCTTCTACCGCGAAATCCGTTGTGAACAGAGATTGATTGGATTGGCTCCAGGAGCCCCCAGTCTATTCAGTCTATTCTTGACGTGACGTATCCGAAACTTCCGGAAATCATGCATACTGTCAGCGTTCTGGGATGTTCTAGGAACCGATTTTGAGATGTGTGCAGTGTCGGGGAGATTGGTCGGAAGGAACTGGTTCCGAGATCCAAAACGCGGTTGTGGGTCATGACTCGACCAATGTTGGTGCTGGTTCCGGGAGTGTCTGGACTGTCAGCACGGAATTTGGGATGGGTTGGGGAACCATTTAGGTAACGCGCTCTTGCTTGTTGCTGGCCAGTGTTCATAAAAAATCTGTCTTGATCAATTACGAAAATAAGTGGCATTGCCTCGATTGCGCTTGCTTTTGGGGATCTTCTGCAGGTGTTTCTTTTTTACAGTATATGCCCTGTAGGTGGCCAAAGGATTTGCCTGGTGCATATCTGCAAAGTGCATGATATCATAATTCGTGCTATTGCCCCATTTCCGAAAACAAAGAATTGCCTAGCACCAATTCACATTGCTGCTTATTTCAAGCGAGAATGGGCTCTTCGCGACCCCACAGCTGTACACATGGACACTAACGGTGGCAGTGGATGTTCACATATGTCGCTAGGATATTATCGCTCCTTTTGATTCTTGCTCTTCAGGAAACCAAAACCAAAGAAGGTTACTGGCTAACCAAAATCCTATACCCAAAGCAATGAAATTATTGAAATGCTCATCCTTGGATTGTCGCACTGGTGACGCATCGCCTGCTGCAATCTGATCTTCACCGAGTCAACAGGTGCTGAAACCTGGCGGTAGAGCCGTGCTGGCCATTTTGCTGACAAGCTATGGAGGTGATCCAAATCCAAGCCAGTTGCCTTGAATTGAACACACACATATATAATCGAATGTACACCCATGCTATTGGCCAGAAATTATTTGCATGGCCACAGCTGCACGCTTCGAGCCAAAGGAAAAACATACTGCACAATGCACGCGCGCACGCACACACACAGTCCACACACACACATCACACAGTCCACACACACACACACACATCACACAGCCCACACACACATCACGCAAACACACACACACAGAGATAAATACACACACACACACATATATATATATATAGATTCATATGTATATATGAACATGTGTTAAAAACAAATATAAAATGAATAGATACACGATGGCACAATGGTGATCCCCAACTCCATGGTGAAGGTCGGGCCTGCCTGAGTGAGCAAACCAAGCATCAAGATTATTCCGAGCTATGAGGTACCGATTCCCTGTCTACCTCTACCAGGCAAAGGTGCCCGCACCATAAATTACAGCACTGTCCTGCATTCGCACCCTGCTGTTTGCAACTGTCTTAGGATTAGCTGTCATGCAAACACGTGCACACACACAAAACGTGGCCTTACATCGCAGTACTAAACTAGGTACATTACATAGCAATACGTCACATACATTGCGTGCATGTGCCTCTATGTATGATTGTGAACCTTTATATGTGTTTATACTATGAACATATCAGCAACATTTCTGCATCTGCACACGTCAGAAAGTAGTTGTGAATATACATATTTCGATTTTGTGTGCACCCATCCCGGGCCACTTTGGAGTGCACCCATGTCTCAGCCAGAGATTCGGAGTCTACCCAGCCTGTGCCCTGGACGGTCCCTCACCTTTCTGCTGAAAGGATTGGGACACTACTAGGTTTGTGTTGGAACCACTTGGCGGGAAGTGGGGCAAAGCAACTGAAAAGTTCATCAACATGGATCCACATGGTGCCTCACTTTTCTGATTGCCCTTGTGTCTAGCAGCACTCCCATGCAAAACTATAGGCCAAGATTCTGAGGCCCTGCTGTTGCTGCCACAAAATTTGTATCGATGCACTGGAGACTTTAAGCAATTCATGGTGTGCTCTTCATTCTGCTCTCACCTGTGCCACTTGCTCCTTCCACAGCCAAGTCGATGGCGCTGACCCCTCGACCTGTCTGAGATGGATCTGTGGGAAGACGCTGTAGGAGTGGATTTCAACATGTCCTAAGATAGCTACCTGTTGCCTCAACATTGGATGCACACACACAAACGCAAACACACTCACACACATATGAATGTAAGTGGAATATCTGTCTATCTATCTATCTTTCTATCTATCTATATATAAATATGTAAATACGCATGCAAATATACAAATTACATATGCAAATGCAAAAAACATATGGCTCCTGAATAAGGTCAGCGACAACTCTTGTGGAAGGCTAAAAAGACCACAAAAAGCACACGCTAGTCCGACAATTTTGCGTTCAAATCGTGTGTACTATGCCCTGTGACCACAGCGAATGATCCATCACCCCATCACCTGGAGCCCCTGCCTTTACCAAGCAGCTCTTTAGCCAAAAGCTCTAAGTCATTGAACCCCTGCCCAGGAGACAGGAGTTGGAGCTGCGGCTGGTTTCTTGATCCCAAAGCGGGGAAAACTTTTGTAATCACATTGCCATCCTCCAAAACATGACATTTCATGCATTAGCAATCTCAACACAATCTATGATCTACGGATCGAAATGTTTTTTTTGATTCCTTTACCCCTGAACGAAAAAAACAAAGCAATTTCATGCAATTTTCCCAGCCCACCAAACATTCAAGCATTCAGATTTACTGTGCTGCAACTGCTGCTTGCCAGGTACCTGGTAAGAGAACTGCATTTTGGACATGGGTGTGCTATTTGCTAAATTGGTAAGGTTGAAGCTCGCTGGTCGTCTGCTAGGGCTTTGACCTAGCGTTTGGTTTCCAGGTTTGAGTAAAGCAAGGTCTTTGAAATTAAGGTTTGTTGTATAAAGCTTGCTGTGTGAAAACCTTGCTTTAAGGCCAAAAACTTTCATGGTCTTTCTAAGTGCAATTGAGCACATGCTTTGCTCTTCAAACCTGGTGTAAACACACACCGTCTATACAAAGGCTTCCCAGCGTAGAAATTCTTTCTACAAATGCTACTTGCATGAAGTTTGTGCTGTGTAAAGGCGGTTGTTTCAACACCAAATGTCAAGACATAGCGTAAAAACAATGATTGATGATGATTGTGTAGAACCTTGGTGGGGTCAAAACATGTAAGCACATTGTCATGAAAAACATCTGTACGCAACATGCAAAAGCCGAAGTGCAAACAACGGATGTGGAAAAATGCAGTGCTGTGTGAATGAAAACTGTGTATACGCTGTACATCAAAACCTGTATGGTGCGAAAGGGAGTGCCGGGTGTGCAAAACCTTTCCCATGCAGTTCGGCAAGAATTGGGTAAACATGTTTTTGCAAACTTTGCGTAATGTAGACAATTTTGAACAAAAAATACGGTGTGAAAATGCAAAAAACTATGTATAGAGTGTATTTGCTGCTTTGGGTGAGCTGTGTGCACGTACTAAGGCTGCGATCAAGAACCACCCAGTATTTGCCACGTGTTTGTCTTAATGTTTCATAATCGCTCAAGCAAATGGAAACGTGCTGCTATGTTGGTAGGTTTGCAGGCAAACCCAGAGTGATGATCTTCCCCTTCCCTTCACTGAGTGGCAAAGCAATTCTCACCATTGCTTGCAAAAGTCCAATCTGTCCCCGTCAACTAGGATGTGCACCTACTCGCTCATCCTTTCCATTCATGTCCCACACTGAGGGTGGAATGGGCACAGTACACTATCTCTCTCTCCATCGCCATCCCAGACTTTCAGCACTATTTACACTGATATCAAATTTCACCGGCAACAACAGCGACCACCCCTTCTTTGTCATTTCCCAAACTCCAAACATCAAACAACGGTACATGTGGCGACAAAACGCCCCGGGCCTTCCACTCCATGAGCATCTCACGATGCTCACGCAACTCCTGCCAGCGAACAAATGTTGCCAAACGCAAGCAGAACGTAGGACACATGTTTTCAAAACTGTACGAATCTTCCAATTCTAAGTCATATTTGAAAAACCGTTCTGGATGGTCAAAATAGATGGAGTTGGTGGGACCAATCAATCGCCCAACATTACCAAGCAGAAAGTGGAGTGCTGTAGTGTGTCTCTGAAAATTCATACCCATGATAGCTGCTGCAGCTTCATTCCAATACGGGTGCCAAGAGAAGACAGCCTGCATCCCACACCTTCTCAAGAGCATGGCCAGCAGCTTTGCTGTGAAGCTCCTGGCACAGTGTTCACAAACGCGAGCACAATCTGTAGATATATGCGCACATATTCGAACAACCCTATTATGCAAACTGCAAAGGTAATCAAGCACTTTGGCATCCGTTCTTATGAATGCTGTCGATTCAAACTACCAAATTGTGCCTACCTCCCACGTCTTTACTTCACAGACTTAAGTCTTGGCGGTCTTTACAGTCCTTGGCTGCATCTGTTTCATCCTCACTGGAGTCGCCTCAACTGTGGCCCAAAATGCCCAAAGTAGGTCCACCAAACAAGCCTAAACCACGCAATGCGGCGGGTGTGTGGTACGAGGACTCGCGTGGGAACTGAAATCAGTCCTTCTCTCTTTCGGACTACTCTTGACCCAAATGATCCCACAACATCCCATGTGCGTTGATCAAGCACGGGGGAATTGCAATCCTAGGTTGTCTGTGAGGCCAAGTGTAAGAGATGGATCTGGCATGATCTGTCTGCTCCACATGCTTGTGTGCAGTCCACGAAGGTTTGGAGATGCTTTTGAGACACGGAGAAACAAAGACATTCTAAAATTGTCTTACTTTAGATACCTTTCAACTGTCTGCAAAACGAAGGG
>VSDK01004784.1:34514-44514 GCA_009767595.1 Symbiodinium kawagutii | reverse complement strand
AAGGAAAATAGTAGAAATAAGATGAAATAAGTAAGATAGAAATAAGTTTTGAAATAAGTTCGAATTGTAAAAATCAAATAGAATATATAAGGAACAGGAGAAGAAGAAACATCAGGAGATTCGAAAAACATCATGGAATTTGTTCACAAAGAAATTGGGTACACACAGAACAGTGCCCATTGATATCAGTGCTATTTGAGTGTCGCAAGAAATCGTTATTTGCCTCTCTCTCTCTCTTTGCTCTGACTTTTGCCATCGCGCGTCTAAACCCGCCAAGGTCAGTGACAGCCGCAGTACAGAGGCATGTCTCTCCTCGCTTGCTTTGCAGAAACCAGCTCTTTGTGAAGAACAAAAGCCGCCCGCAGCACCTTGGTGTCACTCTTGTGGCGTCTTCAATTTACATCGGTTAGGGTTTCCTGAGGATCGCATAGACTCCCATAGTCATGCATTATGCCTTGACATTCTGACAAATTGATGGTTTTGCGAACTGAGACAAGAATTGACGTCCAGAATATCTGTGACTAATGTGACTAGGATCTTGAGTGCGGCAAAGGGAGCTTCTATGAGCTTCTGGGTATTTGACAAAGTCCAAAACACTGGAGCTGAAGGTGTTGCAGTTGGACACGACGTACTTCACCTTGGCGCCAGGCGCGAGCATTGTCCCACATTTTCTTCAATTTTTCATCACAAAACTGGGCCGTCAGACTGCCAACATGAGGTCTTTGTTCACCAAAAGCCTGTTGTCACTGTCGGAAACACATCGCCGAAAAACACGTGGCTGTAACTCGTTACCAAACCAAACTATGTAAACCATACAGTACGGGCTGAGCCAACAGCTGTCTAAATCCTTGTGGCCAGTGAAAAGCTGCGGTGCACTTGAAGTTGATAAACACTTTCTGCAGTGGCCATGGTTTGGGAGGAAGGGATTGGATGTAGTGATTGGTTGATAATGTTGATAGCAAGCGCTCAAACTTGGCAAATTTTCGTATACACCTCTTCACACCTGCCTGGCGGAGCCCAAAGCAGCAAACAGCAGGTTCCAATGATCCCGGCCTGGACGAGGTGGATGCAGATATCACCTGCTGCGGATTTCGACCAAGGGCACTGGCAAAACCGACCCGCTTTCCCGTTTTAAGGTCTGCAGAATTCATGCTACGTTTGATGAGCTGATGGACTGAATAGCTGTGAATCCCACAGGTGAGCACCGGGCCTCTCCCAGAAAGTTTGGAACTGAGGAGAGCCTCCGTTGCAAAGAGGCCAATTACAAAACACATCCGGTGTCGTAGCTGTCGATGGAATCTTGCTAGGTTGGCTAGGCACTCATCACCTTTTATCTTACAGGAAGTTGGCCCTTGCAGCAGTTGGGCTTGGACAAATACGGCACACATGGGCTTAAACCAAACAGGAGGAGTGCAAATAAAACCAGCATATGCACGACAATGATGGACAATAAGCATTAGAAAGATTACGGCATGTTCCTTTTTTCTTTCCTTGTTGCACGGAAAATGGCTGTGATATGCCGTAGCAGTGATGCGCAAAGGCCCTGAACAAATAATTCACAACTCAAGGCAAATCGGTTCAGAAAATGGATGGCATGCAGATCTACCCAAAAGGGGTAGCAAAAAGATTGCTGACATTTAAGGATCCGGCGTCCCCCAAAATAAGGAGAGATAACGAGAGGCCAGGAAACTTCAGTGGACCAACTTTGCAATGGTGCAAGTCATTGCCTATGTCCACTCTCAGTTTTGTATCAATTTGCAATGGGATACTTGTGGATAATGGTTTGACATGGTCGAAAAAAATCTGATGATTCTGAGAGAGTTCGTCTCGAGGACACCGCTGCTTCAATTTTGTGACATCGTGATCTTTTCAAACGATCCACGAGACTAACCTCCCAAGACAAAACAACATCGAATCATATCCACGTTTTTCAATTCTCAGATTTCTTTCTGCAACTTTGGGGAGGCAAGTAGTCAAAGTAATCTTTCAAAAATCTTATGAGTTCTCTTTCTTCTTATGACTTCTTTCAGTTTTTGGAGCTGAGGGGACTCTGCGGCACCTGAGTCTATACTCGTCTGAGTTCAGCAGAACTTCTGGCAGCTCATGACCTGCCCACTGGTGACACCAAGCAAACTCGGAAGCTGCCAACGCCACGCGAATTGGATGTTCTAAAGATATCAAACTGACATCAAACATGAGACTTGAGATGACTTGAGATGACTTGAGTACTTGAATTGAACTTGAGTACTTGACTTACTTCAAACGAGATTTCACAAGTGCTCACATCAACATTTGGAAAAAAGGACGTGATCAACATCAACCAATACAACTTGGCGGTTCCACCTTGAGGCAAGTAAGGCACTAGTGCCTCAGCCACCATGCATCACACGGATCTGTGCAAATGCAAACAGCTATTGGGGAGGGGCCCGATCTCATTTAGGAGGTGGCCGGGTCCGGGTGAAAAATCCACAAACTAGATCAAAGTAGGTCTTGTTTGGCACTCAATGGTTTAACTAGGACTAGCGACATAGAGCTTCATCAAGCTTCAACTTGTGGGGCAATGCTGTGTAATTCTGGGGATTCATGCGGGTACATAGGACAATGACTTTCATCCCAAATGATCAAGCATCAGATTGCAGAAATGAACAAATCCATCTTGCCATCTTGCTCTCTTCTTTTGGCAAAGAAAGAATCTGAAGGAATCCCGAAAACTGAAAAGGACACCAAACAGAACTGCTTCACTTTTCTTATATACTGTGGTGGTGTTTCGGCCAGTAACATGATTTCCGCTGGCTCTCCGTTCCGAGCACACTAAATTGGCCTTTTCACAGAGCCAAACTTTTTCAGCGTCCTGCCTTGTGCCCACCAGAGCCGCTGACCTCAGACCAACTGACTGCCCGGCAGTCCAGTGGGACTTTCCCTCGCGCAACGCTTTCCACTAGTGGCTTCAGCTTAGGTCAAGTCGGGTCACAAAATTCAAACTCATGATGTGGATGCCTGTCATGGCCCATGCCAAGTCGTCCACAGTAACGAAGCCATGCAGTGAGTGGAAGGCCAAGTACGGCTGCGAATTCAAACCTGGGTGCGGAGTATAGGAAACTCGGTGCAATCAATCCATCGTTTAATTTTGATATCATTTGATAGCACCTGAAGAATAAACTTCGTGCATTTGTCATGTTCTTTCTGGTCGACTTGATGGGTTTGATTTCAACATGCAGCAGGTAGACCCTCAAGAATCATTCGAAATTGAGCATGTCAGGAAGAATATGAAGAATCAAAATCTGGGAGGGGGTCGCATCAACTTGAAGAATCATTCAGCCCAACGATCAAACCAAACTCGACTGTCAAGATCATCAAATGCATCGCATTCAGCCATGAAACACACACATGTATATAGGTATGTGGCCCCTGCCATGCCATGATCATCCCAACCACCAAGTCACACACGTCCAATCCCCCTCTTGAAATTGCAGATAATTGCAGACTTGAGCAATCGTGTCACCTTCAAATGACGGTCTATGAAATTGAGGAGATGGCTACTTTCCCACCAACTGCGCGCCAGCAGGATGAGATTCCGCAAATACCAGCCTGGCTGTGCATGTGACTCTTCGTGCCCCTTGGAATGCATGGGCATCGAATTTCGAAGAATCCTCTGCAACCTTTCCCTCAACAGGAAAACGGCACTTGCGCTGAACTCGTTGGGGAGTTCCGAAGGGGCGAAGCTATGGAAAGGCAACGGCAAGGCCCTGTGGCCCCGAGGCCATGCCATGGCCACCGCCAGCCTTTGTCCGGCGAAGGCGTCCACTGAGCCATCCAAAAGGCTGTACGACGCCTTGGAGCACTGCCGTCGTAAACCGTCCTTTTTACGGAGCTTTATCATGTTTTCTTCATTGTATCATTATTGTATCATTATATTTATATATATAGATATGTATATACAGATATGTTTTATGTATACTTATATTTGGTTTTATACTTTCAAACAGTTTCAAAACATGTACATTTTCAAAATATGATCTTAGCATACCGTGGTGTTTGACATGTTGTTCTCCGATCATGAAAAGGCTTTGGCATCTCAAGCTGGGGCCCTCATGAGAGATTGCATGCTCCAGGAGGAAGCTGAGGCCACATCAGCGGATTTTGAAAGAAGTGAAAAATCCAAACCTTCGCAACGGAATGGAGATGGGTCATGGGTCGCCAATGCTGACTCACAAAACTCCAAAATTCACCTTCCAAATCAAGTCCACACTTTTATACATCAACATGCTGCCCACTTTGCTCACAATGGTTCATGGCCAAGCAGTCTTGAGGGGGTAGTTGGAGGATACGCATACTTCATGCGGCTTCCAGGTGACTCTTTCAGAGGTAGGTTGCGTGAATCACAACTTTCCTAGCGACGAGTTGATTTGATATTCTCCGTGGTGGAATCACGAAGTGGGGGTAATTGTGATGTTTGGAACTGACGGACCTCAAAAGCAGGGATTGGTCTTGAGTCTTAATCCACCGCTGGGTGCAGCACGATGATGAAGAATATGTGGGTGACAAAGCAAAGTACCACCTGAGGATGTCATGATGCGGAAAAAGGACAAGTATTTTGCCGCAACTGCTCCCCACAAGTTCCCGGCACATCTTTTCCACATTCCAATCATCTTCTTTTGTTTTCTCTAAATTGTGCTATTGAAATCAAAGCTGAAGAACAGCATTGCAACAGCCCTCGTGCACACTCTAGCTACCAGGTGAAGTCCATCCAACACCAAGGCTTGCTGCGAAGGAATATTTGATTGGATGGCACTGGAGCTGCTCGGCAATTGGGTAGGTCATTCCGACACTTTTAGCCCATGTCAACTGTCCCACAGCAATGCTCCAAGGATCCCGACCATGGCACCCCACAAGGACGGCTCTGAGGTCCTAGAAAGCCAGGTGGTTCACCACTTCAGCCACGGTTTCGCGGGCATTGCGACCGATGGAGAAGGGCCAGGCATAAAGTTTTTCACCAATGGCCGGGAAAAAACGAATCAAAACATATCCACTCAGTTCTTCCTTGAAACAAAAAACATGTATCAAAATATCATCAAACCATCAACGGTTTGTAGCACCTCATCCCTTACCGTCCTTGGGTCATCGAGTTCCAAGGCCAAAAGCATAGCTAGGCTCGGGGTCAGGATGCACCAGAGTTGGCACCTCGGAGCACCGCGGCAACTGCAGCAGAGACGCAGTCAGGGATTGACTGATTCAGAGTGATACAGAGATGCTGTGAGATTCACATATAGATTAACACTGTTTATTGATGTTTACTGGTATCAGTCTATCAGATAAACAGTGTTTATTTCTATCAATAAACTGTTTAGATTGTATCAGATAAACAGGTGTTTATTGCTGTTTTTGAACAGCCTTAACACTGTTTATTGATGTTTACCAATTGAAATTAAAGATACAGTGAAACAGTAATTGTTGTTTCTTGATGTTTATCGGTTTCATTGTTGACTTTTGCAACCTGACAGGCATTTGTCTATAAACATGAATCTTGGTACGCTCATACGTCTCGAGGGATGCTTGCTGCCATCCGGAACCTCTATAGGCGATTCACATCTGCGCCAATATTTTCTAAACGTCAGATTGCCACCTGTCTGATACATTGCATCGGCGAAGTGAATGGCCTGCGAGTTCCTTTCCTAACCAACATGAAGTCAGCATCTTCGGTGAAAGCAAAGCCATGAGGATTAAACTGAATTTCATGTCACAATGTGTAACATCTACGATTTCACGTTGTATCTTGGGCTGGGGAAAACCGGTCCAAATAGCATGGTGACTACGGCTAAGGTGTCCGAAGCATTTCGGGCTTAAGTCCATGAAAGACCTACTGGCTGTCTCATACTTATGAATAGATGTGCGCACACACACTTGCACATCTGCCTCTCTCTCTCTATGTGATGATTTCGTCATATCTCCAAAGAATGATGGCTGCCCTCTACCGACTGTGCATTCCGATGGCTCCCAAGCCACCCTTGACTCCAACCATTCGTCATGACACCGCTCCATGCGGTTCAGAAGGTCACCTTGACGATCGTCAAAGGGCCTGGCTGCTTTTTTTGCAGCCCGTGCTGTGAGAGGTCTGATGAAATGTTGAGCCCAGGTGCTACTTGGTCAATGGCAGGAGATCAGCAGTTGAGATTCTCTTGTCACAGAACCTACATGAATATAGTCGGACACAAGATGAAGCCGCGAAGTCAGAGGGTTGCGACAACTTTGGAAATCTTCAAGTCCAAGATTTTGTCGTGGCTAAAGTTTGCACTCCCCATGCCCGGAGGGCGCACCGATAGATCTCTTGCGCGTTCAAAGCAGCCAAGCAACACACAGTGAAGCAAAGAATCCGGGCCCTGGGGCATCTGCGCAGAGCGAAATCAGCAAACATGAGCCAACCCACAAAGCCCCTCAGCTGAAAGTGCATGGCTACAAACTGGAAAAAATTGGCACTATCAAGATGTAAAATGATGTTATCAGCATTGAAATTATGTGTTTATCTGAAGCCTCCGATGCTTTCAAACACTTCATCCTTCAGGATCTGATCAACATCAATCAGATATCTGGTGTGCCCAGGCTGTGCATCATGTATACCCACCCAAAATAGCAGCCGCCAGCATATGCCAAATATCGAAGCTGCAAAAATATGCAAAAATTGCTCTGGCAAACTCTTCACAGCACATTGTCCTATAGCATACGGGTGTTTCTCAGAATAGGGGACCCCCAAATCATAACACATTAATCCCTGTTTATCAATAAGCCTACCATTTTTTGGGGCCCCCTATGGCTTGAGAAAGGATCAGATGTCATCGTCGCCAAAGAGATGCCATGGGATGCCAGAAGTCTGAGGCTTCCAACTTCGATCCTGGCACGAGCTCCAGCAAAAGGAAACCTTCGTCCGGCAGTGACGGATGCATCTTGCCCCTGTGTCTAGTGGTGTCGCCAGCGGGTTTGTGGGGTATCCCCAGGTTGCGGCATGACTAGACCTCAAAAAATGATAAAATTTCAAATCTTAACCAGTTTAAGTTATACAATTTAGAATTCAAAAATTCTAAAGCTTGGACCCATTCAGATCCGGCAACTCCCGCCATGCCATTCGCCAGCAAGATGCCCAGCTTTCGAAGGTAGATGACAGCTTCCCACCACCTTGGCGCAGCTGAAGCAATTGAGGGGCAGGTTGTCAAATGCTTTCCACGTTTCAGTCCTCGGTTGTAATGAAGAATGTTGCTGGCCCAATTACTGGCTCATACTTGTCTATATTGACTCAATGTAGCCGACCACCCCAAGAACTTGCTAATAGACTGCTCCCAGAGTTCCCCCAGCTGAAGATTCACATCCTATGAGCATTGAACCTAAATGTTGCCGATCGTTGCCGTTACACCTTATTGTCAGCAAAAAGAGTTCTTGACCCCATCATTCACATCTTAGCAGTGCAGCATGTCGCTGTTCTCTGGAAAATCACCCAAGTCCTGGGTGTTTGGCCATAAAGAGTAACCTTAGCAAAGTGAAACGAGAGCGACCCACAACTTTGCAGTCATGGGTATCAAAAACTAAATCAGTGGCAAAGTCAATTTCTTCCTATTTCAGTGGCATGGTCCAACGTTTCCCTTTTTGCATCTTTGTACAATCATCCCTTTCATAAAAGTACGTAAAATCCAGTTCCTAACGACTTGGTAGCATTAACTGTGACAATCTTAGGAGCCGTTTTAGATAATTTTAGTCATACTGTGGTAGCAGTATGTAATGGATGCGTCAGTAGCAGCAGTTACTAGTCACAGCAGTCGTAGTCCTTGCAATTGAAAATGTTGGAATTGTGGGTCTACTCTTGAACCTGTTCTTCCATTGAATCGCGGACGTGTTTCAAGGCGTCTCTCATTCTGTGGGCAAACAGTGCGGGCCACTGTGTTAGAAAACATCGGTTTCCAAACCCACATTTGGTTTCCATTGCTTCGGAACCTGTAGATTCTCTCTGAGAGAGTTCTGCCTTTGGCATCGTTTGACCCCAGGTTGGGCGACTCAGAAACCTCTTGACCAAGGTGCCGTTGACTTGCATGGCCCAGCTTGGACTCGCAACCTGCGAAGCCATTCAATTGAGTATGAAATGCCTGAATTGATTTAAATTATCTATGGATATCTATGGTTCATCCTGAGGACTGAGGAGGGGCTCAAACTTGCCACATGTCTTTGGAGAGTTGGGTTCCCTCTCTAGCCATCAGTCCATCTCCTGCCACCCATTTTTCAAAATCTACTACTTCGGTTCTGGTAGGACTTGCCGCAGAGCTTATGATGGAGGGTCATACGGTCGTTCCAGGTTTGCTAAAGAGACTCTCTGCCTGCGGATCACCGCGCTTCACGTGGCTCGCTAGGAGGCACCTCAAAGATGGAAGCAGGCTGATGAAAAGAATCGAAGCTTCGCAGAATTTGATTTCTTGAGATTTCTTATGACTTCTTGAGGCTCTGAAAGGCTCTGAAAGGCTTAGTATGATGCAACCTGACTATGTTAGAGTATATTGGAGTCTTACAATGTCTTGCAAGCCAGTTTTGCCATGGCATCACTTTGCACTCTTTTTAGTCCATTCCTTGGAGGACACATCCTTGGAACTCTGGGTCCGTGGATGTCTCTGCTGCACTCTGGTATGCGGCAAAGTGCCAAGTTCTGCGCAGATCTCCCAGTGCTTCGCACGCTGAGTTGAAGTTGTTTTTTTTTGCAAATTTGTTCCAAATGTACCGCAGGTTCAGCGAGGAGGTTTCAAGCTGGTGCAAGTGTAGCTTTGGAAAAGTTGTTATTCATTTTTCTTGGAGGTTACTTTTCCATCGTGCTTCGGATGGGTTCTTTTGACTGCTGCTTCGCAGGAAGTTTGGAAGTTCCCAGCTGAGGTCACTTCGGTGGAGGTCCTCCAACTTTGGAGGTTCAAGAGCTTGCTACACTGCTACACCTTGCAAGTGTCGGGTTCGGTCCCTCTCATCCAACGAGCATCAAGTTCAAGTTCTCCACGACAGGCTCCCAAATCAACAGGTTGGTGCAGAAACTGTTGGTGTGTTTTCCCTTGGGTCGATGAATTCACAGGATGTGAGTGGATAGTGACGGATAGTGACGGATAGTGATGCTTGTGAAATGGTTTAGTCAATCATAGGGACCTTCCTTTGGGGACCAGCCGTTCTCAGCGTAGGAAAACACTGAGCTGTGGACATCGTGACCTGGGCCATAGCCACAGCACAACTTTCCATTTGAAGTTTTGAATGCATGTTTTCGTCAACATATGATTTGTGCCGCCGTATGTTGTATAACCATGTTTAACTGCACATGTGCAAGTGCGCCATATGCATCCTTCGACAAATGTGTTGTTGATGCTTTCCTTATCTTTACTTTATCTTCTCAGGCCGCGTCTTGCGGTGTCCCATCCTACCAATCCCATCTTCTCCAGTTGCTCCAATCATCTGCTCCCCCTCTCCTCTTCCCAAACCGTTGATGGAAAGCCAAGGACTGCCTTGTTCTGAGCATCCGAGCCAGGGGATACACCACTCCCCAGGCGGCGGCCAGCCTTGATCACGAGTCACTTCCAGGAGAAAGAGACTGTCTTCAGGCGTTTGGAAGTGGAAAACACGTATTGAAATCGTGCTGAAAATAAATGGATTGCAATGGCCTACTGAGTTCCAATGACAAATCAGTTCGGCGAAACGGCAAGGGTGTGCGCAGCCAAGGGGCACAATGCACGACGCCACCAAGGGATGATCTGCACCTTGTCCATTCAGGTTCCATTTTGCTGGGCAGGGGATGGCAGCCTCCAATCTCTTCCTGGTGATCCTGATAAAGCCGCCTTGTCCTTGTTATACCCTGATGAAGCTGCCTTGTCCCTGATCAAGCCATGATCTTGCGAATTCCTGATGCTCAGGGTAGGTAGCCATCGAACTTTCCATCGATTGGATTCAGGAACTCAGCTGTTGCCCATTCTTTTTGACCGTCCGCCACTGTTCAGCA
>VSDK01004784.1:0-33540 GCA_009767595.1 Symbiodinium kawagutii | reverse complement strand
TGATTTGGAAACAAACAATTTGTCTAACTATAGGACTACAGACTATAGGTATGCACATTGATTTCCATATCTGAAATGCATCTATATAGAAGTGTAAATAGATAAGCAAGCTTTCCTGTCGGGAGTGCATGCAATGAATGCCTCTTTCATCTGTCACAACAGTACTCAAAATATCTCAAAACTGTGGCTAATGACGTGGCTCCCTAAAGTTGAATTCATGAAAGTGATTGTGGAGGTCTACGTTGGGGAGCTTTTTTTGCTTGGGCTGCCCAAGGGTCTGCCCGTAGCTGCGGCAGTGTTTGCCGGACATGGATGGACATGGGAGATTGAGATGGTGTAGTCAGTTAGGGTGGGCTTGGCCAAAGCTTCGCTGAAGCCAATCCAAAGAAAAAATGGCCACAGTCGCGCATGGTCATGCTAAATTGGTAGGGAAACCAGTAACCAGCACACCAAAGTGTGAACTGTCTCAAACCACTGATGATACCGGATGAGTCGCTATTGATGTCAGTTGCACATGTGAATCCAGGTGTTTTAGCCTCCTGTCCCGTGCGTGCCCTGTGTGTCCTTCTTCTGCATCGCCACTGGAACATGGATGAGCAACGGATTGCTGTCTGTGTGTCTTGAAGTGCCCAGAGGTCCTCTCAGTGGGAGCAGGTCTCTATCCGCCCCAGTCCGCTGCTTCCTACAAAAAGAATTCATATATAAGACATTATAAGACAATTATGTAGCACCCCTTCAACGCAAAGGGTCGGAACTGGTAGGCCCCAAGCAGAAGGGAGTACCACAGGATAATTTAGGTGCAAAATTGCAGCTTGCCAACAAAATTTTTCAGCAAGCGGAAGAACAAAGATGGTTGTCAAGTAAGGCAAAGCTACTTCGACGAAGTTGTCAAAAACTGAGCCTCTTGTCTGCTCTTGCATGGAAACAAGCAAGCCACGACAAGCAAACATGTGCGGGGACAAGTGAGGTAGAAAAGGTCACGGAAACACACAGCTTACTACCTACAGCTCATCAACCGGAACTAAAGAAAATGAAGATATTTTCGTTTTGTCCGGGGCCATGCAGAGGCAACCAACAGAGACAAGTAGAGAGACGCATGAGTAGAAAATTCCTTTCCTAGAGAGGAGAAGTAAGAAACCATAAGAAGCCCAGAAAACACACATGTAGGAGGACGGGCGCTGCAAAAACCTCTTGCAAACAGCGCAATCCTCTGTCCCAAGAGGTCCGCAGAACAGAAAATGCAAGCAGGGACACAAGAGCGAAATCTCGCAGGATGTATAGTGGGAACTGCTCATTCTTGATGAAACCCGAAGGACAGCACCGTCGTGTTGCACAACCAACCCCAACCCTTGATCAAACCCGGAGCGACACAAATCTTCGGAGGCCATGACTCAGTGTCATCAGTGGACGGTGTGTTTGATATTCTAATCCATAGTCTGAAGTGAGGCAAGCATGACGTGTTTTTCCCTGTGTGAATCATGCAAGATCCTTCGGGACCCAATGATAGGATCCGGACAACTGAGCGGCAAACCGATGTTGCGACCCGTGAATTTGTACTCCACGTAGTCGCACATGTGCAAGAAGAAACTCCAGACCTTGGAAGTGGACAATGCTACAGACTTACCCAGTGACTCAGTGGAGAAAACCTAAAAAACAAGGCGACGAAAAAGGGCTGTAGAGCTCATGATGTACTTTCTCCGAACATTTGACAAAGAAGTGGAAGAAAGATGAAAACATTGTTTTCCACTTCTGCATGTTTGCCCTTTCGGATTTCTTCCCACTCCAGCTTGAAACATGGCTGTCCCAAGGTCTACCCCATGAGTTGCTGACACCAGTCACGCCATTGCCTTCAAACCTTGGACACATCGTAGGTGGAGTCAGATCAACACAGAACAACATGGGGAAAACATGTGAACAGAACTAGTGCCGTCGGCATCTTGGGCGATTGACCCGTAGCATGCTTGTAGGGATGCTCCCAACTTGCTTTGAAAGAGTATGAATGCTTTGACATGCTTCAAAGATCTTCAAACCGCAATTGCAGTGGCCGTCCAAGCAAACCACAACAAAAAGGGTCTGTTTCGCCCTCAAATGCCGTGGTCTTCATTTGAGTAGCAATATGCTGATTCGAATGAACGCTGATTATATAGCTTGGGTGCTACCCTGTAGGAAATGACCGTTGAGAGGGCATCGTCAGTAAAAGAAACATGAAAAGCTTCTTGTCCTTCTGAAGTTGGAAGCTGCTAGTTTTGAGGTGGTATATTGTGAACATAGATTCTTGCAGACTTCAAAAAAGAAGCATAAACACAACAACTCCCAGGTGACCCTCAGCACTCCCTAACTGCACCAAGATTCTGGAACCATGTCTTCCCACCTCGGTCACCAGCCACCTACCATCGTGCACCAACTTGAATAAGTAACCCTGAGCACAAAGTTGATCTGTACTCAGGGTATCTCAGGGCTTCCAGCGACCAAGTCATGTCCTCCTGTAGCTGCATGACATGACTAGCACAGACTCAGTACCGAAAGGGACCTTCGTGGTACCAGGAGAAGACAGGCGACCGTATCTCCTAAAAAATCGAGCGGAAAGAATGGCACGGTTTGGGATTTCAGCGATCATGATGCGGCTGGTGCTTCCCCGGACAACGAGAACCAATCGCCTTGCCAACACTGCATGAATGCATGCTCTATGTGAAACCTCCTTCCAGTATCATCCAATCATTTAATGTCCGTGCTTGCACACCAGCCACAGGTGCTTCAGCCACCACTGTATCACTCGATGCAAATACCCCACCACTTTGATGCGATGTCTTTCAGCACTTTGAAAAAACACTCAACACTTCTTTCATCATCTTACTGTATCTTACCACTTTTCTCTCTCTCTCTCTCTCTCCATCACCATCCCAACATCTTAGCACTTAATTACATTTCTCTCCCCACTTCATTACATTTATATAATTACATCAATTTGCACAGTCAATCCATATCGATCAAGCGTGCAGGTTTTGAGCTTTGCAGCCACCATCAAGTTGCCGAGTCACCGATCTTGCCCAAGAGGATTGTATGAAGCACCTGTCCCTGCGGGATTCCATACCTGGGCACAAGAACCAAAACTTAAGCCTCAAGATATCTCTATAGTTGATCTGAGTCGATATGAGTGGATGTAATTCTCAGACTCTATAGGTGGCTTGGAGCCTCATGCCATGCCAACAAAGCTGCAACTAGTAGTCAGAATGCTAACACTCAAAGCCCTAATCACAACACTGGGACCCAGGAAAATAGAACATGTGCGTCAAAGTGTAGAACGTTGTGCTTTGGCGCCTCTAAATGGAGTTTGTCAACGTGTATGGTGAGATATGATGAGATAAAGGTGCAGCTCCAACCAATAAGCGGCGAGGAAACACAAAGGAATACCACGATGCCCAAGGCATGGCCCTTGCACTTGAGAGGTCTCACGACAATACTCTGGCTGAGATACTGCTGTGCATCACTCCTGGCCCAGTGGGTTTGGGGGTTACTGTGGGAAGTTTGCTCTCAATAGCTCAAAAGGCATCCTTCACCAAAAGGAACATGATAACAACAAGACCCCACAATTTCAGAAGCATCCCCGATTCGTTAGTTTTCTTGAAGCAAGCCTACTGCAATGTCTGGCACACAGCATCATGGCCATGGACAAACTCGTGGTACATGAGATCATCGATCCAATGTAGCTACTGTATCCCCGCAGCACTAGTGTGCTGCAAGGAGGCTCTGGTCAATCTGGTCGCATTTTCTTAGCAATGAAACAAACCAAACTTCTGTGAAAGCCTTGCGTGAACGCCTTGTGACATGGGGGTCCATCTTGGAGCCTCGGCATTTCAATCGGTGTAGAGATTCGTGTGGAGATCTGGGAATGGCAGCGGGGTCAGGACTTCTTGGCATTGCACGTAAAACATCGTTGAACGCATTCACATCACCGGCTCCTGTGTGATGACATCCTCTGGTAGGCACCATGCCAGTGCTCCAGCATTTTATAGGCGGAGATCGGGCCTTCCATGGAGTCCACCTGATCCGGGTGAAAAAAATCGATTCCCTCAAGCCTCAATGGTTTACAATGCTCTCATGTTCTCATGCTAGGCTCATGGCTACCTATGACATTGTTAATTGAGACGGGTCATCTGAGGACAACGGGTTGGGTTGGCTTGCGGCTCCCGTCACCTGATCTTTCATCAGAACTATATGCGCACCACTGAAGATCCTCAGCGAAGCAGAGCGCTTCAGGGCGGCGTTTGACGAGAACAGCCTTTTGAGATAAACACGAAGACTATTGATTTAGGTCCTGCAATATCTTCCCATCCCGCATTCTCTCCGAAAGAATGAAATCAGATATCAGCCGTACCAGCAATTTGCTGCCAATCATTGCCCTGCCATAGCACAAGCGCAAAGGACAAGGGTCTCGCGCATAATTTCTCTTTTCCCCTGGGACACTTGCCGGAACATGAAGCCCATCAGTGCCTGACGGGAAGCAAATAGGCTTGGACTTCCGCAACGTATCTGCTGCTTTGGCGTTGTAGGGTTTCTTTCCTACATGGCACTGCCAATACCAAAAAGTCGCACACCAGACTATCATATAAGATCCGCATCTATCCGCCCCCATCATTGGAACAACTTGCAAGGTCTGAAACTGACAATGTCTGATAACGGCAAAATGGACACGCACACACACACACACACTGGGGAGACTGATTGTTGGGGTACAGGTAGAGTCGTCAACGCACTGGTCATAATGGAATGAAGCTTCGCATGCATCCATGCGAACAAAGAGAAATAAGCAAGCAACTCCTAGCATCAGAGTTACGATGAAATGATACTTCTGTAGCCATACGCGAGACCATTGCATGGTGTCATTGCAACTAACCTTCTCTAAGGCTTTCAACTTTCTAAGCTCACACAGTTCAGCCTTCTCTGCTGCAGGCGGACGCAAATCGTATTTTCTTAGGTTGTCGTCTGAAATCTCCTGAGATGGACAGCGGATCCATGTTGATCCATGACTTCTGTGAGACAACCCATGCAGTAAGCGCCCACAAGTGGGATGATAGGGTACCTACGGTATCACAAGTGCCAGTGGAAATCAGTTTGGATTGCTTTGTGCAGTCACCAGCGAATCTGCACCGGAAAGTCGAAGACGCCGCCAGAGAAGACTGCATCAAACCCGTAACACGAACCATAATGCTAAATAAAGATATCATAGCGGCAATTGATCATGCGCAGCATTCAAAAATCGCAGGAACCGCACAAGGTAGGAATCATGCAAAGCGCATGAATGCAAGGCGACCAACGGATCAGAGCTAGCGACAAAGCACAGTTATGATGAATGACAACCACCTATTCTGACCGAACGCGTAGTGTTGAAGACATACAGCTACAGTAACGCCAAAGCTGCATGATACGCACCACACAAATCATATGCGACTCACGAATCATATCCAACACGGGAATCATGCGCAATACGCAATTTACACACAGACACACACAGCGGATGAATCATGCAGAGCATGGTGCAAATGCAGTCAAGACAATCTAATGAGTTCTTTACATTGCATGCGCTTGTTCTATACCTTCACCCTGTTGTTCGGGCTGGCCCAAGAGCAAACCTGCAACCGATGTTGAGAACACAAAAAAATCCAAAACATACCAAGATCAAGTGTTTTCGGTAACGTTTGAAGCGAACCAAAACAGCCTTTAGTTCCAAGATGTTCCAAGACACTCTAGCTGAATTTGTTTGCATTAGTGATTGTCCCCTTGAAAACATATTCCAAAATTACGGACATTGTTGGCCATGGGTGGATGACCATGGATGACCAGGACATCAAGAAACATGGACTCAGAGGCTGGAGATCGGCAACTCTTAAGCTGAGAATCTGCCACGCAAGTTCCTCGGGCCTCAGGGCGACGAGGATTGAGCATCAGAGCATCGGAGTGAAGCGAAGTTGGAAGAAAATGCCGCATATTGTGCTGCATCATGTTTCATGTTGGATCATGTTGGATCATGTTGGATCATGTTGGCATACCAAGATTCCAAATTTCAGCTTCAAGTGTATGGATTTGTGTATGGGTTCGAAGGCCTGGCATCCGGATGCCCAAAAGCAAACATCAGTTTGGAGATGAAGCTCAACATCAGCTGGTTTTTTCACATGTTAAGCAATTCTTTTCAGCATTAAAGACCTTACAGCAGATTCTTTACTTTGACGTAGTTTTGCCATGTGATGAGCATCGTGGAACCATCAAAAACATCAATATTGATGACAGGAACATTTGAGAACAACAAGGGCTCTTTTTGAACAAGGTCAGTTTTCCCCAGATTTTTCCATGCTTTCACAAGGTCAGTTTGCATGTGAAACTGGATGCCCAAACTCTGCAGAGATTCTGTCACTTGGA
The DNA here is from genome assembly GCA_009767595.1 of Symbiodinium kawagutii. Taxonomy (NCBI): domain Eukaryota; class Dinophyceae; order Suessiales; family Symbiodiniaceae; genus Symbiodinium; species Symbiodinium kawagutii. Next base: position 27,126 of record VSDK01004784.1, on the reverse strand, counting down.
GATGCCTTCGCGGCGTGTTGGTCAGCCACTATTTCTTTTGGAGCGTTTCCCTTTTGAAACATGGTATTAACTAAACTTAACGCATCAATGTTTCCAAATATCCTCATATAACCACAAATAAACAGCCTGCACAGGAAAGACTAGCAAGCCCTGCCAATCTTTACCACTCATCCAGTATCTGGGTCTGGTTCCAGCATGCTTCAGCCAGCAAGTCGAGGTGCCAGTGCGTGGCAAAACCCAGTTTCGTTTGTCCTGGGTGAGATGGACTCTCAACACTTCAAGTCACCTGAATCCAAAAATCCAAATCAGCCATCTGAAATATTCTGGAACAATTCTGCCAAGGTGCCAATTTGAGAAAAATGTGATTCCACATGCAACACTCGATCCAGTCAGTAAACAACAATGTAATGCAGTGTGTATCAATGATCCTGATGGCGAATCGCCCGGAGAAAGCCTTCACTCGATCATTCCAGGGATAAGGCCTTTATGCATGATTCTGTCTTCAAACATGCTTTGCGGCAACATGGTGTACGGTTGAATCACTCTCAGGAAATGGAAGATATCACATGGAATCATGAAAAAACACCACGGTTACTTGGTGTAGTTAGTGCAGTTGAAATGCTGTTCAACTTGAACTGGCTACCGAGTCATTGGAGTGTGCTGTAAAGAATTTCACGTGTAAACAAGTGATGACTCCATGGAGGTCTTTGGGAAATAGGACGTGCTAATATCGAAAACTAAGACGAAAAAACGGACCACTTACAGTTGACTGCAATGTGAAATTGCACACATGCAGGAACGCACACCTACATAGACAAAGGCATATGCACGTATAAAAAGATAAACAAATTAAGATCAATTTAAAAACACGTACACTAAGTAAACAAATAAATACGTAAAGACTTAAATACGGAAAAAATCAATAAACACACAGATAAATGAACAATTGGCAAATAAACCAATAAATAGACAAACAAACAAATAGATCAATGGTTAGCAAATAAACAGTCTTTCTTTCTTTCTTTCTTTCTTTCTATCTATCTATCTATCTATCTTATCTATCTATCTATGCTTGCGCAACACGCACCCAACAATGAGTGCTGCGGCGCTATGCCTCGTCCATGTTACAGGCTCAAATTACCAAAAAAAGGCTATACAAATAGAAAAGCACCCCGCATGCAAGAGCGACTTTGCAAAATAAACAAAAAACGAAAAGAAGAGAAACTACGAGAACGGGCACAATACTTGCAAAATAGAAAGGATGAGCTGTCTGTGAAACAAAAATAACGTCATCGTCACTGTCACTGCTGGGACCAGAATGGCGTGCATCGAAATTGTTTCCGCTGTTGTTTTCAATTTTTTTTGTAAGCAGCATCAAGTATACATCATGTTTGGTTGTTTGTTTGTTTGTTTGTTTGTTTGTTTGCTTGCGCAGGCAAATAATTGAATAAGTACCCACATAACGAGACAAATAGATAGACAAAGAATTCGATAAGTAAATGAATAAAATCAATATGGATAAATAAAAAATTAGATACTTTTTTAGATAAATGAATAAACAAGCAAATAAATGAACAAAACATATACATATGGACATGTCTTGTGGATAAATGTGGCGAAGTCAAAATCCGCATTTCTATGCGTGCGCACCGTCCATAAGGATCATTTCTCTCCGAGGCTCAGGAGATCAAGCATCGGCTCCAAGAGTGTGGACCTTTGAGAACTATTAACGCCTGCGGCAACGCGATGCAACGCGATTGCTTCCCTGCTCTCACCAAAAGTTAAGTTACGTATCTTCAGATATCTTCAGCACGGCGGCTTGAGAAATTTCACAGCTCGTTTGATGGTGGATTTTGTTGCTCGGAGCTGGCAGTGTCGCTTTTCCAGTTTGATTCGACATGACAAGCAGCGACATGTTTCAATTGCATCTCAACTTGCTGGCTCGCATTGAACCGATAGAAGCCCTGCATCGCACTTCAACAGTCCACTGTAGCCCAACCCTGCGCCTATAACTATGGCCAGGAACAGGAGAAAAGCCAGGACTATGCAAGCAAAAATTGCGCAGCACTTTGTGTGGCAACATTTGTTGTGGCACCGTGCCTGAAGGCGATATGGCTGAAAGGCCGGGATGCATGCAATCTTTGGCTCCCAGCGACGCAAATGTGCATCCACAATGCCATGCGGTTTGGCCTACGTTCATCCTCAGAAATTAATAAGCAAATTGAATTTACATGCAAAATGCCCAGAATGACCCCTCTCGTGAGTCAAATGCAATGTTACTTCTTCCCACGACTGGCAAAACAAGACCAACCAGCATTCAACATCCATTAACCACAACATCATGTCCCCAGGTTCAACGACTCCATCAGGCCCAACAACATCCAACAACCTTCCCAGCCTGGCAGCTATGAACGGAGCGAGGGCTATTTGCACGCAGCAAAATATTTTGCGCCTCCGCATCATCTGGCTCACATTCCATGGCAGCAGGCGTCATAGCGCGTTTTGTGCAGGGAGGAACTGCTCAGCTCTGTTAAGCTCTGAAGCACGCCGCTCCAAAGAAACAGCTGTTTGCAGCTAAGTTCGCCAAGCGCGAAAGCATGTCTTGAATCAATTGGCTCTGAATGTAGCACACATCTTGCTTGTGCTGAATGCCCCTGCAGTAAATTTGATCCTTTTTGAGTTTTTGGCTTTGCAGTTGCGTGGCAAGTGTGCAGATCACTCCAGCAATTAGAGTCCGGAGCGTTTTCAAGATAAATGTTGCCCACATCGCAGTCAACAAGTGAAAACAGCTAAGTTCCCCAGTTCCCTGGCATGTTGAAGAGACCATCATTTCAAAACAGTGCTGGGCAAGACCGAGTGAACAAATCGCATTTCAATCCATTTCAGCGCAAACTTCTACCATTTCAGGGTAAACATCTTGCATTGGCATCCTCAAAGCCATGCTTCTTGAACCATCTGTCTGGGGCAGTGCGGCAGGAACAGTACCATCCCAGCCCTCAACTGACTTCCAGTGACGGTGACCGGTGGCAGCTGTTCAAACAGGCACAACTTTCCCAAGGTTCCCTACGACAGCGCATGGCACCGTGCTTCCGCAGGACTCTTTCGGGATCTTCTTCACCCAAAACCTCCTCAGGTGCAAATACACAGCGCGCACACACAGGCACACGGACACGGGGTAGATTATTTAACCCGGGGGTACGTCCCAAATCAAACTTACCGCAATCAGAACCCTGAACCGCCATGAACAGCGGAACATTCAAAGAATAGTCCTTGTCGGAACGTTCATCCACATTCGCCAATTATGAACAGCTTTTTTGATCCAAAATGGTGCAAAGGCACATGACAAGGTTGAAAGCTGTACACGTGCATCAGTAAATCTTATTTAGAACCGGATGTACCCGGACAAGCCTGGGCGCGGAAGCTTCTTAGAGAAACTTGTGACTATCCAAGGTACTAAAAGAGGTACTATAAGTTCTGAAGAGCAAGTGCGTCCGAGTCTATCTCTTCAGTGGCTGTTCTCAGCGTCGCCTTTGTGGTCTCATGGTATCTCAATATGAGACCCTTGGCGACAGGACTTGCGCATCGTTGGACAAATCTTTGTGCAGCTCCAGGGATACGAACAAATCATGCGCCGACCAGAAACGATCTGACACCCACAAAGTCTGCAAAAGATTGCACCAGTGAAGTCAAGAAGATACACGACGCGCAGGCGAGAGGGATCCGACAAGCACAGAGTAGGCTGCGGTAGGCTGCGCGAGCGAAATCCAAACTTGCACCGCAAGGCCAGAGCGATCCGTTCGGGCGAAGCCTGCAGCAAGTCTCAAGAGCGATCTGTTTCGTTCAGCTTACCGTTCGAGGTTGGGAAATGCCTTGATCTTTGCCTGCTGCTTGAGCAGCTGACACCTTGAGCTCTCCTGAATTCCAAATTGGGGTGGCACTTCCCTGCATGTCATGGTTGATTCTGAGCAGCCCCCACGCAGGTAAAGACTTGTAGATTTCTTCTTGCCACGGCAAAGTACATCAAATGGAACACCTTGGGAAGCAAAATGAAGTAAGCAAAGCACATCCACCGGGCCACTGCCCACATCTTGGCGAAATTTCTAAATTTCTTTTCTTCACAAATCAGTCATCCTCAAAAATGGCTGGTTTGCACAATGCCGGCTGTGCGCGGCATCTTTCATGCCTTCCCCGGCTAATGCTTTCCGGTTGAAGTCTGCCAATGGGAACGGAAAAAAATATTGAAATTTATCTTCTCTTTCAGATTCAATGGGGGGCTTGTCACTACTGTGCGATGCATTTCAGAATCTCGAACTGAGAGGCAATGCATAGAATGACTGATCTGTCGAATTGGTTACGTCCAACAATCCCCAGCTTACACCTGCAAATGCCTCCCAGAAGAAACTGCCTTGTTCAGGGATAGAGCATGCTATCAGCAGCTCCCACCATGCCATCTCTGCCTGTTCCACCTTTTCACTGCTACACTCTGGGAGCCGGCGCCGCTGTTCTCGCCTGGGAGGCGGTGCTACGGTACAAGAACCTGGTTGGCCATGAACACCTGGACCTAAAACAACAAAGGATTTTTAATTGAAATGAATCATAGTAAATCACATTAAATCAATAAATGAAATCATATTAAATCATGAAGGATTGAAATTGGGAGGGAAAACAGCCGCTAGTTCGTTCTCGGGAATGCACTTATCCACTCTTAGCCGGTAAAGGAAGCTCGTGAATTGGGGCATGCTTCGTCAATGCTTATTCGTTTGACCCGAAGGTGTCGAAACAACCATGCAATTTCGATTTCTGCCTAGCACTTGGATTACAGTGTGGTATTTGTCATATACTAGTACATCTCAAAAACAAACCTCTGATGACGTAGTCACACCGTCCTAAGATGTCCTACGTCTGTGTTATGCTCGGAGCATCTCGGTGCACCTCGGTGCAATTGGTTCTTGGGTCTGCCGGCGGGCGCATGGTCAGAGAGGAAGGTCCGATGCGGTAGCATACGCCACGAAGTCCTCCGTGGTACCGCTGAGGACTAGATCTCCAGTGCTACATTTCCGGCGGTACATTGGTACATCCCACTTGGATAATATTATGATTAAACATATAGATAAACAACACGCACACACACGTGTATATTCATCAATAAATAAATAAATAAATAAATATATATATATATACACATATTCTAACGAGTAAGAATATGAATCATCATCCAACAGTGGTACTGGTGTGCTGCAGCATGGGCTCGCCCTCCAAAGTATAGCACAGGAAAAAATGTAGCAAACTTTGATCCAGCATTCCATGGTCAGAATATGGGTCAAACAAGTAGATATAGAATCTCCTCATGCCATGCCTCTCTATGGATCTCCATGGTATCGAGTGGTAGGACCCTATCGTAAGACCCCAGCCCAACTGCTGTGGTGCCAGTTTGGCAATAGTTCTAACTTCACCTGCAGTGAAAAAGTGATCGATTAGCTTTACCATTCCTTCCAAATATGAGCATCGGACATTTCTCAGAAAGAAGCGGGGTCTTTGCCATTCATTCAGTTTATTGCAAGTTACTGTACCTATCACGCTGTATCCAATGATACTGAATGAGGATCCGTGTCCGTTTACGGTTGGAGCGCCAAGCTGCCCTTGACTCGCGGTCCTTGCAAAGGAGTTGGCATACTTCAGTGGCCAAAACAGGCCTAGCCTCTGCAAATGCAAAGTGGTCAAGGTGGTCACCTGGGACATATTAATACCATATGAGCATGATGAAAGTGTCAAACTTCTTCCCAACTTTGCATGAGTACTGCTGGTACAAGTCTCTCATCTTTTTGATGGTGCGCTTTGCGCAAGGATGCGAAGCCATGAGCACCCCCATGATCTCTTAGGGCAAATGGACAAGTGTGGGATGAAACGGGTTCCGCCTCTATAGAACCACCTTTTCAAAAGTAAGCAATCCGAAAGACTCGCAACGATGTTTAGCTGTGAGCTCGTGCAAACAAGGCACACCCTCTTTCGGGAAAGCTGAATGTAGAAGATTCGATTCTCTGCCTGGCTCGAGTGAATTTAGGCAGGCTGCATTCACCTCCCCGGATTCACAGGATTTCTGCAGAATGGCTGCCATGCGCTCACTACTGCTGTTGGTGTTTCCATCCTGGACCTTTTTGGCATATTACTTGATCAATATCTTTTGAGATCAACCATTGCACTTTCACTCAGTAGTGCGGTCTGTGATCCTCTGTGATGTGGGAATTCAGGTTGCCCGACGGCAATCTTCACCAAATCTCATCCTCACTGGGGTGAAGGTTGAAACCAGGACAATGGGTGTACCACCAAGTGGATAATGGAGTTCCGCCGAATCCACAAATAAGATCGACATCTACCACCCTCCAGTAGCCAATTGTGCAAGCCACAACGGTAGCCTGGTAGCAACCCTGCCCCCACCTGCCAGAAATGAGCCACAGCTCCTCCGAATATGCTCACCTGGGGCAGCTGCAGTGGTTGCCTGTGATGAGATCATGCGGCACCCTTACATCATGCAAAAAGTGGAAACATAAGAAGCATTTGCTCAAAGATTTGCTATGCACCCTAGACTCATCTAGACTATAGACTCATCTTGACTATAGACCTCATCCCAATCAAACATGTGCATGTGCAAGCAATGATGTTCAATCGGGGAGCTAATGAACAATATAGCGTCCCAAAGATCAGATCAAAGGGGACACCCTTTTAGACCTTTGGAAGGCACCTTTGGGATGAGTTTTTCAGTGGTGGACATCAGCGGTACCTTCGCGTAAAAGTCCAAGGCATTCGGCCAAATGTGCATCTTTGTCCTGGCGGTCCACGCAGTGCAAGGAGCTTCTAGTTGGGCACCAAACACTGGCCGTGCTTCAGCAATAAGCTCTTGATAGCTCTTGCATTTCTGTGATAACCTTGGCTTACCCGCATGCTACTCGATCCATCCCTATCCTGCGCACAAAAGATGATAAGAGTCGCATATATCTGGTAGGAAGAACACGATGAGAAGCAAAGTTCCCCCGCTGCGCACGGAACTGGACTGTTGTGGCGCATCCCCTCCCAAACCTAGAATGCAAATTACTAAATACCAGAACAACAGCATGCTTGATTAATCACGTGATCGGTGCGTGATGAATGTACATGGATGTTGAAAAAGCCAAGGCAAGCGAAGATTGATAAGTTTCCTATTGGCTGAGTGTCCCTTTCCTAGAAATAGTCAAATAGTTTTTCTCGAGGTACAACTTCAAAGATCAAAGAAGAATCAATTATCTGAGGGGGGCGCACACACACACACATCTGCGAGTCAGCCGTCCACATCACTAATAGTATCCAATAGTAACTAGATGTACCTAGCAACGTAATGTGAACAGTTTGAACACCGCGTAGAATATGTTGACCCTCCATTCTTGGCCTAATCTCTGCTGTCGTCGCCTCGTTGATCTTTGCATGTTTAGTTTTCTGTTTGCTTCGATTTAAGGCATTGCCAACTGCCCGCCTCATGTACCTATCCAAAATGATGCAGCAAGCAATGCCGGACACCACCACCACCTGAAAAAAACACTGCGGTGGTTCGCCCAAGGTCTGGCTGTAGCTCTTGAAAAAACGCGTAACACATTTTTCAAATTTGGTAAAAAGACAAGTGGCGCACTCACAATTCCACAAGTTGTGTGACTGGGGCCATGACCAGAACAGGCAAAGCGTTCCTGGAATAGCGAGGAAACACGCTCTGATGCTTGTTGCGAGCACTGCACGGCTTCTTTTTATTTTTTTTCTCTCTCTCTCTCTCTCTGTCTCTCTTCGTTATCTGCTGATTTTCATCCCTTATCATACTCTGACCTCTGACTCTCCACACACTTTTCTGTTCCTTTCTTCATTCGTCATCACCGACTCAATGGCTCTTTCTTACTCCTCCTCCTACTCTCTTACTATCTCTATCTGTCTAACTAGTTGAGCATCTGCAGCGTGGAGCATGTCATCAATAGGGGAAACACCAAATTGAGACCTCCAGTGGTGTGCCCTGCACATCACCCTAAAACAAAGCACAACTGCAAGGGCATAGAATTTAGAACCACAAATGACCACACGGTTTTTGCCACATTTTTCAAGCTTACCCCTGTGTTCCTGTGTCCTCTTGTGCCCAAATCACTTTTTGAAGCAACAACTGCCCAAAGAACTGGTGGTCAAGTCCGCCTACAGTAGCTCTTGTATACAAGCGTTGCAGGGTGTTCCGCATTTATTTCATTCTACTCAAATTCCGGAAATCAATCTACCACACAAAAGCATGCAAAGCCAACCAATAGTCCAGTCTTTCCTTGTTGAATTGATTTGCCAGACTGTGGATGTCAGGTCTATTCTCCCTTCCTCTACAAACAAAACTCAAAAAGAACGCTTTCTCAAACTTGAACACCCGTCATAGCATTGATACCTGCGGGACCTTGATTGCTTTGAAATGTATAAATCTTTGAAAAGAAACGTACACAAGACATCTGCATATTTTGCAGCATGCTTATTTTTGGCTGGGGCGTCCAAGGGGTTTGCCCGAAAGATATTCAGCCGGGTGTTGAATTACAGCATCTCGCGAGTACCTAATCGCTAACTCCAAGCAATCTCTGCCCCGAAAATATGTCCGATATGATTCAATGCTAGTTTTCAGTGCACGGAAGCAAGGCCATATGAAATGAAGATGAACTATCGGCAAACTTTCAGAGACAACTTTCATGCAACATCGATCTGGACTTCTGATCAACCTTGCTCAAAACCGGCGGCACGGGACACATAAATTCGAGTTGAGAATCCATGTCATCACAACAAACACCTCGTTGAGGTACTGGTAGGCAGCTAGTTCATCTGCGGCAAGAAGGCGGTTTTGCGCTTGAGCGGGATTTGTTGGCGTCATAAGGTAAAGGATCATGTGTGGTAATTCATACCGGTAGTAAAACAGAGTTGATTCGAAGCTATGATTCACTGACTTGGACAGCATTTTCCTAGACCTCAGTCGTTCTTTTCTTGGCTCAGCTTCATGAGAAGACGGTTTTCAACGTCCCACCACGGTTGTTCATTTTCGAAGAAGTTTGTGTCCAAAGCAATCACACAAAATTCAACGATGCTCGGCTAAACACAGCGACCGTGCTTGAACTTGAGAATGCTAAAACTCTGAAGTGGACCTTTTTGCACTGCACCTTTTCACTTCATGTCACTTTGTGGTCCGTTTCTCATGGCACTCATGGCCTCTTTCACTCTGCAGTTGAGCATATTCGTGGTGCTTTGCTCTTGCCAACCTGGCGACAGTTGTCCTGGTGCTCAATCCTGTCAAATCGTGAGATCAACTTTGGGTCTGCCTGATGTGGTGTCCTCCACGCACGTCCACTAAAACTCATATAAGCGAAACAAAGATGGACAAACGGATCTGACAAAGGGATCTCAAAACCATTTGAAAGGATTTCCGCCGAGTGACAATCGTCTTGTCAGCTTCTCAGCTACTTTTACTGACCATCAGGATGCTTGTCTCAAACACCCGGCAAGGTCTGTGCATGGCTTTCCAACACAATTTCCGTTTCGAATACCGTAAAAAAATCCCACACGTTGCTGCACACAAGCGCAACCGCATTTACAGCTGTACCAACTGTAGAACACGACCCCCTGGCTGCTTCCCCGTGCATAAGCAGCCCTTTGCTGGCCTGTCAATCCTTAGGCACGTGGAGTGATCCCGAGGGACACCCAGGTGTGTTGATGAAAACGGATAGGAAACTGCATGTGCAACAGTGCCACCACTGTAGCGAAATCTCAACAGTAGTGACATGCCATGAAAAACGCAACTGGCATCAACTTGCTTTCCCAAATTCTCTCATTGTCTTGCTGTTTTTGATCACCTTGGAAATTTAAACAAGCACAGGTGATCCAAATTCATGTTGTCAAAGGCCTGGATCTGAGGCGCCCAACCAAGGGATGGATTCAAAAGGTGGTTGCATCAAGCAGCTTAGGGAGAACCAACTCGCTTCGCCCTGAGGTGCCTCGGCAAGCAATCTTCACTGTAAAGAGCTTCCATGAGCTTTCTGTCTATCCAGTGGTTTTAACGTGTCTTCACATGTCTTGACCGCATTTAAGCACCAACCAGTACTTGGCCAGCACATGCCAATGCATTGCGGTGGTATCTCCATGTATCTCCTGGTTAATCATGACATATCTTTGTGGAGTGTGACGGCCATGATATCATGGTGTTCAATCATTTGGTCGCACTGAGCATTGCGCTCCGTCGATGGCCACAATTAGCTCCATGAGGACTTTGAGAGCAGTGTTGTTGGTGAACCTGAGTGCCGAGAGAAAATCAAAATCCGAAAACACTACAGGAGTTTCTCTAGCTGCTCAATGACAAACGGTGGACTGACCAGAGTCAAGCACCATCGAATCAATCAAGGCCCACTTATTCCGCAAGCAATCCCTACAGCTTCGTACTTTCTGACAGCGCCAGGATTGATTTGCAGTGAAGTTTATTGATACTTTCCTTTTCGTCTATTTGGGTTCAATTCCGTTGAGGGCACGAGCTTGCAGGCCAAGAGACAAACCAGCCTGGCCAAAGCTAGAGACTTGTTGCAAAGCGAGCTGATCTTCAGGCTGATTTGAAAGGAACCCGTTGGCTCATTCAGTCCAGTATGTCTTGTCATGTCCACAAGAAGTTCCAAATTCTTTCGTGCAACCTAGGCAGCCTTTCCCAACAACTGCATCGTCATTCCCGCAGCAAATTTCATCATTTGTACTGCTTGCGCGTGGCATTTTGTCAGCTTCAAAAACCTGGTTTAGCAGATTTTGCATGATTTTGCCAGCATTCCTTTGTTTTGATGATGTTTACTGATGCCGGGACCTTGTTCCTTACTGAAGCGTCCAACTGTTTCGCCCATGCGGAGGTTGCCTCTGTGACGTAGCGCCACATCTGGGAGCCCAGCACTGCCCTGACAGGCACTGCCGACGTGGGATATGGACCGGCCATGGATGCCCGTTATCTCGGTCGCATGCTGAGCTCTCAACATGGCGATGCAATGGTTCAACATGATCTTCAAGAGCATCAGGTGGCAGTCCTCAACGTGGAAATGGTGGGCGTTTGAGATGCTGTTCGGCCCAGCCAAAAACACGCCAAACAAAGGATTCCCAAGGCACCACACAACTGGTCATGATTCGTAGGAAACCTTGAACATCTCAGGAAAAATGCATGATATTGACTCATGTCATACTCATACCCAACAAATCCAGACCGATTGCACCTGGAGCCAAAATATGAAGGTGCCAGCACCAACTGCCAGCAATCAATCGAGCTGCCATGCCTGATTCCTCTGAATAAATGCCCTAATAGGGAAGTAGTGTTCCAAGGTCTCCAACCACAAGAAGCTCCATGTTGTCCCAGAACCAAAGCTTTCAAACATGAGCATACCCTTTCAGACCCATCATGGTTTGAAAACACAACATGATAGTTCAGCCATGTTCAGCAAATGCGGGCTGCTGAGACAAGAACACAATGCGCAAGGATCAATTTCCCTGCAAACCTGCGTCTGTGTCGCAATGGCCCCAATTTTTGTCGCATTTTGACATGGAAAAGTGTTTGATTTCGTCGCTTGAGGGTGCGCTCTACAGCTTGAGTCCGGTCCTTGAGATTCGTGATGTCTGCTAGGATCATCAGCAAGTGGATCGCCAGGACATAGCCGAAGAAGTAGATTCTGCAGCTGCAGATTCTAATCAAGCCGAAACCATTGACTGTACACGTGCCATGCTGAACAAATCGAATTGCGGGTATGGCATCTCTAAAAAAATCAATTCAATCAAGTCCGTCCCAACATCAACTATTTTTGATGATATTGGCTCCTAATCTCAGGGTCCAGGCAAATGAGTTACCAAGGCCGCATCATTCAAACACCATGGTCGCAGTCCAGGTTGAGCTCCAAACACTGCGAAGAAAATACCATCTGAGCACCGGGAAGGACCGGCGAAGAAATCATCTGTTCATCTGGGACTTGGAAGTAGGGCTTGGGAATTTGGACGCTCCATCTGCGGGATGTTCAGGGTCTGGCTGCAATGATTGGATGTCCCTTCTGGATATGTCTTGGCCGTTTGGATGCTACATGATAAGATCCTACCAATGACGAGCTACCCTGAAGGCCCGAAGAGATCCGAAGAGCACTCAATTTCAACTCCATAGTCACGTCACCGCATTGAGCCCACGTGCGAGCCGAGGAACAGATTCGACTTGGGCAACGGCTGCAGCTGTTGTCGGTGACCCGGACGAAACCAGGAAGGCATGTGAAACCTCCGTAAGCAGCGGCCAGGCCAGGACCTGTCGCCTGCCATATCTCCACACATTTGTTATGTTACACTTCCAAGGGTTGGGTCAGTGCCTTCGTGGCCCAAGCTCCACCAGCAGGGGGAAGCAAAGTCTAACAAATGATAAAGCAAACAAAGGACACTTCTTGAGGAAAAGGAAGGAGCTTGCCACAATGCTGCATGCCTCTGCAAAAAAATTGGAAAGAGATTCTTCTTGCCAACAACTGGGCATTGGTCCCATTAAAACGGACATGGGCACTAGAGATGACTGAACACAAACGCAAAGCCCATGCCAGGACTGAGCACAGTGGAAAATGACTTCTGGGCTCCAGATCCCAGTGGTGATCCTTTCCACCACAAGTCGGGGATGGGCCAACATGAGGCACCAACAGCATCGCAAACTTAGGCCACAAACAAATTCTTAGATAGTTTTGATATCTTTGAATCAATGCTATTCCCCAACCTTTCAAGCTCAGTGGCATTGACGTCCGGAATGGCCATCTCTGCAAGTTTCATTCTTCAAGCAGACCTGTCGCGGCACATCCTGCCCTCCAGTTCCTATGTTATGGTCTTTGCAGGTAACTCAGGTCCAACCTGGGATGTCTTGAGTACTGTCCAACTCAGCCAACAGCTGTTCTTATCTAAACATATTTGATCTTACTTAGTTCAACGCACACATGTGTGTGTGTGTGCCTATGTTTGTATATTGAAATGTTTACTCACGTGTGCACTCATAATTGCTACTTAATTAAATTAATTATCTTAATCATATTTACTTTTTCCTATATATATATATATGTATATTTATATTGATTTTCTTAACGGTTCCTCTGGCAACCAATCGCAACCAATATGTGGGAACTTCCTGTGGGTGCATCGGTAACTTCATGTCACCTCATTTGTGATTCCTATTGCTATGATTTTCTATCTGAATCAAACCAATGCCAAGAGTAAAAAATAATATGTTAACCACTGCTAACCACCATGCTTTGGTTCGTGCCTTTGACATTCCGTGCGCTACACAGTGCCATCCCCCATCTGTATCGCCTTGGGATTTGGGGCGCAGCGTTCCACCTGCACTGGCGGCTCACTTGAGGCCTCAGTTTGGCAGCTTGGCATTCCTACTGCATGCGGTATCTATTCATACATGTAATCAACAATTGACATGTTCATACATGTTTGTTATGAAATTCATCCCTGCACACACACACATAACATGTAGATATACGTATATATAAATATAAAAATTAAAAAACACATGCACACACACACACATATATATATACATACATACATACATACATACATACATACATACATACATACATATATAGATATATATACATACAAATATGTATGTATGTATGTATGTATGTATGTATGTATGTATGTGTGTATGTATGTATGTATGTATGTATGTATATATATATATAACTATGTATTTATAGAGAAGTCAATGTCCCTTTAGGGCCCCCTGGTTCTGAATCGTGGTGGCCTCATGCGATCAATTGGGAAGTGCCAGGTTTGGGGCTGCCGCAAACCGATCCGGTACCGCGTCCCGGTCTGTGTTGTCATGTTCATTGCTCTCATTTGATCTCTCGAAGTACCACTTCATCCTCTCATCACGCAATGGACCATCCCTACATCCCTAGGCCGCACACATTCAGGTAGCGAAGGAGAAAGAAATGCTTGGCGTTGGAAGGAAGTACAAGGCCGGGCCTCAGCTAGAATGACCCTGGCGAGTGTCACATGCTTGAAAACTGAGACATATCACGACACTGAAAGGCCAGTTAGCTGATGCTGGTCATGCCACCAGCAAAAATGCAAGCGCAGAACGATCAGGAATGGATGGGAGGGGTTTTGTCGTCCGAATCTGAAACCAAACACAGAACAGAAAGGCAATTGCAAACCATTGATGGCACGGTGTCAGTTGGAATATGAGATCAGTGGCCTTACCGTATTTACCATGTGACGGGGTATGCCTGAAGCAACTTTGCTACAACAACCTTTTCAGACTTCTCCGCACACTCGGCCCAGGAGTCCATTTTGGAGCTCCCTGAAGGCAGCCAGTTGCTACATCTGGTGGCAAGCAATCGGGGGCAGAATCCAACAGCTGTCCACATCAAAGAATGCTCTCACACTGCTGATCTATGTTCAGTTCTTATGATACCTTTTGAGAAATTCCGATTGAGAAAACTAGGCCATTTCGGGGCACCCCACTTCAAGGAAAAAAAGTTCTGATATTGGCTTTGTTGTCGCAGCCTTCTCGACTCAAAGAAGATCGACTGCTTGCCACAGAGCATGTTTGCAGACAGACTGAACCAATTCAGTCCGTTAGACTTTGCGATTGAAACAATCGCCTACTTGACGTCTACTTGAACACCACTTGGTGAAACATTGGCTTGGTGCTCACCGCACGGATCAGCAATTTTGGACCATTACAAGCTAAAATACTCACTCAATTCATATCATCTTGTTCAGTATTCATTCCATTTATGCTCATTCAACTCTAGTTTGTGGCAATGGCCGTTGGTAAGAATGCCCCCTCGATGACATGAGATATCAATCCTTGTTGACAATGCTTCGCAAAGCATTTCAAATAGAACATGTCTGAAGGACACTCCTCCTCAGTTTCGTGAACTTCAATTTCTTGATTTTCTATAACCTTGTCATCTTTGTTCCTCTTCTACCTGTCTCTCTTCTTCGTCTTTCTGTGCAATTGATCTTCAGCGGAAGCCTGGACACACAGCCACACACCGTTCACCCTGCACCGATACATTTCTTTCTCTTTCTTGTTTCTTTCTCTCTCCCTCTGCCTAATCTACATATGTATACTGCATCTTCCTGCGTGGTATCTATAATGTTTGTCGCGTTACTTACTCTTTCTTCGTTTGCCACATTCCAGCGCGCAAGAGATGACAAAAGAGACCGCATGAATCTAGGAAAAGAAAGGTGAAAAGGAATCAAGGCTGCATGGTTGCCAGGTGTGTTGGACTAGTTTCAGACGCTGTTCAGAAACCCTTTGGACATCTGGGAAACTTGAAGGAAAAAGAAACAATATAAGAACGAGATAGATAAAAACCAACGGTAGCAATCTCTGATAGCATCAGACCTTCTCCTGCTATTTGATTTTGCAGTTTGTCTTCGCACAAACAGAAAAGGAACATGAAGATGACGATGGACAAGGAAGATCGGCCGCCAAGTCACAGTCAGCGCTGAGGTTGGGAGGGTGACAGAGGGTGTGAGGTTCGTGTTGTTTTGGGGCTTCAGAACCAGGACTTGGGGAATCTTATAGAATGAAAAAGAATAAAAATGTAACGCGCAAATCTCAACGCAGCAAAGCAGAAGGAGAGCAAATTTGAGGCCAAGGCGTCCGTAGGAGGCACAGCGTTCACGTAGATGAGGTTGACATAGGGCGCCCAATCCTATAGAAAACCGTGTCGTTTCCACTGCAAAAGCAAAACAAGAAATTCGAAGTCTCGCCTCTTTCATGGCCGTCATCGTCGCGGCCACCTCGCCCAGCGTCGTTTTGTCGTTGTAGACGTCATTGCCTCCAGCGCACAACAAACTTCTCAGAAAGCATGAGCGAAAATGAGGCAGCTATACCTCGCCTGAACAGACCAGGAGCACCGTGTGGCCATTGCAGATAGCGCCCTCCTTCCAGAGATCCCCTCAGTCGCACAACAAGTGGACAGGGTACGGAACGTCAAAGAAAGTTCTACTCGTCATTTGACACCGAAACGCAGCCAAGACACACAAGTGCGTGTTGAAGCCAGCCGGGGTGAACGCCCTGCCCCACGCCGGGCGGCACCAAGGGGCCAAAGCCCGCGGTCGCGTCGCGATCGCTCTCTTGCCGTTGAGCACCTAGCGCTTCGGGATATCGAACGCATGGCAAAGATGAAGCATGAGGGGATGGCAGCAAAACACTTGAAACCCTGACGGGGTCCTCTCCGCTGCACAGGCAGGAGTCGGAGATCACGATGTCGGCCCGAAAATCCTGCAGCGAGCTTGCGCCACCCGGCAGCACCGCGGTGGCGCCTGTGGTGGATACGCTCCACCACTGCCACTGCTGGCTGCGATTGCTACGCGCTGATACGCTTGCTGCCTCGGAAGGGCTTCAATGAACCACTGAAGAATTGCTGCAGAATTTATGGTGTCTTAGCCAATCAACCTAGTATCAATCAACCAATTTCTTGTCTATTAGCCATAAATTGATGGAGAATTGATATGGTTTATGGCTAGTTCATAGCTGATTCACTGGTTACGAAGCCATACATTGATGATTGACTCATGATCACTTGGTTTGAGTTGATAGCTAAGATGGTCAGTTGATGGTTCATGGATGGGCAATGGAATGCAATGGATGATAATTAATGATGATCAACTGATCGTTGATGCATGGCTAATCACTGCCTAGCAGGTTGAGAGATCAAAATGTTCAAACGCACCACAGTTGGTTCTATCCCATCTGGTAAGTGAGCAACCCTGGCAACTGCTGGCCGTACTGGGTACCGGTCCCTGCGGCATACGCTGCCTCAGGCCAAGACGTCACACGGTTGCTTCACACGGCGTTTTCGTCAGATTGAAACATTCCAAAAATCCATCTGGAAAATGGGGAGCAGTTTTTCTTTGATCAGAAAGTACAAAACAAAGCGTATGTGTGACAGATGTGAAAAGGTGCGGCGAAGAAGCGGCGGAGTCCTCCTTGAGATCGTTAGCCGCGGCTACTCAGATGGTAGCCATCGCTGTGGAAACGGCCACCTGAAGCGTTTGAATTGATGACAGCACAAAGACACGGGCAAGAAACCTGGGGTATTGTTCCCCATATTCAGGCCAGGCACCCTTGGACTTGCAGTCCTCCAGGAGGGTAGCGGCTGCGGGTGAAGTCTCATCAAAGAGGGGTTCCATGGCCCAACAGGCGCGGCGTTCAAAGCACTTGCGTTTCACAAATTCAGTCGTCCAAACCATTGCCACCTCGCCTCATAGATGTCGCATGGGCCAACCTCCGGGGCAAGAGGGCGCGCGCCAACAGCTGCTAATGAAAACATGAGAGCACAAAACGCTTGTAATACCATTACCAACACAACAAAACACAACACCTGGGGCGAGGACTTGGCTGGTCATGGCCATCGCGGCGACCGAAAAAAAAAGCAAAAAAATGAACTGAACATTTGGGACGCCGGACAAGAACAGAACAAAGATGGAAGAAAGCAAAAATAACATGAAAAAGGGACAATGCGAGCAATGAGCACTGCAAAAATACATCACCACACTCACACACACACACAGGTGAATAAACATATATAATTATAAGAAAGAATAGTAATACTAATAACAATAATAACAGTAATGCTAATAACAATAATAATAGAAATAATAACAATAATAATAGTGATAGTGATAATAATAATAGTAATAATAATGATAATGAAAGCAAAACATAACAATAATAATAGCAATAATAATGGCAGTAATAATAATGATAATGATAAAAACAGAAATGATAATGATAATAAAAACAATGATAAACATAGTAATAATACCAATACCACTAATAAAAGTAAAAATGACAATAATCAAAACAATAATAAAAATAGTAAGAGGAATAGTAACAGTAGTAATAATAAGTAATGACATATCCACATTATGTACTGGTTTCTCCTTGGCTTTCGTCTATGAGCCTCGCACATATGAAAACGCATGCGCACACTTTATCTTCTCTCTTCTCCATTTCTTTTGGATCAATACACTTGAAAATAGTAAGATAATGAGACAACTAATAAAGTAAAATATAGATAGATGTAAAATGATATAGATAGATATAGTAGGCACAAATCAAAAAAGAACACAGAAAGAGCACTGGTGGCACCACCTCAGAACTATCCAGCTACTGCGTCAGCACTCGATCTCCAGCTTCATCCCAGGTGTAGCGCCCAAAGGGACTTGGACCTGGTTGTTGCCATTCCAAGAATGAACAACTTACATCTTCATATTAAATCTTATCACTTCAACATCTGAAAATGCTAACGCTTAGGTGTGCTATGTCATATCTGTCCAGCTTCGCAATTTTGGCATTGTTCAAGCAGCTGCTTGTGCGAAAAACAACAACACTGCTGCGCAGCGACTGCCCAACAAATAGCCTCTCAAATGTCTCAAGCCCCGCTTTGACACTGCCAAGGGGCCTGAACCTCCCGTCCATCCTTACAGCGACCCATGGTGTGCAGGCATCAACAGCGCTCCAATGATCTCAAACCACCTTTTCAACAATTTTCAGATATCTTTATCTTCTGAATTGATCAAAACCATGGGTGGTGCATTATCAAACCATCAGCTTTCTCATCAACCTTGTTGCGAAGTTCCACTGAACGGCTGAAGGCCGAGCACCACCACTATCCCACCACCACCCCACACCACCGGTAGCAGGGGCTGCAGCGCGGCAGCGACAGCTCAAGACTGGGTAGCTTATGCCACAACTTAAATTGTCTTCTTTAGAAAGCCATCTAGCATTCATGCACGGTGTAAATCTCAAAACGCACCCATATATGGAATGTATAGATATGTGAGTGATATCTTGCGATATCCAATTTTTTGTGCATTTACATCATTTACCATTACTAAGGCAGTGAGCAGCCTCCTGCCTGATCCTTCCTCCCTTGCTCCCCCTCTTCCTCGCCTCCCTAGTGCCAAATACCTCGGCTCCTTCATAACACCTACTACCTCCTCCAATGCTGATGTCTCCTTTCTCCCATGCCTTTTAATGCCTCGATCCGTTTTTTCGTCATACACTTATATCTCCCAAGCGGAAACTCCAAGTTTATTCTCAAATTGTCCAATCCACTCTCCTTCATGGCTCTGATTCTCAGGTTTATTCCCCAGTCCAAATTGCCCGCTTTGACTCCCTTCATTTCAAAGCCCTCAGGCAAAGCTTTCAGATCAAGGGTACATACCTTCATCGAGTCCTTCAACCTTCCGAGGCTCCTTGATCCAATGAGTACCTTTTCTCTCTTTCCTATCCTGTCCTTCCTACACTGGTTCCCCCATCCATCGCCATTTCTTATGGCCGTATCAAGTATCTCGGCCATATTCTCTGACATCCCCTAAGCCCTGAATCCCTCATAATGTTTAATCCCACCAGGACCCTGCGTTCTATCAATTCTCCATTTCGCCGCGGTGCCCCACGGGCCCATTGGCCAGAATTGGCCCTGACCGAAGCACACCATAAGCTCCAACTCTTACGCAATTCGCCCCCCAATCCTGGCGAATTCCTCCACTCATATTATCAACGTTTTGCTCTTGTTGAGCTCAAAAAACATCTTTCCACTAGTATGCTTCACTGGTATAATACCACAAAATTCTTACACTCTTTACTTCCAATTGCTGAAGACCGTGAACTTTAGAAAAACCTTACCCCCATATTGAAATAAGAGCCGTTAATGACACCACCCGGCATGGTTGCTGCTGCTGACATGTAGCCTAACATGGGCGGCATATCGCTTGGCAAAAAAAAAAGGCAGTGAGCAAATAGGCATGGAGCATGCTTCCATGGGTTCCAAGTCACCGGTAGCTTCGCCAGCATCATGCTACCAGGAGCGACGCCTCGAGGGACCTGTGGCGTTCCAAGAACTTCTCATGAAGGGATGAGAATCGAGCATTAGAAGAAGACAATCAAACATACAATAGCATTATGATTATATGTTTGATTGTCCAATCACAATAGCATTAAGCAAAGCAATTGTGCTATTCTGATCGGACAATCAAAATATAATCATAATAGCACACTATGATAATATAATTGGCCATCATTCCGATTATGATTGTGTAATTGAGCACTTTCTAGCACAATCATGATACAATCATCATATAATCTATTCAGCATATTGGAGCATTATCTACAGTAGACTTAAGCTGAACATGTCTATACAATCTATTCAGTCTTCTAATCAAAGCATTCTATCAAGATGTATGCATCTGATTGCACAGTATCAGTGAATATCTGTGAGCCGTGCGATCCAAGTCCTGCGAGGCTAAGACAATCAACTGACTGTAAGACAATATCGTGACAACATTTCACAACGAGCATCTTGTAGTTTCCAATCCAACCCGGGCCTCAATCTGCATTTTGGTGCGTTTCATAAACACAGGCTTGGGCTCGACCCAATTCTCCACCTGATTGCAAGCGTTTTGACCGACTATTTATCCAGTTTCATCCAATTTCCAAGCTGCTTCTGACCAATCCATGGAAAAAGGGCAGCATGACATGACCAAATTCTTTCCTGGCGCTCGGTGGATTTCGCTGTCAAACAATGTGTCGCTCACTGAACTTATTGAAGACCTATTCGGTACCCAGGGCTGCCAATGTTAGCCCCCCCGCCCCGCCTTGAGTTGCAAGATGAACTCTGGATAGACTTGATCAGACGATGGCACGATGAACTCCCGCGGCCCCTTTCCTGGCGCGTCCCAAAAGGTGTGGATTCATAGTAGCAGCTTAGTCACATCGTTCATTTCATGGCCAATTTCTGGATTCGGAACCGGTCATGTGGCAAGATCCCATGGGCAAGGCCAGGGGCTAGTAGTCTTGGAAAAATGAGGCGCTGGAGCCAAATGCAATATACATATAACATACACACACACACACGTAAATGTATAAGTAAAACATAAAAAAGATAGATAGATACATACATTAATCAATAAAATGAAATTCTATACATATAAAAGTAAATAAATATGAATATTAATAAATAAATAAATAAATAAATAAATAAATAAATATATATATATATATATATAAATATTAAAAACATATATGTAAATGCAAAGATGAAACATTATTCATACCATTCGTCAATGGAATGTGGGAGGTATGCAGGCCACTCTTGCCTTGCCAACCGCCCTTGCATCCCTTGGCCCTGACCGGCAAGTCCTTCAGGATTTGCGAGCACTGAATGCTTTCCAGCCGATTCCCGAAGTTGGTTGGCATCAATTCCTCGCTTTGCTGCGCCAAAATTTTTCTCGTTCACCACTGGAATTTTGCTCTGCGGGCAGCCCTTGAGAGACTCCATTTTGAAGTAATTACATTGTCTGCCTTTTTTTGGGGGCAAGCATGCAGAAAAGACAAGAATGATCACCACCCAAGCATCTCACCAAGTAGACTGCCGAAAAAATCCGTGGATCCAAAGATGGAGTGAAGCAATTATGATTTTTTGTGACATCTTTTAAATATCAAATCGTGGGAAAATAATTTTGACAGAAATGTGTGCAAACAATGGGAGATCAACTCCATGGACAAATTTTCAACATTCACTAGTTGCCCGAAATTGCTGTCGCGTCATGCGAAGGAAGATTATTCGTCATTTCCTGCCAAAGCATTGGGACAAAGCATGAAGGATACAGTTGTGACAATTTGCAGCCTGCAAGAAAACTGGCTCAAGTGCCCGACAAAGCTTGCAAAGTCACTGTTTACAATTTGGTTCGGGGACTGCATATGAACGGCGCACTTTTCTACTTTAGGCTTTTGGTTGGCATCTTTTTGCACCAATGAAAACTTCCCATCCTTTCGGCACCCATCAAAAGCAGCCCTTCGTGATGCATTGATGCAAATTGTACGAATATTGAAGTGGATGGATCGTTCCCTAGCCAATCTCGCTTTAAAAGTGGAGATACCAAGGGTATAGGAAATGACACAGAACAAAGGCTCTGTGGCTGGACCTGTCCTGTCGGCACAAGGCAGCCTGCTCTGATTGTTGGCCAAGGCTCGTGTATGCTCCTCGGTGTAATAGAAATCTCCACCTCAGAATGGCTAGCGCTCACTTGGCTACTTCCGAAGAGGGGGGCCCTTAGACTTGTAGTAGTGAAAAGAGTGAGGGTGTGGAGGAGGCACCATGATCATTGTGACAAGACATCGCTGAATTCTGTGTATGACAAAGGTATATATATGCTACATATGCTGAATGCTGAGTATGACAAGGGTATATCAGTGCTTCTGCTTTCGTCACAGTGGGCACCAAAATCTTCTCCCCTCAAGAATTTCAAGGGAGCCGAGCACTTCTGGGCGGCAAGTCGGTTGGAAACTCGCCAAGCTGCATGTGGCACGACAAAGGAGCACCCATCCTGGAGTACATGCAGAACTGTAACTTTTTAACCGCCATGCAGCATGCAATGCACGAAAAAATGCGGCTACAAAGCAATCACTCTCTTCTGGACTTGACTAAGCCCTGAACTCATCTACTAAAGCAACTCAAAACCAGCACCCGCATGTAACCACAGCATCTTTTTTCTCAACATCACTCGATGATGAAAACTATGTTACTAAGTCTGAAAGCTCAATGTAGCTCAACCAAGCAGCGAGTGCCATCTGAATCTAGCTCAGTATACGTGAGCCTTAGCTGAAACCAATGCGCGGCAAATCGCTTGAGATACCCTGGCGCCTTGTATGTGTAAAAAATCTTTGAAAAGAAAGGCAGGGCTAATTATATATCATCATAGACATATTTTGCAGTTCTACGAGCCATACTTGTTCTGAAGGTGTGAAGAATTTGAGTCCGAAGCATCTTGCATCATGCCTGACAAACATTTTGAAGCAGGGAATGCTTCACAAAGTCTGACTTGACACTTGAGAAAGGGGGACACGAAAGGTAGGCATTACAAGAGAACATAACAGGACTGTAAGCGGTCGTTATTATTGGTAGACACGGTTATCAGTGTTGTGTTAACATGCAACCTATGTAATTGTGGTTGTATTGTTGGGGTTGTTGTGGTGGCCTTGGGTGTTTTGGTTGGCGTAGCTCGGTATATCATGGTTGTTGCGGTTGGCGTGGGCGGTGTATAAAAGGGTAGCAGAAATAAACAAAATAAGAAACCCAGAGGCAAAGAGGGCTAGATGAGGTACATGGATTGCAGGCCAATCCAAGAACGGAGCGTGGGGCGCGTGGTGTGTTCATCTGTTGGTTTTCTTGTGGGTGGCGTCTTTTTGGCTGGTGATTTGGCAGGGGGTGTGCCTTCTGGTGCTTTTGATTGCTGGTGTTTTTTCCCCGCCTGTCAGGTGAGGGCTGTTAGATTTTATCAGAGCTGTCATGCCTCCTTCTTCTCCTTCTCCTTCTCCTCATCCTCCTCCACCACGAGTATCCATGCATAGTGGTCGCTGCCGGACTTCAACCACGAGCATCCACGCCTAGTGGTCGCTGCCGGACCTCAACCGCGAGGAAAGAATGTCAGAAAGAATGTCAGAAGAAATGTCAGGAAGAATGTCAGAAGATATGTCAGAAAGAATGGCAGAAGAGATGTCAGAAAGAATGTCAGAAGAAATGTCAGGAAGAATGTCAGAAGATATGTCAGAAAGAATGGCAGAAGAGATGTCAGAAAGAATGTCAGAAGAAATGTCAGGAAGAATGTCAGAAGATATGTCAGAAAGAATGGCAGAAGAGATGTCAGAAAGAATGTCAGAAGAAATGTCAGGAAGAATGTCAGAAGATATGTCAGAAAGAATGGCAGAAGAGATGTCAGAAAGAATGTCAGAAGAAATGTCAGGAAGAATGTCAGAAGATATGTCAGAAAGAATGGCAGAAGAGATGTCAGAAAGAATGTCAGAAGAAATGTCAGGAAGAATGTCAGAAGATATGTCAGAAAGAATGGCAGAAGAGATGTCAGAAAGAATGTCAGAAGAAATGTCAGGAAGAATGTCAGAAGATATGTCAGAAAGAATGGCAGAAGAGATGTCAGAAAGAATGTCAGAAGAAATGTCAGGAAGAATGTCAGAAGATATGTCAGAAAGAATGGCAGAAGAGATGTCAGAAAGAATGTCAGAAGAAATGTCAGGAAGAATGTCAGAAGATATGTCAGAAAGAATGGCAGAAGAGATGTCAGAAAGAATGTCAAAAGATATTAGTCAAACAGTAATCCGACTAATCCGTAACTCAAGGCATAATCGGCATAATCGTCAATCATAATCGGTGTAATCATACAATCGGTAATGAATCGTATAAATCGGCAATCGGCCCCCTCATGGGTCATTCTGCGCGCGTGTGCAGTGTGTGTGTGTGTGTGTGTGTGTGTGTGTGTGTGTGTGTGTGCATGTGTGTGTGTGCGTGTGTGTGTGTGGGCTGGTTCCCGGGACGCGTTGGTCGTAGAGCCCGGGGCCGCACAAAAACAACCTACGGGGCTGCGTTAGGGTTTTTTGTTGCGCCACCGGGGGGTTTTATCCCAGGAGCGCGGTGCTTGTAGAGCCCGGGGCCTACGGGGCTGCGTTAGGTTGTTCTCCACCTGTCAGGTGAGGGTTGTTAGATTTTATGTCAGCTCCCGCTCCTCCTCTCCTTCTGTCTCCTTCTCCGCTCCTCTCCGTCTCGTCGCCGGGCCTCAACCACGACAAGCTTCGCCCAGTGTTCGCTGCCGGACCTCAACCGCGACCGGTCACGCCCGGTTTTCGCTGCCGGACCTCCGCCACGACCACTCATGCCCAGTGTTCGCTGCCGGACCTCAACCGCGACCACCCACGCCCAGTGTTCGCTGCTGGACCTCAACCGCGACCATGCACGCCCAGCGTTCGCTGCTGGAATTCAACCACGACCTTCCACGCCCAGTGTTCGCTGCCGGACCTCAACCGCGACCATCCCCGCCCAGCGTTCGCTGCCGGACCGCAACTCCCATGCCAAAAGCTATGCCAAATAGAATGTCTAAAGCTATGATTATGCCAGATACAATGCCAAAAGCTATGCCAGATAAAATGCCAAAAACTCTGCCAGATAGAATGTCGGAAGCTATGCCAGATAGAAAGTCAGAAGCTATGCCAGATAGAATGTCAGAAGCTTTGCCAAAAATGATGCCAGATAGAATGACAAAAGCTATGCCAGATACAATGCCAAAAGCTTTGCCAGATAAAACGCCAAAAACTCTGCCAGATAGAATGCCAAAAGCTATGCCAAATAAAATGACAGAAGCTATGCCAGATACAATGCCAAAGGCTATGCCAGATAGAATGCCAGGAGCTACGCCAGAAAGAATGTCAAAAGCTATGCCAGATAGACCTGTGTTGGATTTGTATGTGACGGCGGGGATCACACGAAGGAAAATAATTTTTTTTTGCGCCCCCGGGGGGGTTGATCCCAGGAGCGCGGTGCTTGTAGAGCCCGGGGCCTAGGGGGCTGCGTTAGATTGTTTTTTGTCCTGCCACCGGGGAGGGTTGATCCCAGGAGCGCGGTGCTTGTAGAGCCCGGGGCCTAGGGGGCTGCGTTAGATTGTTTTTTGTCCTGCCACCGGGGAGGGTTGATCCCAGGAGCGCGGTGCTTGTAGAGCCCGGGGCCGCGCAAAAACAGCCTACGGGGCTGCGTTAAGTTTTTTATTTTTGGCGTGCCACCGAAAGGGGGTTGATCCCAGGACTGCGGCGCTTGTAGAGCCCAGGGCCGCCCAAAAACAACCTGCGGGGTTGCGTGAGGTTGGCTTTGTAAAGCCCAGGACCGCGCGAACACTTCCTACGGTGCTGGGTTAGGTTGTTTTCTGCGCGTTCTGTAAGAAGGGTTGACTGCTACATCGGTTTTGCATCTCGTGCCGGGCGGGGGCGCAAAACTTGATCGGTAATCCGTCAATAGTCAATCCGCGCCCATCGGCTACAGCCCTAATCACCAATACCCAAGTCCGTCTAATCGGTTATAATCCGCTGATAGTCAATCTATATAATGATTGACGATTAGTTTTGAACAACTCAGAGCAATCAATGAATCAATCAATCATTCAATCAATCAATCAACCAACCAACCAAGCAAGCAATCAATCAACCAATCAATCAATCAATCAATCCATCGATCAATCATCGTCATCATCTTTCATCATTGATCAATCAACAAACATCGTTCATCATCCATCTTTCATGATACCAAAAAGTTTCGAAGGGATCATCATGGTCAAAATACATCTATCTGGTTTTGTGGTTTTGTTTGCTTTGCTGTTGGGGAAGGAGGGGTGGAGCGGGAGGGGGCGGGGTTTGCTTGATTAATCGATGATAAGGAATAATGCCAGCCCGCCCCCTTTGCTTCGCAAAGTGAAACTCAAGGTAGCCCTGCGGAAAGCTACCTTTCGTGATTATGTTTCCCAACAACACTCATGCACTGGCAGCTGCAGGCACACTTCTTTTTCCAATGGGGCTTACACACGTCTCAATGGGCTGAAGCTCTCACGGCTTAGGGTCTCATTGGAAAGTTGCTTGATCTTGAAATTGCATTTATGTTAGTTGAAGCTCGTGCAGTTTTCAGCCTCCGGCGCCAGAACACTGGTGTTTCCCGGGAGGAAAATTTATCCGCTTATTATGGGAGTATGGCTTAGATAACCAGCGGCGGCCTCTTTCAGAAATTCTGCCAAGCAAGGGAAATAATAAATGCTACCTCCTCCACACAAAGACTCTTAACGAGAACTTCTCAATACAATTTTGGCGGTATTTTTGAATAATTTTGGATTCATCGAACCCTCTCCAACATCGGCTCTCTCTCACATATAGACTTGGCGCGCTGCACATGAAAATTACTCCTTTCGCTCCATTGACCGAAGCCGAATTTCATTTCATACACATCACCAAATTTGAAAAACTAATTCATGGACTTCTGCATTCATGTAAAAAATCAGAGGGGCAGCAACTTGTTCAAGCGCTCTCGCTGGTTTTTTGCGGGCGACTTGAATTTATTCGCGCAAGCTACTCTTTGTGAGCTTTCAGTTTTTAGTCTTTACTCTTGTTCCTCCAAGTCTTGGTCTTGCCCTTGCCTTTGTCCTTGCCCTTGCCCTTGCTGGTGTAATATGCGTCTTCTCGGCCATAAAACCGTCTTCCTTGAGTCC
>VSDK01004779.1:247504-297508 GCA_009767595.1 Symbiodinium kawagutii | reverse complement strand
GCGGCAGCGGCATCATCATCATCATCATCATCATCATCAGCAGCGTCGTCGTCATCCTCATCATCATCATCATCATCATCATCAAGGCCATCAACATCATGATGTGTTTCTTAGTCTTCACCATCTTCATCATCATCATTTACGCCATCATTGTCATCATCATTTGTTCCATCATTTTCCTCATCCTCATCCTCATAAACATCATCACCGTTACCATTTGCATCATTATCAATGTCATGTTTATCATCGTATTCATCTTCATCACCATTACCATCGTCTTCATCACTTTCTTCATTTTCATCTTCAACATCCTAATCGTCATCATTATTGTTATCGTTGTCGTCATCATCATCATCATCATCACAAGCAGCATCATTGTCTTTCATCATCATCGTCAGATGATTTTCATCATGACAAACAAGCTCAGCGACAATGACGAGGACAATAAGGATCATAATAGTGACACAAATACCATACAATACAAACATTAAGTGCGCTATTTTCAGAAATCCATGGTGAGGATGGAAACCCTGACTACAGAATAGCATCATTGTGAGGTCACCCCTTCCGATCTATGTTCAGTTAATGGATGATATGAGATATTTGAACAAGGAAAAATGCTGGGTAATGCTGGATCGCCTCAATGTATAATGATGGTAAATATTGTTTGGAAATGTTTGGAAACTTTCATATAGTATTTTCACCAAATTATACCAAAGTCATCGAAATCCTCATACCTTTGTTGTTATCCAGTTGCCACACTCTGTTGCTTCAGGCTTGAGGCGAGTGGCAATGAAGGGGTGAAAACAATTGTTCCCCTGCGACCAATTGCTTGCACCAGCGGCATCCTTGATGTTGGTGAGACAATCGTCAGGCTGATGTAATTCTGCTGCTGAACGGGTAGCTCTTTTTGATTTGATTTGATTTTGCGAAATCAAAGGGATGGTCGTGAGGATATTTCCCTCATTTGGAAAGATTTTGATTTGAGATGGGGTCTCCACACATATCCCGTATTTGATGGAACAAAAATTACCAAAGCATGACGATATGTGAAAAACATGTGTTTGTCATGTGAAAAACCTTTAATTTAGATAGCTTCTGAACATACGGGCAGTGGAGATGGTGGCAATCTCTGGGACATGTTGTGCTGAACAGCGCAATCAAACAACAAGGCTTGGGAGGAATCGCAAAAAGGACATTTGCGACACAGCTGGTTTGTGCTTGCCCAGTAAGTTGCTTTCCATTCTGTTACCATCACAGTGTGACAATAGTTCTTGCACAGGTGTCCGAGGCTCAAGTATAAAAAGGGTTGCCACATCTTTTAAGAACGTGATGAAGCGATCCGCTCGTGACGAGTCTGATGATGACAGTGTGCAATGTGTACAAGAGTTGACTTTCCGACCCCCGGTACTTTGTTTGCAAGAATGCTGTCCCACACATTGTTCGGTTTACTCATTGGAAAACATTTTGTCCTCAGGCTTTTATCCAGTAGGTTCTCATTAAGCCCAGGCTTTTGATCTTTCTCGCATCTTGCAGCGCCCTCCAGCGTCCTCATCAGCAGCAACAGCATCGCCAGCTCCACCTCGTGCAACGAGGAGCAGGGCTGACACACCAGGTGCAAGCTCGAGTGGAAACTTGGTTGCCAAGGGGCTAAGGTATAGATCTGTAGTTCGGTAGCATCACATAGCATCACAGAATGGCTTCAGTTAAAACAAGATTGCCCCCTGCTTGTCTCAAAGATGTTTCATGAAATAGGTTCTGAACATCAACAAGAAGATGGAGAAATCATTGAGTTGAAATGTCATGGCGACAGACTTCTTACATGGTTTTCGACTCAGGTAATGCTGGTGCTTCGACCGATGTATCTCATGAGCTGCCACCGCGCTTTGGATCGTCAGCTGAAGAATCCTCTCCCAAACCCAGTGAAACTGATGAACAAGAGAACAAGAAGACAAAGCGGGAGAAGAAAAAATCCAAGAAACCTAAGGTTGAAAGCAAGCATGTTCCTTTGGGGTCAGGTGATCATGAAGATGATGACAATGACGATAGCGAGGCTTTGGATGGACTGGATGAGATTTTGGATCTAGGTAAAGGTTCGAAGGATTCCAAGAAACGCCCTGCTGCAGCAAAGTCTAGTTCCAAGAAGCGTCCAGCATCTTCGTCCAAATCCAAAAAGAAGGACCACCACTGAGTGCCATATGTATCAAATTTGGTTGGCCATCGAACTAACAAAATGATGACAGTTCCTACTTACAGTAATCGTCAGGGCGCCCTGCTTATCATGAAGGACACACTGCCGTTTGCTCTTGAAGTTGAAGGGACTGGAGCTGATGATGTGGTTCATCTTCAAGACGATCCGTTTCTTGCTTGATAGCAGTCGCTTTAGAAACACATGCATGCCCCCACACACACAGACACACACACACACCTGTCCTTGACCGACCTTCCGCTGAGGCTTCTGCAGCCCGGATCATCACGGACAAATCCTGGCGCTGATGACTGGGTGGACGATGAGTGGTACCATCAGGCGTATCTAGACATCAAAAGGAAGACTAAGGAATTCCGAGTGTTCTTGTACTTTTCTTTTTTTATGGCAGCAACGTCGCGTTCCTAACCTGTGAACTGAAAACCCATTCTAAGGTTGACAGCTGCAAATGATGATCTTCCATATGAGTATCCAACGCAGGACTATCTCATTGAGGAGGATGGTCCAGATTTCCCTGTGAAATCTGCGGTGACTGATGGGGCTGAGGATGACATAGTGATTGTTGCAGAGCCATCGCCCAGCCCATGCTCATCGTTTTACAAGCTTCATGACAATCAACTTGGTATCACACCATCGCCTGCGACCACTGAAGCAGTTTCTTGAACTGTTTATGGAAGTATATTGTGTGGGCAACATGTCCTCCAACACACTTTGCGGGAACATTTTATATGTATTCCATGTATGGCAATGTATGGGGTACTCATGCACCACTAAAATATGGAGCCCTATGTTGACCATGCCTTACTTGGACGATCCACTAATAAACTGAGGGTAGATATGTGTTGATATATGGGAGGATTATTGAAGCATATTTTTTGGGGACAATTGACAAGAATTGGTTACCTTTCCCAACTCAGGATGTTGAGACCCCACAAGAACCAGTGCCACAGCTTCACCGATTGCGCCGAGCGGAACCGCTGGCTGACCTTGAGCCACGTGAACTTTTTGCAGAGGAGCCATGATTTTGCCTCAGCCAACACGGGTGAATCTACTTTGAATCACGGTATTGTGAGAATCTACTTTTTTTCCTTCGGCTTGATTTCCCCTTCAGGAAACTTTGAATCATGGTCTTTGCGGATCAGATTCCTATGAGCAAATGCAGTTGGCCACGTCACAGGACATGATTCTTATACCATAGTCTTATGAATTCAGAAACTGATTTCGAGGTTTGATTCAATCTCAAGTTCTATGGGTCATGTTTCATCCAACTCCTCAGGATGACACGGTGGATCTGGCGGATGGGCATGGTGAGATTCCCATGGAAGAGTCAGCGGTTGAGACACCGCGCCCCAACCCTGTGACACCTGTGTTGGATACAAGCCCATCTGCCCCTGAGACAAAGTCAGTAACACCGCCTTTAATGAAAGCTAGTTCCAAGGCTGCTGCAAAGAAAGCCTCCAAACCCAGCGCGAAGGCCAAAGCCAAGGCCGCAAGCAGACCAAAAGCATCAACAAAGGCAAAGGCAAAGCCTGCCCCAAAATGCAAAGCATCCAAAGCAACGCAAGAGCAGAAAGCAAAAACACGAGCAAAGGCAGCCGCAAAAAAAAAAGTGAAGGATGAGGTCGAGCGTAAGATGCATTCAGTAACTAAGCGCAGTTGATTGGGAAATGAGATCACATGCTATGCTCAGCTTTTATTCTAAAATACTTGTCCAACAAACCCTACAGTACTGCGTGGTCAAAGGCAAAGTCTTTGGGGAAGAATGCGGCAGAGTGTCAAGCTGATGCTTATAATGCGCGTCGTGAGTGTCTTGGCATTTTTTGTTTCAATTTACTCATCGCTCACTGAAAATGCACATGTACTAGTGCCATATCTAGTGCCATGACTGACTCAACCCCGGACATCAAGGTGGATCTTGGCGAATGGCCCTCGTGATCATCCTGTTGTGCGCAACGCTCTTGTTTCCTTTGGCATGGCGAATGGCCGTGCTGAGCAATAGATAGCGATAGATGGGAACATCAGCTCAGATTTTTGTTGAACAAACATGATGGTTCAAAAAAAGATACCTGATATTACCTGATAAACAAACATGATGGTTCCAAGAAGAGCTGAGGATCCGAACGGGGAACACTGCAGCAAGATGCCGTGTAATGATTTGAGGGGAAAAATGGCAGCGAAGCACCAACAGCCAGCAGGGAAGCAGCACCACCTTTTCAAGGCTCACTTCCATAATGGAAAGGGTTCACTTAGAAATGGATTAGACTCCATGTAATGCAAAGGCTAGGAATCATAGGCACATACGAGTATGGAGTACAAACATGCGCACACATACCTCCTTCTACCAGCATCGACAACTCAAACAGAAGCCAAGTGTCTTGCGAAAGTCTTCTTCGATCTGCTTCTTCTTTTGATCGTCACTGGCTGCGCTGACATCTTTGTCCTCCACCGCAATAGGCTGTGACAAGTAAGGGCAAGACTTGTGCTGAAAGGATGCCCTTTTATCGGGCTATGCAACCAAAGCCCTACAGGATTCAAGTCTTCTTGTAACCAGTTTACTGATCGATGAATCGATGGTGCACAAATACCTTTTATGTTTCCATGGCCAAGTTCTGCGGAAGAAAGTACCGGTGGTGCCACTTGCTGCACTCGTAAGACATGCAGCTCCACATGGGTCTCCTTCTGCTGTCCAGCCTCAGTGTCAGCCGCTGGATTCCTACGCCCCAAATAGGCTGCGCTTGCAATAAGTGAAATTCCAGGCAGACCTTGGTCAACGTCCCCAGCAAATTGTCCTTGAAAAGACCTCAGAGCCGCTAGACAGCTGATGAAACATCAGCACCACTTTGAATGTCTTGTATTTCAATTTTTTGAACTAAATCCTTGAAACACACTCACAAGAGGGAGGGTGTGACTTGCTGCCGTGAAGGACGTCTTCAGTTGGGAGACGTAGATCGAACTCAACGAGATTTTAAGATGTAGAACCCTCTGGCGACTAAAGGCGTTTACATGCGAAAAATCATTTTACATCCTTGCCAGTGTTTTAGCATCAGCATCGTACAATGTACGAGGCGGGGAAGTTGAAAGCGGCAACATCTACCAAAGAGTCGGGCTTGGTAAAACCGACATTCTGTCGACATCGGAGCCGCATGGTTCCAACATGGGCCCAAGATAAGGTCAAACATGGGCCCAGGTAAACAACTTAAAATAACCAAATGAGAGAAGTATAAATCCAACACAGGGCTCTAGACTGGACAGTTGTCTGCTTGATGGCTGTTTGTTGCTTGCTGACTATGTTGTTGGCCGTCGCTGATTTCAGGTTGCTTGCTGATGCCACGTGCTGCGGCTGCTCAGATGGGCTCCGGGTTTCTGGTTCCCGGAATGGTGTTTCTGGTTCCCGTGGTGTTGTTTTTCCCGGAATGGTGTTTCTGGTTCCCGGAAAGGTTTGTGGTTCCCAGGGTGTTTCCAGTTCCCGGTTTTGGCGGGTAGTCGGTTCCCAGATTGGTGTTTGTAGTTCCCGGAATGGTGTCTCTGGCCCCCGGGAAGGTTTTTGCTTCCCGGAATGGTGTTTCTGGTTCCCGTCCGGAAGGGAGAGCAATGGCGGTGTTTCTGGTTCCGGTGCGGGTGTTTCTGGTTCCCGCGCGGTGTTTGTGGTTCCCGTGGAGCAATTATCAATGGCCAGCCCGGTAGCCAGTTTTCGGCAGCCAGCAGCCAGCAATTGCACGCAGGCAAAATTATGCCGTTCTCGGCTTTATTCTTCTTTTGTTTCCTCCTTAGCGGAAATATGTCGCGTCTCGTCCTTCGCGGACGTATGTTCTTGCCATCAATTTTCAAGCACGCTGAATCCACTGCTGCCCAATCGTCGTAAGTCAGAAAACACGACGTAATGGCGTCAGCGTTGGCCACGTTCACCCATTTCCCTTTCCGATGGCACCAACTATGGCGTAGTCCAACATCGGCCCCAAAAGTTTGTAGGTCCTTCCAAATGCTAGCCTGCTAGCCTGGCAACTATGGATCCATGTCATTTGGTTCCGCCGGTTGGGCAGTCCTGCTGCATGGCTCAGCCAAGACAAGTAAAATCTATCCCTCTAACTATCTATCTGTCTATCTATCTATCTACCTATCAGAAAAGGACGCTCTCGGTCCCCCCTTTTTGACACCACGTGTTGACATGTATAATTTGTTATTTGGTACATAGTTATCGTAAAACATTGCCATAGTCAAATTAGAATCATCCCAGTAACCCGTCACACGTCTAGCCCTCACTGCCTACCAGCCAGCTGCACAGGATTGAGAACTAAGGTGCTGACTTAACCAAAGTACAATTCTGTTTTGACAAGAAAAAACGAAAAAAAAAGAGAGAGAGAGAAGAAACAACTTCTTTTTTTTTCGGAGCCCCACCCCTCCCCAGGAGAAGGCATGGGCCCAGGCCCAAACCCAACCACTTAAGGGTTAAATGTCACCTGGAAATTTCCAGCGAAAGAATAGTAGAAGATTCCAATTATGGCAATAACTATGGGTAAGAAAACCCAATCCAAAAAGTGATCAAAAATGAAAATTAAAATATTTTTTCGAGCCTTTTTCAATTACAAAATCTGGCTTTTTGGGGAATCCACCCTCCCCCCTATCTCGCCTCAAAATCTGGTCGTTTGGGAAATTCACCCTCTTCCCTATCTCACCTCCCTGACCTGCCCCGTCAGCTCAAAAGGTGTCAATGTTGGGACTTGGCTACATTTTCTGTTCATTGGTCTAGTTAAGGGTCACATCCAAAATCATACATACATGCCCATTATCCCCATCAAAAAATCAATCTACACCAACCTAAAACAGACCTGCTTTGTTTAAAGAAACAATCTAAAACAATCCATATAAAACAATAGAATAGAGGAGCGCCAAAAGAGTATAGAGCTGCCATGTGAAAAGAAAGTATTGGCATGGGAAAATAAAATGCTAGATGGGCGCCAGGGATGGTGAATGACTAGGTAAGCGATAAGAATTTCTGGGGGAGACTATGGGAATGATATGGGTAAAGCATAAACATTTGACGGGGACAATACATATTAGTATAAACACCAGAGAAAATATTGCACAATGAAGTTATGCAAATGTAATGAGGCAGCATAAGAAAAGCATGGGCAATGAAAAGAAATGAAAGCATATAACAAGACCATATGGATATCATGGCGAGATGTTAGCACCAAATGGGAAAACCAAAGGAATAGCCTGCGTACCATGCAAAATTTTCTGAAAAAATTCAGGGTAGCATGGATAGAAAAAACAGGACAGGATACCATAATGATAGTAGGGGAAGCCAAAACTTTTTTTTGGGGGGGGGCATAGGTCACAGGCCAGCAGAATAGAATGTTGTGAGGATACAAAAGCAACAAGGGGTAATCCACAGAAAAGTCTTGGGCTGGGGGCAAAGACATAGCATGCAAAAACCATGGAAAATCCTGGGGTGTGAGCAGAACTCAGTCATGACAATGCTTGGCTGTTCCAATGAGGTCAGAAAAAGGACTGCCAAAAAAGACGGGAGAAAAAGCAACAAAACCCTGAAAAAATGTTCATTTTGCCTAGGCGGCAACCCTGTTCAGTCTCGTTGTAGCCCTGTGCCAATTTCGTCCAGAATTTTCAAAAAACGGCTTCCAGAATGGAAGAATAATGAGATGGGGCATGACCCAAAGCATTCGCTCTGGACTTGCAATATAGCGCCATGCTTTTGAGCACAGTCAGCAAGCCAGGCTTTGAAAGCCACCAACGAGCCGCCAACTGGTCAATGTGAACAGTCAATGGCGTCTTCCCAGGGCATGTGTTCGACGAAGTGGGAAGAAGCAAGGCATCCTGCAAATCTAATGGTTCCGGACAAAATAGCTCCACTTCGACCCCAGCTTGCGGCTGCAACACGCCTGCACGCCACCTCTTCGACAGCACTGGCTCAATGCCAGGAAATGCAACTTCGTCGTCGCTGGATACATCGACAACTCCCAGCTTGCCATGGATTTCTTTGTCGTATACCAAACGAATCCAAGCAGGGGCTGTAGGATGAAACACAGAAGGGTCTCTGGGAGGATCAAATTCCACGGCCTGCAGCAAACAAATGAGCTCATGAGCATCTGACATCCATCTGTGGAAAGACTGAAACAGGGTCACGACATAGAAGAAACGTTCCGATCTTTTCATACTTGTCCAACATTGTCAATGATTAAAGCCCAAAAGAAGCCACAAGTGCAACGTGATGGTCCAGCCGACCCTGTCCCCTCCTGGAGCATCAACATCCTGTGCAAGCGCAAGCGAACGTCAACATGATGGTCCAGCCGACCCTGTCCCCTCCTGGAGCATCAACTGCAAGCGAACGTCAACATGATGGTCAAGCCGACCCTGCCCCCTCTTGGAGCATCAACATCCTGCGCAAGCGCAAGCGAACGTCAACATGATGGTCCAGCCGACCCTGTCCCCTCCTGGAGCATCAACATCCTGTGCAAGCGCAAGCGAACGTCAACATGATGGTCCAGCCGACCCTGTGCCTTCAAGGAGGCGAGAGCCGAGAGCATCCGCAGAGTCCAAGCAAGTTTCACAAGACCATCCACGCCGTGCAGCCAGCAACTTCGGACCATGGCGCCCAAGCTCCCAGTGGAGCCATGGACAAGACACCTTCATGGAAAACATCCAACTGCTTGGACGACATCTTGAGCCTACACCTCCGATGAGACTCCGTGCGATTTCAACTGACAGCCCTAAGGAAAAAGAACATGCGCAGTCCGTTCAAGTGGGAATTACATACGTCTGTCCGCGTCGTTACGTACGACCGGAGCCTGACACAAATGACGCAAATAAGAAGATTGACAATACACAAGTAAAAACTTTCCAACAAACAGATTTTTTTAACAAAACAATGTGGTCAATGATTCAAACATGTGGCTAAAATGTCCTTTATTGCGGAGCGCTTCTCGCAAAAGAAATGTAGTCAATGATACCCACACAGATAGATAGATAGACAGATAGATAGATGGCGGATAGATAGATAGATAAGTAGATAGACAAATAGATAGATAAAAACATAGTTACGTATAAATATATAAATGAAATTCATTAGATAGATAGATAGTTAGAGGGATAGATTTGACTCATTCTGGATGAGCCATGCAGCAGGACTATGCCCAAAGGCCTGCGGAACCAAATGACATGGCAAGGATGCACCTGAGCAATGTGCTCATCCAGTTGCCAGGCTAACATTTGGAAGGACCTACAAACTTTTGGGGCCGATGTTGGACTACGCCATATTTGGTGTCATCGGAAAGGGAAACAGGTGAACATGGCAAACGCTGACGCCATTACGTCGTGTTTTCTGACTTACGACGATTGGGCAGCAGTGGATTCAGCGTGCTTGAAAATTGATGGCAAGAACATACGTCCGCGAAGGACGAGACGCGACATACGTCCGCGAAGGACGAAACAAAAGAAGAATAAAGTCGAGAAAAGAATGGGAACCAGAAACACCCAGGCAGGAACCAGAAACACCACGGGAACCAAAAACACCATCCCGGGAACCAGACACACCCAGGCGGGAACCAGAAACACCATTCCGGGAAAAAAACAACACCACGGGAACCAGAAACACCATTCTGGGAACCAGATACACTCAACCCTTGCTGTTTGTTGCTTGCTGACTATGTTGTTGGCCGTCGCTGATTTCAGGTTGCTTGCTGATGCCACGTGCTGCGGCTGCTGCGTGGTTGATCTTGTTGTTGCGCCTGCGGCAGTTGTTGGTGCTGATGTTGTTGCTCTTGTGGTTGGCATTGCAGCTGTTGATGTTTTTTGTCCTTTTGCCGTCGTTGCTGCCGTTGTGATCTTTTCGTTGCGACCCTCTTTTTCTTGTGCTGCGTTGCAGTCGTTCCTTCTGTTGTCTCCATCATGATTGTCGTTGTCAGTGCTACTTTGTTCTCGCAACTCCGTAAGGTTGTTCAGATCCTGTTGTTCCCTTTTCTTCTGCACGCAATGCAATCAAGACTTCCCTACCACATCTGTGCACAAATATGACCAAGTCAGACTTCCACGGTGTTCGCTTGTTACCACAACATGGACATCTTAGGATACCTTTTTATCACTTCACAAAGTCACAGGAAAATGCAACGAACTGTGCAAGATTACACAATAACACCACTAACAAACACACTAGAAATCAAATACATGGTACAAACTATACACCAAATCCAAGTATCACAACAGTTCCTTGTCAATCACATGGTCCATGGACTTGCTGCAAAGGATCTGTATTCAGATTCCACCTGCAACAGGGTGAGGCAGCTGCATGACTTTCACGTATCTTGTGTCTTTGCACGAGGACGGCCACCAGTCTTTGGTTCAGTAGTTCTGCAGTTCCAAACAAAACAAAAGCATCAAGGTGCAAATGGTACTTCAACATCCTCGAGCTGGCCCGATGCATATTCTGACGGCATGTTGAAACCATGAAGCCTCCATCAATTGGATAAGCACATCAAGCGAGCCGCCTTCCTCCGTTCTTCTGACAACTCTTCAACCAGTTCATCCAAGGAAACCAGGCTGGTCCTAAGAGCCACTTGCCGGCAGTGGCACCGAAAGAGTGGGGTCCAATGGTAGCAAAATTCGTTGAGTCATTGCTTGAACTACTTCCGAGCACCGCTGAAACCAACTCTCTTCAAATAACGCTTACAACTTTAAAGATTTTTCGTTTTCCAAGGATGCCAACACAAATATATTTTGATATGTTTTGTTTCGTACTTCTGTCAGTCAGGCAACGGCCCTCCAGTCTTTCCCTCTGATTGCGGCCAAGAGCTTTGCAAATTTTTTGATCATGGCTTTTTCCGAAGTAGAGCAATATCTTTGATCCTCCACTGTGCACACCTTTGCGTCTTGGGTTTCGCAGGGTGTCTCGAACCCTCTGCAGGGTGCTTAAAATGGCAACAAATGGGAAGCTGCTCAAACAATGACAATGTAAGACTCAATTGGAGTGCATTGCAGCTGATATGATCCTTCTGACCTCTGGGACCGCCTTCGTTGAAACAGATCTCGTAACTTCCAATTGAAACAATCCATGCAATTAATTCTCCGATGCAAAAAGAGACACTAGAACGCACATGATCAGAAACGTAGACTCTCGGTGACTTCCCACCGAGCCAATCTACTATGATTCCTTGATTCCTTTAGAGATGTCATATGTTTTCATCTGAATTCATATGGATATCATCTACAAATTTAGATCCCGAAAGCGGTTTCGGATAGGGAAACCACTTCTGCAGGTGTCCGAGCTGCTGGACGCAGCTCTTGTATAAAGCGCTCCAGATCCGTGAGCTCCTCCAACAGAAGAGTTTCTGGCACCTTCCTGTTGACTCATCCCGTTTCATCCGCTATATACATTTATATACCACGCATACCTTCGTACCGTCGCACATGTTCTGTAAAT
This sequence comes from Symbiodinium kawagutii, assembly GCA_009767595.1. Taxonomy (NCBI): domain Eukaryota; class Dinophyceae; order Suessiales; family Symbiodiniaceae; genus Symbiodinium; species Symbiodinium kawagutii. The sequence goes on along the minus strand of VSDK01004779.1, from coordinate 285,869 downwards.
GCTCGCTTCGGATCTTTTTGGCACATGTCCAGTCTGTAAACCTGTGGTCATTTCTTGCCAGAACCAACTAGCACAGCTTGTACTACACAGGAGTGTGCCTTCTTCCCCTTGTACTCATCCTGATGCAAAAAAAATCAAGCAACTTCTGAACATTTGGACTTCAGACCTCTTGGCACAAAAATTTGTCGGAAAAGGTCAAAACGACAACGTCACTTCGGTTTAGGCGCTCTCGAAGATCACTGCTCCCCAACTGCATGCGAGTGTCAAGGTCAAATGCATTCCCATACTTCAGCGTTGGAAACCTGATAGAGTCATCGAAGTCACAGCTGGTCTCTGTGTGGCATTGGGATCGAATGCACATCATGTATCGAAATGATGCTTCATGGCTGTTCTGATCACAAAGCGGCAAATCCACGCGCGGTCCCTCATGGTTAGTTGTGGTTCGACTAGATATATATATATATATAAAAACCACATTGAACCACTGTATATATATATATATACATAAATCATATATAAATAACCGCATGTAGATATATGAAGTGCATATAGACCTGAATGGATAAACCATATGTAAAACACACACACATATAACACATCATATATATATATATACATAACATGTAGCACTGTTGTATCACTTCCATTTCTTACGGCAAGTTGCTTGTCCACGCCAAGGTCTAAACAGAATTTGGCAGAGTCGCCTTGGCTCCAGCTCACCCCCACACCCAGGCTTTAAACTGCAAAAACCAATCTGGAGAAACAAGTCTGCAGGAATTCACTTTGAAATGCACATGAAGCATCAAACTTCATCAAACTGGCTTTCGAAAGGACTTCTGAAATGCAAAGAGTTCGCCGGAACATTCAACATCTGCGACCAGCTTGTGTTTGTCCTTTGGGCTGGGAGTCTCAGGCCGGTGGTCAATAATTTCAGATGGCAAATCCTGACTTCTTTGGATAGGAATCTGCAGCATCTTATCATGCTGCATCTGTAAGCATAAACCCTTATTCATGAACATCCTATCTTCTACACATCTATTGGTGCCAACCAGACTAAGCTTCCAATCTGCTTGATTCTGCTTGTGTCTCCAAAGGGCGACATTCGGAAAACTGAGGATCCGGGTTCAGCACTCTCTCATTAATTATCAAGGTCCGATCAAATGAAAGCAGCTCCATCTTGTTTTACTGCCAGCAATTGAGCATTTGAAGACTACCTGACTTTGCCCAGGAAATCGATCATACTGTTCTCCTCTTGAAATGAAATGAATCCATGGAACCATGTGGCAGCTGAACCACATCGGGTATCCTTGAAGCGGGCCAGCTTGTCCCATGTTGGCTTCAGGGCTTGACAATGGCTGCACCATTTGGCATGGAAATTGACGAAAACCTGGGAGATCTCTGCGAAAAATCAGCAGTGCAAACTGCAAGTTGTATCAGTTGTATCAAGTTGTCTGGCTTGAAGCCAACGTCGATGCTGATGATCGAGCACGATATCTATACATCTCTGCAAAGCCCACAGTCCGACTGACACAGCTAAAAATTGCAAACCCTTGTATAAAGCTGCGATGGACCCTTAATTTCTCACGGCTAAACCAGGCCAATTGACCGTCTTTCCTGCCACCTGCTGATCCCACGTCCTGACAGACTTGAAATTGTTGGATTGCGAACAATCATCACAACTTTTCACATTTTTTCACCATTTTTCCTGGTCTTATCACCTCATCTATCACTTCTCTCCAGCCCTATCTATGTTTTCCAAGTCTGGAAACCCTCTGTCGCAAGCATCGTCTCTGCGGCCCTGAAAAAAACTTGCCCGTCCATGACATATGTGCTCATACTCACACTGGTTGAAAGCTGCATGGAGAATGTGGCATATCTGGAGAATGTAATAATATCCGATGATATTATCATCAGATCATTTTGTCCAAGAACCCGTTGCAAAGGAGTCAAGTTACCGATGGCATTTTACTGTTTGACTCCTGTGTTTCCGTTCGCAAACTGCAGGATCAGTGGGTCCTCTCTGTCAGCTGCACCGCTATGGCAGTGGAGCCTCCAACTCAGTTGACACCGATGGCAGCAACTATAGATTGGCTAGAATCAAGGATGAATCAACAAATTGATGACAACACATTGAAAACTATTGCTCCGACTGACTTCCCAGCTTTGTTGTTCTGACATATGACCATGGCCAATATCAACTGACAATTATACAACCAGGCTTTGTTGACGCGTTTCAGGCCTCCCAAAACAGCCGCGCATCGCACCCAGCCCGCGCCCATGGCTGGACTGGAACGCTGGAGTTGAGATTGACAAGTTTGGCAACTTCGATAACTGCATGCTGCATGGCACAAAAAACAAGAAGGTCTAGTTGGACGTGAATCAGTCACCACTTGCATTCACTTGCTGGTCAGGCGCAGGTTTGCGCAAGCAGGGACTGGTATTAAGTGTATGTTTTTCGATGTCTTTCACTAGTGTCTTGTTGGCACGATAGCAGGCTCATGTAACATTGATCCTGAGCTGAAGACACACATTTCTTCAAACGCAAGGGCAAGACTCACAGCCATAGGGAAAAAACCAGCCATGCTCTGAAAAGGTTTCGATCGTGACCTCCGTGACCTTGGGTTGCCATGGGGTACCCCCTCATGGTGAAGATTGAAAATGGGCATCATGATGCACCTTAGCGTCCAGCAGGAGCTTCAGTACCTCCCAGGGAGCAGTTGACCTCTTCGAATTGTGCAACAAATTGATGTCATCTCAACGAAGCGATGGCATGACACATCTTTCAATCAGGAAAATCCAAAATTCGTTGCACCATTTCGCAAAAAATCCACCTACTATGGTCTTGGCTTTCGCATGCACTTGCTATCCACCTCGACATGTCCGTTCAACGTTGCCCAATGCACTGCAGTTCGGGCCCAGCGGTCGCTCCTCAGCCAGCAAAACAAGCCTTGCGAAGCCTCGCCATTTGAACGACTTAGCTTTGCCTTCGCAAAGTTTGCTGTTTCCCTGACTTCTTTTGCAGATTTTTTGAGCCTCTTTCATTCTTTTTGAATCTCTTATTAAACATACTTTTCAAGTAGACTTCGATGACGGCAAACCAGCTCTTAATGACCCAACTTCCTGTGATCGCTAAGATGCAACCCAATTCGCCGCGAACGAAAATCAGCTCTTCAGCATATCTAAGTTGCCAGGCCATTCTAGAAGCTTTCGAGCTTCGCCACTTCTCCGGGGCCCCTCCTGGATGCACTGGCACTCCAGGGTCACACCATGTCACAGCTCCAAGGGTTCCAAAGTTTCATCTAGCCATGTCAGGATTACATAGGATTACTATTGATCTTAAATCCATGCTTTCCATTCCTGCGTAAACTCTAGAGACACTGAAACCTTGCAGTCTGCGAATCCTTTTCAGCCATCAACAAATGCTTTACGCATTCATGGGCACCGGTGCGGGCAGCAGCCTGAGTGGTCATATGTCCAGGTGCAAAATGTCTTGTTTGATAGTCAAGGAGCAGGTTACTACACTTTTCTAGACTTCCACACTCTTCCACGGAAGGAGTCCGCGAGTCCATGATTGCTTGGATGGGAGCTCACAATTCTGATTTGCCCAGAAGATTCCTGGAGAGTCTTGAAGCTCTGCTGTGCACTCTGTAGACCTTTCTCAATGTGCGGTCCCACCAAGTATCCAACATGTAAAAGAGATTGCCCTCGCGCATCGCGCACAGTCAAGGGCGCTTTTGTACTCAGCCTCGGTTCACTCATGACATGTGGATGTGGATGTGACCATAAACCACAAGTTGATGGTTTCGCCATCAACAACGGTCATTTCCCGATGGTAGGGGTATGCTTCATCCTGTCCAAGACTGTCGCGCTTGATAACGCCAGCAAGAAAGACTGCCAGCGTCCTATCATTCCTAAGACATCCTAAAACCCGGATGGGCGTGCAATTGAAAAACCATGAAAAACGTTGCAACTCAGAATTTTGAAACGGAAGCTCTTCTCTGAAGACTACACAGCCATGCCATGGGCATTCATCCCAGCAATATTATATACCGCTTCAGGTATGGAATTGGATAAGGGGCCCTGGCAAAAGATTCAGCGCTTCTGGTCCTTTTGCCATTGCTGCGTAGTGCAAGGGCCTTGTTTTGAAGCTCAAACGCAGAAAAAGCAAGTTGGATGTTGGATCAAGTTGGCTGGGGGAATCTGACCTATCCTAAGACATGCAGCTGCCTCAGGTGGAAAGCAATCCCTATGCTGCCATGATGATGACCATCTGCAAAGTACTGAGGGTTCTATTGCAGTTTTTGAGAGTCAGTCGGCCATGTGTCATTTGTGGATTCGTTGTTATGTTGTTAGCTCATAGTTGCATGCGCGAATAAACTAGACAGAACACCCTATGCGACAATCAACATCTTTTTGTGGTCGCTGCTCATTTCTCTGGTCTGTTGGAATCAGTAGCGAATCACAATCGCGATAGCACATCGTCCACGTTCTTGGGCCATCGGCGTCATTGCTGCACCACCCTCAGTGGATGTAGCTCTTGCCTGAAACAATTCCGACAGCCTCAACAAATTTCCAAATATGAAAGCTTCCAACTGGATTTATGTAGCGTTTCCTGAAATTAAGAGTCTCATGAGTAGTTACAAACTATCAACCATCAATGATGGAAGGAACTGTAGAAATCCAGCTTCCAACCTACGAAAAGTTCCAGCAGGTAGTCCACAGAAGAAGAGATGTCAGGGAAGAAGACATGTCAAAGAGAAAACAAGGTCAAGCGAGACATGCACGTGTGCATCTTTTTCTATAGTTTCTTGCTCTGCGTGAAAAGTAGGCTTGAATGAAGATTTGACTGGCGCGCCTTTCGCTCCAACAGCAGCTGCAAACATTCCACAGCATTCGCTTGCCTAGTTAGGATCCAACACAATCGGAAGTTAGTTAGGCACATCAACAAGTAACCAATGTAAACATAGCATGACATATCACATTCATGCACGCAGCATGAAAAAATCATATCATGAACTGGTGTGGCAGCACAAAGATCTTTCCACGTTTCTTTGTGGCGAAACGCAAAATGTAAAGAGCAAACCAAACAAATTTTAGAAACAAAGACATTTCAACCTACGTCAGCATGCGCATAATCTCTCAGCCCAGCACGCTGCTGCGTGCAGCGCGTTGAAGCCAGCTTCCTCGCAGCGGATGGCTCTGCAGCCCTTTGATGAGATGTAGCTGAAGGGATACAACACGTTTCTGCGACGCAACGTGCCGGAATATGCTGCAGTGGAATGTGACCAAACAATCGCTTCGCACGCAGACTGGTCACTCACATCAATGGCCGAGAGCTCGACCCTGCTTGCACCGCACCAACGCGCAGACTCCTACACTGATGCAGTCTGAAGGATAGAAGCGTAGGATGTGAACATATGTTTTCGTGTATTTATGTGTATATATAAGGATATGCGTAAATAAATATGTATATACATACATGTGTGTATGTGCATACTTATCTATTAAACCTCATAGGCAGAGGTACCTGCCAAGCACTACTTTACTATACTTTACTACTATTATTTGGAGTGCTTTCGGAGCCTCTTTGCGGTATGAATTGTTTACCGGCTTGGAGGGTTTGCAGCCCTGTGTCTGGCAATGTGTTTGCGTGGGGGCAATCCTTGAGGAAATAAAATATCAAACATTTTCAATTCCGAAATTCAACCAAAATAAAATGAGTATGAGCAGACATGCGCACTTTTGTATTTGTCAAACGCAGTAGATATGGGATTTTGATGGATGTCTGCAACAAAATTGCGCCCTTGTTGAGAAATGTACCCGGCGTAGAATGTACCTACGGACCAAATGGCAACTGTCCGATATCTATGGAGTCTATGTATTCAATATTCATAACACATATATATATAAACACATATGCTTGTATATGTCTATATATATATATATAAATTTAAATATATATACATATATATGTATATAAATGTAAATAAATATATATATATATATCAAATAAATAAATAACTCTCTCTCTCTCTATATATATATATATGTATAGATAGATAGATAGATAGATAGATAGATAGGTAGGTAGGTAGGTAGATAGATAGAGAGATACGGAGATCCTGGGGTACAGTATAGTACGCCAGCTACGCGCTGTGACCCCGCAACATTCTATCTATCCCTCCAGAGCATATTCCAACTAGATTTTTTGGAGCACTAAGGGAGACTAAATATTCCAACTTAGGCTCGTTTTTGGGGGTGTTCTGGCTAGCATATCCGATCCAGCGCCTTCAATTCTATATCCTATCCACTCCAGGATCACTATGTGTTTGAAAAAAATATATATATTAGTATATATATATATATATATTCATGCGCATATGATACCAGTAGACCATATATTTTGCATGCGCATGCATTTTGGAACTGATGATCGAAGCGTCACGGTTGGAAACTTCTTTTTTTGAGGTCCAGTACTAGAGCCTAGGAGGGAGAACCAAGAGCACCATTGCATTGACTGTCCCAGCTGGCTCAATCCCTTCTGACAATCCTGAAGACTCACGGAGTCTAACAAGGCAGCAAGCTCTTCCTTGGCACCTCAGGTGGCAGATGCTGTACATAAAACAATTGACATGGATCCACAAAGATTCGTTCAGGAACTATTGTCCTTGGTCATACCAAAACATCGTATAGGAAGTGTATAAAGTGATGTAAAGTGGAACACATCCTATAGGAATTGCTTAACAATCTTCAAATCTCGAGAAACTTCCTGCTCCATCGCACTACGATTCCAGAGATCTGCGCCCACCTGGTCCTCTTTGGCGGGCGCTTTGGCACAGCCGCCGAGCAAAGGCCTGACTTTCAAAATATATCAAGTAGCATCAAGTACTAATACCCACTGTATTGCATGGAGCATCACATTCGAAAATTGTTGCTATTCATTCGAGAATCTTGAATGTGCCATTGAATGCGGCGGCTGCCTTTCACATGCTCAACATATCTCCCAAATTCTCCCAATACCTAAAGTCTTCATGACAAAACTTGCAAAGCCCAAGTAAATGCATCAAAAACACCTCTTGATTCTGCCCGTTGCGATTGGCTGATGACTCTCCTTGCAGCTCGATAGGGCAGCCACCATCAGCCACTTTTACTATCACCGACCGAAAGCAAGTATCAAAATCGATCAGGTACTGAGTGCACCAAACACAAGACTACAATGTGACATGGTGTTAGCCAAGCTTAGGCTCAAAGCTGAGGAATGCTTTCCAGCCCGAAGAAAACGAGCAAGTGCGCCATGACCCTTGTTCCCTTGAGGACTTGCTTGACAGGAACTCATGTAATATGCTTGGGACATTGACGCAGAGTCCTTGTCGCACACAGGATGCATCCACGGTGACATGGTGACGGCCCAGGAAGGCACAATATTCTGCTAGACTTGGCCTGGGCGTTGCCCAGGGGTTGGCCCACAGCAGAGGGACCAGCCACCGTTTCAGTAGTCCCCGCCAAGTGCTATGTCGAAGTGACACACACACATATAAATATATATACACATATTATGTGTGTGTGTGTGCAATGTTGTATAATTACTCACAACTGCAATACACATACAGTAGTACCAATAGTTACGAATATATTTGGTTCATGATCGATGGCAAAGTCACTGCATCTATTGCAGCCGGAAGCAATGTGTCTAAACTGCCTGAGACCGCAACGCATTCAAGAGTTCTGCTACAGCGAACGCGCCAGACATCTGGCCAAACTGGGCCTGGCAAGGATCGTATTTGCAAGCAAGAAGAAACAGTGCAAATCATCGTAGAAGGGAACTTGCCCTGTGGGTCAGGTTTACTCATATGATCTTTGCCAAAGGGCTTGACCCGTTTTCTGAAGTTGACACGTCCTTACTACAGTTTCAAGGCATGCTTACAGTCAACACCTCAAAACAACACTATTTGGTGTCAACCACCAATTCCTGCTTCGGGTCTTGAATAAGCACCTAAACAGTTTTTGAAACAAAGACAATGGCAAGTGCAAGTGTCATCAGTGCCATCATCCAAGTTTTCTAGCTTCCAATTGGCAGATCCCTTACCTCCTCAATGCCAGGTGCTTGATCGTCATCCGGAGCCTCCAAAACACACACAACAGCTTGCTGCATGTGGCTTGCACTTCACGATGCGGTTTGTTCCTTCTCATAGATCGAATGAATGAAATCATGTGAAATCTGTGAAAGACATTGAAAGAGTGGACGAGCAAAAGGAAGAGCAAACAGTGGCACACAAACTTTGCCAATTCACCGCCTCTGTGCCAGCGAGTTCATAGCGCAAGGCCGCACAAACCCTGTTTCAGCGGGCTGCCACATTTGCTGACTGAAAATAAGCAATATGAGCAAGTACACTACTTCATGTATATCAGCCCAATTTGGTTGGTATTACTACTACGTCATAGTTTATTGGATGATTTAGGGGTACCACTATTTCAAGAAACCACCACACATCCAATACCGAAATTGCAACTAGCTTCTGCGTCCAGTGATTTCCAGTGTATGATAATCCCTTAGCTGGATCACCAGGTGTCACTGCATCCTTCGCCGAGTGTCTTCGTCTGGAAACGGGGGCCCAGCTAGATCGCATACCACCGCAGAGAACCACACTGTGCCAGGCTGCAAAGCCGCTCACATCCCTCACCTTTGCTGTTTTTATCTTTACATCTTGCGAAAAAATAACCCTATTCTTATATAGCTTCTCTTTTTGGGCTTTAGGTGGAAACTATGAGCCACTAGCAATCCACTGAGCAACGGTACCGATTTCTTTAGCCCTGTGGAGTCATCAGCTCTGAATGTATATGCTGACAAATACTCTGTGAGAGAACTCTCTGAGAGACACTCTCGGCAAATGAGTTCCACCACATTCCGCCACACATTGCCATCCCTCTTGCCCCATTTGATCCTTAACACACGGAGGTAGCTGCCCGCCTCAATGCCAGCAGTGATTCGCCGCCAAGTTCAAGAAAGCTGTCGCTCGATTTGATGCCTGGAACTGGGCAGCTGATAGACCCAAACGTTTTGAAACCTTTTTAGAATGTCCGAACTATTCCGAACTAGATACTTTTTGTTTATAGATGAAAAACAACATTGAACAAAAGGGGACATGTCAGTTGCAGACTGGAGGTCACCGGAGGTCATCCATAGTGGTCTGTGGCCCCGTAACTCTCTGTTTCTATGGCTCGCAAATGAAGCTGCTCTTCCAGTTTCTGCAAGCTGTTCCTTTTATTCGCTGGCAATCAAAGTTCTTGCATTCGCACTCATGGGATATGATAGAATGACTGTGGGATGAGTCGTGCACACTTTCTTAGTAGCTGCTGGAGCGGAAGAGGAAACACAGAGATGCTCTACAGTCAACATCTGGAATTTCCCTGCCTCCTGCAGGCAATGCCAGAACACGACACCAAACCTGGCACATAGACTTTAACCGTCAACCCAACACTACTTTCAAGGCAAACAGTCGGATGCTGTTTCAATGGTAAAGTACCATCAAATGAACCAGCCGGTCTTCATACATGTTGCCTCTCTACTGCTTCCAGCGAAAATCAAATTCAGCAAGAAAATACAAAAAAAAAACGAACAAGAAAGTTATAAAAGTTTCTGTGTCTACCAAGAACGTCTTTCATCGACGACTATCAAACAAACAGCATCACCTTTCACAACTAATTGGTGCTTTCGTTGCTACCTGATAACCACCAAATTCACACGGAAACTGTGCAGTGAAGCAGCACGTGTCTTGCCAAGCAGTTTCCCGCTTGGGGGCTAACTTATGGCAACACACTTGGTGGTTTCTTAGAAGAGGGGTGCCCCCAAATCATCCAATACTGATCATTTTCGTGATAAACCAACTGATTTTAGGGGTGACCATTTCAAGAAATCCCCATTTCAAATCCTTTGTGGATTGGGCCAAGTGAAGTTCCTGGGGCTTCTTGATATCGTGCACGAACGGATCCGAACGGATCCGATTGGTGCCTCTGCCACTGCTGCTTGAAGCTGACGTTGAGATCTTGTTTCCGGCCAGTCCCAACAGCCTGCAGAATACGTTGAAGCGCTAGCGGATTTGAGATTTGAGCATTTCATGCTGTTTCTAGCTTATCATGCTTAAGAATCCTTAATGGATGAGTTTATCATGCTTAACAATCCTTAATGGATGAGTCATTTTGTCTGCTTTGGTCACTCGGATTCAACTTCCGCGCCAGTTTGGCAAACTGCAACGCACCTCCGCAAAAACGGGGACGGCATGGCCACATTGCAACTACTGATGCGCAGCGCTAACTCTGAGTCCTTTGGGTCCGTGGATAGGCTACGAGGCTGTCGGTGAATAGGCTATGAGGCTCTCTGCGGCCAACAATGTACCATTTGCCTTCGAATTGATGGCGGAATTGATCTTCCCCTGGTGCCTTCTTACACTTCTTTTTCTCAAACTTGATTCATGTGGATCTGTTTACTACGAGTAGCAGTGATTCATAGTGATTCCGTAAGCAGAATGGACCTGTGCTCAACCTCCATACGATCCACGTCTTCGTTGTCCAAAGGCTGTGGCGGCAGTATTGGCCAATGGGAGTTGACACACAAAGTTATCAATGCTTTGGGTACAAACAAACCTGAACTATCAATTTGTGCTGAAGCTATGTGTGTTCAAGCTCGCAAAAACGCCTTGAGCTACAATACCAAGCAAGCAAACATGTCAAGTATCCAAACCGGACATAGTGATTGTCAGGCAGTGGTTCGCCAAAGCTGTTAGACGGGCAAACGTCCAGAAACCAAAAGAACTTACAGCTACCTGGCTTTCGTTTGGACCCATTCATAAGCTCGTAATTCAGCCCCATGACAAACAACGATCATCGATAATAAATCTGTCTCACCATTCTGATCTCTGACAGTCTGATACTCTCAAGAAGTCTCAAGATGTCTCAAGATGCTTCAAGATGTTTCAAGATGTTTCAAGTGCTGTCAACGGGATATTTTTCTCTATCCAATTCTGCGCGTGCCCTGTGGCGATGGCACAAGCGCTTCGACAAGGCCTCGCGATCCAATTATTGACATCCAGAAAGAAGGAAATAAACCATGAAAGACCAAGATATGATCTACAAACGTAAGATACAAATAATAGTAAGGGATGATGATCTCAAGTATCCCATGTATATAGATCACATGTATGCACATGTGACGTTCTAGGATGCTTCTGAAACTGCAGACCAAATGATGAGAGGAAAAGATACAGCAGCTCTAGAGTTCCCTGCTTCAATGCTTTATTAACCGTGGACTTTGCATCTTGTCTCCACAAGTTAGCCATTGACAGTCGAGAGCAAGAAATCTTCGACTCAAATCCTGCCTGAGATGGGTTCCCAGGGAAGCTCTGACCTGAAGTACCTGTAAAGTTCAAAGCAGCGACAGCAAACATGACATGTTGCAGCATACTGTAGTGCCATGTAGTGCCTGGGGAAAACTACTTTGATTCCGGGGTTTGAAATACTTTGGCATCTGAAATACCTCACCGGTCCAGCCAATCAGAGAGTCTTCATGAGTCTGCCAATCGCCAGTGGAGACGCACGCAAAACAACACGGTCATCATTGGAAAGCAACTGGTTCGCTTGAAAAACAAGACAACGCAAAATTGCTTCGCCACTGGGAGGCGCACTGCTTCTGAGGCGCTGATTAGATTGGAATTGGCAGCTTGTTGCCTTCAATGACAGCTTCCTCCACCTGCCGAAGAGAGGGGAATGCATGAAATGAGGTGCAAATTTCCCGAGGATCAGAGCGGCCCACCGACTATCTGATGTGCTCGTTTTACCTTATCTGCGGGAGTTTTGTCTCTGAGCACAGGGCCATATTTAAAACAATGAAGCCATATGAAGCCTATATAAACACAGGCGAGTGCATTCAGTGCAACAAAAGACACATACTGTGAATGCTTTCTCGCAATCGTTGGAAGGAAAACATGGGGCTGGAACTCTGGGAATGCGAAGCTATTCTCTACATCTAAAGCTGCACAATCGCAACTGCTCCCAGCAGCTTGTCGCATTGGACATCCGACACTGGTCCCAGGAAGCAATGAAGACACGTGAATGTTGGCCAACAAGCGACTGGCCGACCAAGCACGCAACCTGCTCAACCTGCTCAACCAACAATCCAGCCTCTGAACTAAAGAACCAACCAACAAACCAACACTGGTGATCTGGTTATAAAATGTTATAAACAACTGCTCGTTGGGGCTTAGTTGGGGCCCCGCTTGGAACCGCCAGTGCCCTCGATCGCACCTTGTCCTTAGTGATGATCAGAGACCGCACCATTCCACCAGAGCTGCCGTCTCGACTGATGGCCAAAGCAGTTGCCTTTTGCACAAACCTCGGCCAGCTAATCGTGACAACTTTGAACAACCTGAGTACAGTATAACGATCATGGAGACTATTGCACGGTTGTTCAACCAACTCTCAATCTATTTGGAGAACAATTCATCAACCCGAACCCGATGGAGCTGCGAACTTCCCAAGTTTTGAATCGTTTTGGGTACGAAGCCATAACCATTGCTTTTGTGCACGAGCGTTAGGATAAGCAACCTCTCAAGTCGTCTGTCGTAACCCCTGGAGAATGCAGGGGCATCATGGATCCAAGTGAACCATCTCTAGGCCATGCAGCTTCCCCGCGCAAACAAGCAAGATCAAACACATCAAACATCCATAAACATTCATAAACAACAAGAGTGATGCTCTGATATTCTCTGACCTTATGCTTATGTCCAAAGATCCTTTCCGAGCATCTTTTGGAGTTGCATAAAAACACATATCTTAACCATACCTGATTTCGAAAGCTGACCCAGGAGCCATCCACATCCAAGCGACTCCAGGCATTCAGCTTTTGACATACCTGGGTGACAAATGGTGATTCATCTAATTCAAAGATCAACATGCTTAAACAGCTTACATCAAAATTACGCACATGTAAAAAACACAACTGAGAATGAAATCTCGGGTATGCATCTTCAAGCACAAGCCCAGCGAATAAGTCATGAGAATTTTTGGCATCTGGTCTCTGCCTCTTTCTTGTACGCTCAAACCACTTCCACTTTCTAAACACTATCCTGTGTATACTCTTCTACATGATGATTGACTAATGTTCAGAAACTTTGAAAGCTAAAAACATCCAAACCTTCAGAAAATCCCCAAACCTGAGTGCAAACGAACTACCAGGTCGATAGTGTGTGTCCATGAAGGCCTTGATGTAGCCGGAGCCGGAACCGTCAGCTGCGTAAGGAACGCGAACGCGTGCGCCACCGAGAGGGATGGAGTAGACCTCGAGGTTCAGGGGTTCAGGAATGGTGAGTGAAACACAACGCCTCCGAGTGCTTACCAATCCTTGCGGGAAAAAGTAAAAACCATGAAACAGATTGAAAATAGAAATCCATAGTAATCCAATGTAAGGCATAAAATCTGATTCTCACCTTGCGTACGGACTGCTTGCCCACTGCCACGCAGCAATCAGAAGAAAGCCTACCATTTCGGACCAGCCTGTCCACCCTTCTTGTCATCATATCCTGCCACAATGAGTCCCGCAAGCAAATGATCCTGGATGAAAGCGAGCTCACGTTCGAATTTGTGGCCCCACTTAGAATCCCTAGATATCCCTAGTCTCTGAAACACCTTGCCTCTGACATGAAACCTGCATCATTATGGTAATTCATCTCTTCTTGCGCTTTGGGGAATGCTCACATTCATGGAGACACCCGAAATGAGTAATGGTCAAAGCGCAGCTGTGTTCTTGGATCATTTCAGATCCTTTTTGGGAGATGTGATCCGACCTAAGATTCACACTGTTGCTCACACGCTTCTGGAAGGTTCATTGTCCGTCGCAAGAGTTTGGAGAATTCACACATCACTTTCATGGAATATCATGGAATCAACAATGACTCCAGAAAATTCAATAGTTCGCGAAAAAGGCAAGGCAGCGTTTTCACATTCAAAAGATCATGAAACCGCATGAAAGCGGAATCTCATGCAGCTATTCCTAGTGAGACCTTTCCGTTGCAGAATCAAAACCATGGCTCAGTTACACAGCGGATAAGAGTCCTTGTTGTTGTAGGCCATAATCTTGAAGAGATTGGCAGCGGTGTTGACTGTTGGCATCTTCCTTGACTGAAACTATTCAAGCTATGGGGAGGCGAGAGCTGGTTCAATGTTGGGAGCAAATGTCCAATCTAGAGGATTATTCGCATATGAGACGATGTGCAAATCTGCGCAAAAAGAATATGCAGATATATACAGTACATCTCAATTGCAGTCCGCATTCCTAACGAATAAAACATGTCAAAGGCATCCACCAAAGTGGTAGAGCTGAGTCACCCAGGACCGAGCTCCACGGCATGCTGGCTCAAATAGTGAATGACAAAGGTTGTCAAAGCCTAGGTACGCTCGGAAGCCAAGGTGAAAGCAGCCATGAACCAACAATGACACCATATCAAAGATAGCTACAAGTGTTAATTATAGATATAAACCACACATCACCGAAGCCGCGAACCCTTACCTATACTCAAACTCTTGACAAAGAACAATATGGTCAACGGAAGAATGGCATCATAACATTTTGTCGACACAGCACACAGTAGTTGGCTAGCCTGGGTATCAGCTGCACTTCCGCTTCGGCAAATGAAAATTCGGTCATGTACCTGACGATCAATTCCACAGGCATTCGCAGGCCCCGTGCAGTATCCATGCATGCAGTTGGAGGGAGAACAACAGCAGAGTGCCAAAACAAATAGTTAACAAAGAAAAGAAATCACTTTTGTGCAGTAACTCACAAAATGCTCTTGTGAAAACCTAAGTCGAAAGTGTCAACACATCATAGCACTTGCGGGATGAGGAGAGTTTGGACAGTGATCACTCAAGAAGAGTATTGATTGCAACACCCCAGGAAGTCTTCGGTTCACAATGTGACACCGTTTCCAAGTTTAGTTCATAGCCAACGATAGAGAATTGTGGCTTAAGATAGTCGTTGATGGCTCATGATTGTGAGTCATGGCCAATGATGGTCAATGGTTACCAACAAATGATGATCAATCGTGGCTAGTGATGTTTACTAATCGCTAATACTGATGGTTGATTCCGGCTAATGCTGGTAAATCTGGTTGATTACGGCCAAAAAATGGCCCAGAAAGAGGCAAGAGGTAGACTATTCTAGTATATTCTGGTACATTCTGATGATCATCAACCATGTAGCTATTATTGGGCCACTATTAGCAACTATTGGCCACTATTAGCCATTCTTAGCCACTATTAGCCACCACTAGCCAAGCCAGTGAAAGGTCTGGTAGCTTCATGTCCATCACGGCTTCAGCTTCAAGGCCTTGGAGATCTTTCGCGAAGCTCGGTTTGCAACGTATTGACCTGCGCCAGCAACGGATGCTCCACGCTCGAAATGCAACGAGGGGCGCAACGTCCATGCGTGGATCATGGCAGCTCCCCAGAGATGCTACTTGCAGTACCCCCTTCCCTTGAAAGTTTGAATCCACAGACTTTGGGATGGAGTCAGAGAATACTTCTCATGGGTACAAGCCAAGATCTATGCTGTTTTGGCGGAGATCGTGGGAACCAACATCTTGTGCTTCGAGGCCACAGGATGATCCCAACAATCTCTGAACCAAGGGCTGATGACCATGAACCAAGACTATCACCCGTCATGAGCCAGCACAACCAATGGTAATCGATGTCAACCATCATTAACTCAGGTTAACCAATGCAAACGGCTTCAATTTCAGAAACTATTGCCGCTTCATTGCTAGAACTTGTCAGCTGCGGATGCTGCCTGTCGATGTGCGTGTGTCAGCACACATGACTACACCACCGTCGAATTCACAAACGACAAGCGTCCTCAGTGCAGCGAAACGTTTATTCTGTGCAAATGGTCATCATCCAAAATAAATCATGCAAGCAGCCTGGTGACAAGAAATTCATTTGTCAAGGCATGGTTCACGTCTCCCCTTGAATCCAGACTCAAATTCATCGGCCGCAAACAAAACATCATTGAATTCAATCGATGTGAAGCAATGATTGGACCCCATTAATCAATGGGATTATTGAATTTCCCTTTCTTGGCACAAGAAAAAGCCATTGCTGGCAAGGCTCGTTCCAGTGGACACAGCCTGCTCTGGCTTCATGACGTCATCAGCTCGGTACGGGCCTGGGTCAAGACCCCATGCCCTGCTTTGCCTCTTAGCTGTTCCAAAGTACACCACTTGATCTATCTTTATCCTCGAAGGAAAAAAACCCTAGTGGGAAGAATTTGGTAGTGGAAGTACTTATGTCATCTTGTGTTTCCTCCTGTTGTCAAAGCAAACTAAACCCTGCTTCTGCTTGATCATTAGCTCTAAATCTGTGGTACGAGCATCTTGAATTGCTTCAGTGGCACGATACTGTAAGGATGGCTGCCTTGATTCTGAAAGGATGACCTAGTGATAGAAATGTCATCTTTCTGTAAAGAGCGGCAAGTGAATTGCTTTGAATTCAAACACGTACCAAAGAAATCAGCAAGAGGCAAGCTGCCGTTTGAAACATTTTTATGTGCTTTTGTTTCCCCTATGCATGTCCCTACTTTCCCGGTTTTGGAATTTCAATTTTCCTTGTTCTTTTTGGCTTTTGGTATTCGTGCCCCCAACGTGAATTGAAAACAAACGAAACAAAGCCGGAAAACATTGTGACCAGCGAGCATTTCACCTACTTGCAACTTGGCTGCATCAAGAAGGGTACACAACCAAGTTTTTCGGAACCCGAAAAACACTGGGCACGCGACGCGCAGCGCGGGATTCTCAACAAATTACACCAGGCCAAAAACCAGTTTTGCATGGGCGGCTTTGGCTTTCTTCTCCCAGGTTCACCGCAACAAGTTTAATACAACTGTTGCCGCGCGCTTCGCCAAGCCAAGGACAAAAAACACTTCACCAAACCCCGGCTACACCATTTCACAAGGCTGGCCAAACGTCTTGTCAGTTCGGCAGAGTCTACTGACTGGTCTTTCTGAGGCAAATTCATGGGGGCAGCAGCATGGTAGTTGATCCATCTACCAACTTTGATTGGTTTCCAACAGAGCACACTTCCCGAAGCTGACCAGCAGCGACTAGGTGCCCACACAGCCTTCTTCCACATGACGAACAAACTCTTGTGTGTCTGGCCTGAGAATTGATCTGGGCAGTAGCTTAGCAATGTCCCAGACGGTATCTGCAGTCTGCATATGTTCCCCTTTCCCAAAGATTATCTTGCTCTTTGTTGTGCTTTGGTGGTGAAAAATGGCAGCAATCGGTTTCCAAATTGAATGCACAAATACTTACTGATCCCAGCCAGTCCATCTTTTGCTAATAACCAACCATACAACATCAAAAAACACAACCCAACCATACAACATCAAAAAACTCAACGCCAAACATTTGAGCGCCAACTTAGCGAGTCACCAAGCAGGTCCTGCCTTTGTGCCATGAAGTCCATCATTTTGGTCCAACAATGTGCCACTCCCACTGCCGTGCCCAGTTTCTACTGCAGTTGAGCCAGGTTGCGGTGTACGTGGCAGACGTGTTATGAGAGAAACACAGAGTGTATGACTCTCGCTTCCACAAACGCTGCGCAAGTGTGCGAATTCCGAGACTAATGTAGTCTGGTTGAGACTCTGCAAAAAGGACAACTCTCAAAGCTGCAGCCACAAAACATTTTGCTTCGGCATCATTGACATCAGTCTAAGTTTCTATAACTGGTCAGTTTAAATAGTTCATGAATGTTCATGATGGTTCATGCGAAGTGTACTGCTCTATCCCAGATTCGCATACGCCAAAAATGCGAGCGCCTTGTGCGCTCAACGTATCCAATGAAATGTGCAGCTTCGCACTTGCTGTTGCATCTGGCATCAGCACAGGAACACTGGAGCCTCTGAAGACTTTAGACACTTCAGTCCGTGCAAAACCACTTTCACCTGTGTAGTAAGTACATGTATATATCTCCCAAAAGCGTGCATAAAATGATCTTCCGTTAGACATGTCTGGACAGGCATGAGTTGCCAGTGTTTGCAAAATCTAAACATATCTGGACTGCTTTTTCCAACTCAAAGGCACAAACACCCTCTCCTTTAACTTTCCTGTCGCTCCTCTGATTGAGTGATCGCAACCCTCGCTCAGCATGTCTGCACCTTCACTTGACCTGAAGCTCTGTCTGCGCGGGTGAAAAGGATTGAGACTTCTGAATGAGCTTGCTGGTTTTGCCCACAGAATCCTGCAACGACACGTGAAACGCTTTGATGGCAAAACAAGTTGAGTCCAATTGAACAAGCGTGACACATCTCAACAAAACCTCACCGAGCACACCGATGCCCAGACTCTTCTAGCAACAACTTTTGACGTCAAATGTGATTGTCTATGGCAACGGTGCTGTCATCTTCATCGCTTTCGAAATGACTCAAGCTCATTTACCCCGCTTTGGTCGATATATCCCTGGCAAAAATGCCGCATTGCTGTAGGTCAAGGTGATACCATGTGAGCAGTGAATGGCAAAGCTACCTGGCCAACAGGGAATCCCACGGTGGGTCACTGGAACTGCCAACCAATCAGTACGAACCGCCGCTATAACAGTGGATACACTGATGATTGTTGTGGATCATTCCAACAATGGTCTTCGATCAGCATAAATTGATGGATATAGTGGTTGCCGCACAAAGTAATGATCATTGTCAGAATTACTTGTTCGTAAACACTGTATTAAGTATTTACCATCACCCAGTATCACGGTGATGGAACCAACACAAAAGCCAGGAAAAAAAACATCACAAGCATACTTAGCCACCATTTTTCAACAAAGGTGTGCTCCAAGTGCTAAAATGCTGGGCTTTCGGACCAGCGAGGCCTTTGGGCCATCCTGGCGCAATTCTGCCTAGATATCTAGGCCTTGGATGGGCAGGTGAATAGGTTACATGTAAGGAATGAATATCATGTCTACAATGTACATGTGACGATGTTTTTAGCGCATATTGCTTTATAGATTGTACACGCAACATGTATAGAGTCATGTACCAGTAGTCATGTTTGTTTGGCGTGCTTTACTTACATAGCACACGCACTATTGTATATACTATACTAGTAGAAATCACCGCAATCAAGTTCATGTTCACATACATTCATCATTTCTGTATCGCATGTCATAGCTAAAGAAACCCGTTTAAGGCCAAAAATGCAAATTGCATGCGTAGTCGTGTGGTATTTCACTGGTCTGCCAATCGCAAAAGAAAAGGTTTCACATCAAGCTAAACCCTGAAAAAAAGGATTGCATACATTTTGCGTACAAGTTCAGAGGCTGTTTTGGTGATCCAATCGCTACAAGAGCGGCACCCCGCCTCTGCCAGACCCGGATGCCAGTTGTATGCTGAAGGTGGCCTGTCGAGGCACTGCTACCCCCATCATCATCATCATCATCATCATCATCATCATCATCATCATCATCAACTGTTGGGTCCGCTCTCAGCACTTCGTACATTGAAAGCCGTGTCAAAACCCAATCCGTTGACGATCTTGTACGATCTCTACGGCAATCTATGGCAATCCATGGCAATCTATATGTTCTTTTCCATCTTCTGCGATCTCTACTGACAAAAGGATGCTTTGACACCTGTTTTGAATGTACACAGTTTTGGGTGGTGCGGTGGAAAAAAAACTACACTCACTTGGGAGGGTGTGAACTACAGCGCCATCAATCTGGACTGCTTTTGCTCGGCCAGAGCTGACTGTCACCGAGGCGGCTTTGCTGCGAACAAATATCGACTGGATGTTGCTGGACCAGTTGTCATTCAGCAAAACGTCAGCTGCAATGATACTCAACAAATATTACCGATCCACATCCAGCAAATCTACTAGCCTCTACTATCCTCTAGACTCTGATACGTTTTCGCGAACATATGAGATAGTATGATATAGTGATCTCAGTCCAGCAACGTCAGCTGGTGTTTTCCGACACGAGACGACTTCAGCCTGGCCACTGGCCACAGCCAGGGCCAACTGCAAGCTTTTCACCACCAGGTGTGCATCAAATCGGCAACCCGTGACAAGCTTTTCAAACGCTTGTGCACCGTTCGCATGGCACCATTCGAAGCTCACTACATCGAGAGGAGGTTCTTGAAAGAGTTTCTCCTTGGAATCGACCGGTCTCAACAGCGAAGTCAGGCAACTGACATGGACATAAGGGCTTCATCTGAGCTACATTTAGCTACAATGGAAATGCCTCAAAAGTAGCAAGGAAAATCCTTCGGAAGTCAAAGAAGCTGAGGTGGAAGCTGGGCGCCAAGAGCTTTGCGTCGCAAATCCAGCGCCACTGTGATCTGTGGAATCTGAAACGGTGAAATCCATGCCACATGACATGACATGACCAAACCAAGCGAAACCAAGTTCTCTGACCCACCCACTTTGATTAAGCTAGTTAATCTGGCTGTTAGAGCGGCTCCCCGCACTGATCTAAACATCTCCCACTAGAGCAGGACTCCTGCAAGTATCCCGATCGATCAGGGTTGCGGCACCGAATGGCATAAGTTCGCTTGACAAAAACCCAACCATTCCTGGCCTTCCACTTGTCCAAAATCACGCAGGTTCTAAGATTCTATGCATCAGCAAATCACACCTCGCAGGAAGCAGAAGCTGGGACATGCTGAAACTGCACAAGCTGCACCCACTACAAAACAAGCTGTAAGTGCATATAATACAACTGCACAGTATGGTATAACACTGTATACATGTACATTCACGAGCGCAAGAGGTCTGTGCAATATGTGTAGTGTAACCCCAAACAGATCGGAAGTGTCTATGGGCTTCCACTCTTTCTGGACAAGCACAATTGCATATGAGATGAGGCAGGTCATTAGAAACCAAGTCACAAGCAACTCTGAGGAATGAGATGCTGAGAGCAGGGCGGGAGGGGCAGTACTGAACATCTCCTTCCAAGTTGATGAGATAGTGGTGCAGTTGCAATGGCTGTGAGAAGCGGTGCCATAAGAAGCCCTTCAAAGCTGGGGTCCACAAGTGGTGCCCTGCCTAGGTCCCAGAAACTGCTTTCTTTCAATGGGGAATCCATTTACTACACGACATGATTGGAGAAAACCACAAGTCCGTCATAGTCCACACAGTAGCTCTGTAGCTCCTTGACGGCAGCCGCCAGGTCACTCCGCGACGTCTCTGTGCTGTACAAGAAGAAACGGCGAGAAATTGCCTGAACGAGGATTGAACACTGGCTGAGCTGGCTGAGCTCATCTGTTCCAATGTTTTTTTTCCAGGCCAAATCTCTACCTCCATTGCCTCCCAACCCAAACAAGAACTCCCATCGGCGTGAAAAAACACCGCTCACACCTGCACCGAGGTCGGCACTTGATCACCACCTGCAGGGGTCATCTGGCCAGTGCTATCTCGAGTTGGGATTCGTTTCATGTCTTTCTTAGTGTTGTGGGTGCTCTTCGGTGTTATTGTGGACTGATTGGACTTACTCTTGGTGTTGAATTCCGCTTCTTGTGACTACTCATGCACCTGGGTGTCAAGGTTGGTTGGCACCTTATGAAGACTTGCAGGCCCTCAGTTGCAAGCTACATTCGTTGCATACTGGGTACTCCACGCCTGTACATTGCGGGGGTCTCTGCCCAAACGGTTTTTGTAAATGAGGGTCCCACTACCACAGCGCCATACCCAGTAGAACATGGACAAGGCCACTCCTAGAAATTATCATCCCCAACTCCCAATCTTCTCTTGTGGAGCATTGGCAATTCACACTTCTGCATACAAATAATGCGAAGATCTGGCACAGTCCAACGAATCCGATGCTCACGTGCGCGCATCTCTTTTTGTCCTGCTCATAGCGTGATTATAGAGTAAAAAACGGAAAAAACAAATTTGTCAGTTTCATGCAGTTGCACACATGTAACTGAGCCACCATGATCACATGGTATCTTTTCATCTCAAATCCCTACCAGCAGGGAGGGTTCACTGAACGCCAGCAAGCTATGGAAAAGTCAGACCTTGCGTGCTGACTCGAGTGCCTCTAGCAAACTTCGTGTGTTGCATCCAGCTCTGGTTGAACCATTCACCAAGCTACATTGGTAGCGGAGCAGAGTAACGCTCCCCACTGCGCCACTCCAGGTCACAACAACCTCACTTCAACCTCACCCACAACGACAACAGCGATCTTGCTAGCAGTGCTCCTTGCCGAGACCTTTCTCGACTTTGAGCAGTGCTCCTTGCCGAGGTCTTTCTCGATTGCAGTGCTCCCTGTCGAGCTCTTTCTCGATCTTTGAGGAGTGCGATGGCGAGCAGTTCTTCGATGACCGACTCACTGCAGTCCACCCGGGATAATCTGATTCCTGTCTTCGATGGTAGTCAGAGCGGCTACAAAGAGTGGAGAAAGCGGATAACCATCTACGCCAAGAAGATGGAGATTGCGAAGCGTGCTGGAGAGGCTGTGCTGAATGTCCTTGGCAGTCTTCAAGGTGTTGCTTGGAAACTGCTGGAAGACTTCAACATCGAGGAAGCAGAGAAACCAGGAGCCATGTCAAAGATCCTCGATGTGCTGGACAAGTCCTTTCAGTACGATTCCAAAGTAGAGCTTCCTGCAGACTTTGCCGCATACTTCGAGTCGCCCGGAAGACGCCCTGGACAGACGCTGCTTCAGTTCGTCACTGACCATGACGAACGTCTTCGCAATCTGTCCCGACACAATGTGACCCTGCCCAAGGAGGTGCAGGGGTGGTACTTGTTAGCCAAAGCCAACGTCACCAAGGAACAGAAACAGATGGTGATGACTCAGGCCAATTCGCTGGATCGCACCAAGGTTCAACAAGCTCTCTATGCCATCCTGGGTCAGGACTACAAGGCCGGTGGAGCTCAGGCTTCCAACGCAAATCGCTGGCAGCCAGGACGTACCTCCGGAAAAGGTCGTGGGTACTACACTCAGGAACCCTATGACCCCGATGCGGACTATGACCCTGAAGAGGACGACACAGCGTTCTATCAGTATGAGAACACTGTCTGGGACGATTGGTGTGATGAAGATTTCGATGAAGATGCCGCCTACTACCATGGCGACGTGCTGGAAGACCCAGAACTTGAAGAATTAGAGTTTGACACCCAGGAGTATGATGAGTGCTATGCCACATACATAGATGCCCGAAGGCGATTCAACGAGCTCAAGATGTCTCGAGGTTTCCTTCCAGTGGTTGCACTCGATCCCTCTGCGAGCTCTTCCCAAGGACAGCTTCCCGTTGCCGCGAACTCAAAGGGTTTTCCAAAGGGGAAGGGCAAGAAAGGAAAGGGCAGAGGCAAGGGCTATGGAAAGAACACCTACAAGTACGTCAAACCGCCTCCGAAACAGGCAGATCCTCATGGCCGTGCTCGAGCAGCCCTGGTCCCCTCGTGCATGCGTTGCGGCTCTACGCAACACAAGACAGCACAGTGCACTCAGACACATCCTGCTGCTAAACCCTCCACGGCGAATCCCAACAAGAAGCAGGCTGTGGAGAGTGTGGCTTTTCATGATGGGACGGAAGAGGTCATGGTCATCTTTGAAGATGCCTCTGGTGCTCAGAGGCCAGACTGTGCTATGATGGACCCTGGAGCGTCATCGTTCTTGATGGGCTATGGACCATTCCTCCGATATGTTGAGCATCTTCATGGGTTGGGTTTCCCTACTTCGGAGATCATGTTCAAGAAGGCGAATCGCACCTTCCACTTTGGAGGAGACCATCAGCAGGTGAGTCACTGGACTGTTCACCTCCCCGTCTTCTTGAACCATGAGTATGGATGGATACAAGCCTTCCTGTTGAAAGGAGAAACCCCCATGTTGCTTGGTCGACCCGTCTCGAAATCCCTTGGTATGGCCGTCGACTTCTCCCAGGAAAAGATCAAGTTCAAGGATGGTGAGTGGCAAGCTGCCACTCTTGGACGCCATTCTGAGTACTTGGTGCCCCTCACCGAGCACTTTGACCACGCCTTGCTGACCGGTGGTCCTACGTTCGATTTGGTTCTGGAAGCTGAGGAAGGACCCAACTTCACCATTGAGGAGTTCAAGGACCATGAAGGTGTCTTCACAGCCATGGATGCCTATGACACGGAAGGTGTCCCGATGAAGAGCAAACAGTTGAAGACCCTCCAGAACTCAATCCTTTCTGAGATCAATTCACTTCAGGCCTACATCACGCAGACCTTGCAGAGCATGACTCAGCCTCGGAAACGAGTACTATGGGAGGTCTATGTTGGCCGTGGACGGACGGCCGAGATTGCAGAGAGTCTTGGCATGGAGGTCAGGATTTTCAGTCTTTCCAATGGATGGAACTTCTCGCTCAAGTCCCACCAAGATGAGTTCACGAAGCTCCTCGAAGAAGAGATGCCTGACGAGGTCTACCTGTCCCCATCGTGCGGACCGTGGAGCCGCATGCAGAACATCTCGGCTACGACTCCGGAACGTCAGGATAGGCTGCATGACCTACGATCATGGCACCACAGGGTGCATCTTCGTTTCTGCCGTCGAGTCTACTTACACCAGGTACAAGAGGGTCGGCATTCACACTTGGAACAACCCACTTCAGCTATGTCTTGGAGGACGGCATCTCTTCGAAACCTTCCAGGACATCATGCTCGTTTTGATCAATGTCAATACGGAGCAGTGTGCAAGGACTCCTCTGAATCCTGGTCTCCGGTCAAGAAGGACACCACCATCCTGACGACAAAGCAGAGTGTTGCTCAGGCAATGAATCTTCGATGCGATGGCAGTCATGAACACTGTCAATTGGAAGGTGGACTCGCAGGCTATGGATGCCCCCGAACTTCGTTCATGGAGAACTACCAGCCAGCATTGGCCACCACACTGGCCACTGCTTTGATGACCCCTGAGCAACCTCATCCCTGGGAAGTTGGATTTGCTGTCCAGGAGGTGAAGGAGTACTCAGGCAAGCTCATTGACCTCGCCGTGGAAGGCAAGACTGAAGCTCTCCGAGTTGTGCAGAAGCTGCATCGAAACCTTGGGCATCCCTCGACTCAATCTTTGGTGGAGATGCTCAGCAGCAGAGGTGCCAGCGACACGGTGATTCAAGTTGCTAGCTCGTATGTGTGTGCTGCTTGTCAGAGGTACAAGAAGCCCAACCAGGAAGCACCTGCTACGTTGAGCGAACTCAAGCACTTCAACCAACGAGTGCAAGCTGATGTTTTCTGGGTGAAGCTCAGCGATGGGAAACATCCAGTGCTTTCTACGGTGTGTGCCTTCACCAAGTACCAAACGGCCACAGTTCTGAAGGATGAACGTTCAGCTTCGTTGATCGCAGGTTTGGAACGTTCCTGGATTGCCCACTTTGGTGTTCCTCATGAGCTTGTCACTGATGAAGGTCGAGGATGGCTTTCTGAAGACATGACAGCATGGACCGATAACCACGCCATCAAGCACCAAGTGGCACCAGGTGAAGCGCACACCCGGCTCAGTCTTGTTGAAAGACGACATTCCACCCTGAGGAAACCTATAGAAGTCTACATGGATGATCTCGGTCTCACAGATGTCTCCGGCCTCCGTCAAGCCTTGGTCTACATCCTGCCTCAGACCAACAACCAGGCCACGGTGGCTGGCTACTCCCCCACGCAATGGGTTTTGGGATACCAACCTTCTACCCCTGGACTTCTGACATCCGACCAGATCACACCTGTTCATCTTGGAGGTGGCCAGAACTTTGAGCATGCTCTTCAACTTCGCAATGCCGCCAAGGTAGCTATCATGAAGGCCGAGACAGACCGCAAGTTGAGAAGAGCACTTCTTCGCCGGTACTCTGGAACGAACCAACCACTGGCCATAGGCCAGACATGCTACTACTGGCGCGATGCTCAACAAGCTGATCTTGTCAAGATCAGATGGAAAAGCCCAGCCAAGGTCCTTTTGGTGGAATATGACGAGGCCGGGAAGCCATCAGTGTACTGGATATGCCACAAAACACAGATGCTGCGCTGTGCACCTCATCATGTGCGACCTGACTACCATCATTTGAGCACCAGCACCCTA
Source organism: Symbiodinium kawagutii (assembly GCA_009767595.1). Lineage (NCBI taxonomy): Eukaryota > Dinophyceae > Suessiales > Symbiodiniaceae > Symbiodinium > Symbiodinium kawagutii. The sequence continues at coordinate 259,802 of VSDK01004779.1, read as the reverse complement.
GACAACCTCGAGGAGGCGAAGAACACCATCGCCCAACTCAAGTCTCGTGGTGTCACACGGGCGCTTGATCTTCGACACCTCAATCACCACAACATCGACGATGTGGAGGTTGATGAGGAGATCTTTTCCGAAGATGATGCGGAACAACATTGGACCGACGACTCAATGAAGATGAACAGATGACGGAACCCTACTCTCCGTCCTTTGCTGAAGGAGCTGATGGCGGAGGTGGTGACTTGGATTCTGTCCCTGGACTTAGGGACACACCACCCTCTGCGGACTTGGACTTGTCCCATGATCAACCTCAACCTTCAGTTCCTGAAGCCCAAGATCGTCATGCGCCTCTGGAGCCTACTCCTTCACAGGTCTCTGATGAGCCCTCGGTGGAACCTGAACCTCCACTGGATGATGTTGTTCCGCAGCCTGCACTTGATGAACGCACAGCTGAACGCTATGCCCCTGGAGATCCAAACGAAACTTTTCAACAGCGTCGACAACGCTTGGATCGACAAGAGACCTTGTCATTTGGCCCACTTCGAACCGGCAGACCTTCGCAGGCCACACCATATGAACAGCCCCCAGCAGCAAAACCACCAGGCACTGTGACTGATGATGCCAACGTTGCCTTCTTTGTCGAGGACATGGAACAAGGTGGTTTGCCGGCTGACTGGACCTTCAATGCTCAAGATGGTCACCTTGAGTTGAAACAAGGTGCCAGGGTTCGTGATTTTTGGGAAGTTCGTGCTGGGTGCCTCATTCGTCATCATGTTCACCCTCGAAGAGGCCGTTTTGATCCCACTGATTCTTTGGATATCCCCATACCTGTGGACCAGTTGGATGACATTCGCATCACTGTGTTTCAGAATGAGGATGGGAACTATCAGTCTTCGAGTGATGACTTCAAGGGCACAAATCCAGCAGTTCGACATCCACAACCCCTTCCTCAGAAGTGGCATGGCAAGACCATCTTTCAGATTCAAGCAGATGTTCGTCACGAACTTGGCATGGCAGCCCTTGGTCAAGGCCAGCGACATGGCGATCTCCGAAAAGCACGACAGGTCGCCAAGGATATGAAGATCCAACAGAAGCGCCAGGTGAAGAAGGACAAGAACAAGAATGACATCAGTGAGAAGCACCTCACAGACGAAGAGAAACGTCTGTTCTACTTGGCCAAGGCCAAAGAGTTGCAGTCCTTCTTCGAGTGCGGCGTCTGGGAGTTCAACACGGTTCATGAGGCAGAAGCTTCACGAACTTTGACCAGTCGTATGTTGTTGAAGTGGTCAAGGAATGCGGACGGTTCCCCACGTGCGAAAGCACGTCTTGTGGTGAGGGGCTACAATGATGTTGATGCCCTCAATGGACAGTTGGAAACCGCAAGCCCTACCACTTCACGACTTGGAAGGTCTTTGTTGCTATCCATCTCTGCCAATTTGAAATGGAAGGGGTGGTCCTCAGATGTGCAGACAGCATTTCTCCAAGGACTACCTCAACAGCGGCAGCTGTGGCTTCGACTACCACCAGATGCCTTGCAGATCCTTGGTGCCACTGCAGACACACGCATGTTGTTGCGAAAACCAGTTTATGGTCAACTCGATGCTCCCAGGAGATGGTACCTGGAGGCATGCAGGAGGCTGAAGAGCCTCGGATGGACACAACACAAGCTGGACCCTTGTGTCTTCACCATGTACGACGACACCATTGCCAATCAAGAACCCCGTCTTTGCGGCATGTTGTGTCTACATGTTGATGATCTTCTTGGTGCTGGAGATCCACAGAGTCCCAAGTACCTTCAAGCAGAGAAGGCCCTCCGAGAGACCTTTGATTTTCGCACTTGGGAAGACGACTCCAAGCCCATTGAATACTGCGGTGTTCAACTTGAACGTGAAGGGCACACATGGCTGGTGAACCAGTCACCTTTCATCAAGAAGATCAAGCCAGTCACCATCCATCGAGGTCGCAACCCTGATGAGGAGATGAATGACCATGACAGGACCCAGCTCCGAACCTTGCTGGGATCCCTCCAATGGCCGGCGGTGCAATCTGCACCTTTCCTTCAGGCAAGTACAAGCTTGATCAGTGGCCAACAGAAAACCAACAAGCTGCGGTGCATCATTGAATGCAATCAGCTGCTGCAGTTCGCCAAGAACAATGCCGATATCAAGCTCAGGTACGAGCCACTTCCACTCCAATCGTTGGATGACTTGCGATTGGCAATCATGTTTGATGCTGCCCATGGAGTTAGAGAAGATGGCTCATCGCAAGGAGGATACCTTGCAATGCTTGTGCCCTCAAGTGCCTTCGTGGAAGAGACAAGTTACCACCTCGTGGATTGGCGAAGCTTCAAGCTCCCCAGAGTTGCTCGCAGCAGCCTCAGTGCCGAAGCTCAAGCTGGAGGACAGGCGTCGGATGTAGCTGAGTACATATGCAGATTTTGGATGTATCTGCTGCATCCTCATGTCCCTCTTCGTGAGAGCCTTGAGCTGGAGTCCCCGCTGAAACCATGCCTGATCACCGATGCAAAAGCTTTGTATGATTCGTACCACCGTGAAGGTGTTTCGGACTCCAAAGTTGACAAACGCACCAGTCTAGAAGTGCGTGTTGTGAAGGAACAAGTTCAGTCCTTGGGAGGACAACTCAGATGGATGAGCAGTGAACGGCAATTCGCCGACGGGCTCACAAAGCTTGCGACTCGCAACCTTCTAGCAGGAAGAATTCGACATCACCGAGTGAAGTTCGTATGGGACCCTGCTTACACCAGTGCCAAGAAGAAGGATGCATTGACCCGTCAAAAGAGCAGGAACGAGTTCGCAAACCAAAAGCCGAAGAAGCAAGATCAATCACACAACACAGCAACCAACCAACAACATACACACAACCACAAAACACACAAACATCAACCATCTCGCTACCAGACGATCCCTGAGGATGAGGTCGCCATACAGAATGACATCATCCCTGAGGATGAGCAGCCTCTCAACGATGAGGCCATGCATGTCGATGAGGTCACTCCGAAGGAGCACACCAAGCATCGCACTGCCCGCGCTGTGCCCTGTGCAGGCACCATTGTGTATGCCATGACAGCGTTCTCACAGTTCAAGATCGGAGCAGCGCACCCCAATGAATCCAATGAGGAATCTTGGTTGGGATGGATCATTACCATCCTCTGCTTACTCCTGACGGTGCTGTATGTCTACCACGTCGGTAGGCGACATGGCTTTCAGGAAGCAGAAGCCTTGATTGAAGAAGCTCAACGCCAAGAAAGCATGGCTTTACATCACCGAGACCAAACCGCTCTCGGGTGTGCACAGCTTGAGGAAGAGCTGTATGAGGTCAATCGCACTTTGGCCCAAACGGAAGCCCACGGCTATGAGCTGAACCTCTACATCGGAACTCAGCATAGCACCATGAATCGCATCAGAGAACAGCGTGATGACCTTTTGCAGATCATCAATGAGCACGAGACAGCCATGACAGCAGCAGTCACCCATCTTCGCACACATATGCAGCATTGCTGGGCCCGAGGAGACCTGGTAGCCATGCTGACCGAAGATCCGAACCTTGAAGAAGAACCTATGGTGGAAGAAGATGACATGCTCTTTCATTGCAAGAGCGACTGCCCTTTGGTGCGCAACTCGCGACGATATCGTGAGTTGGCTTGCTGTTCACGATGTTTTGGAGGACCAGTGCCCACTACAGTTGAATCTGTCGTGGATGCTCTGGAAGCAGTGCTAGCGCAGATCTCCACTTTGGAAGTTGCTGCGTTGTGAATTCCCGACATAGGTCAATAACGGCCCGTGTCAGTTTCATGCAGTTGCACACATGTAACTGAGCCACCATGATCACATGGTATCTTTTCACCTCAAATCCCTACCAGCAGGGAGGGTTCACTGAACGCCAGCAAGCTATGGAAAAGTCAGACCTTGCGTGCTGACTCGAGTGCCTCTAGCAAACTTCGTGTGTTGCATCCAGCTCTGGTTGAACCATTCACCAAGCTACAAAATTGATTTCAGATGGGGTAATGTTTGCATGTTCAGTCCTTGTTGAAAATCACAGTATTGCCACAAACCGCAAGAGCGCAAGTAAACTATTTCACACCAGCAAACGCAAGTTACTTCACGAGAATGTAGTATGAAACAAAACATCGAGAACAATTTTTCCCCAAAAATAGACAGCCCCCAACTTACCGCTCACAAGGACTACTACCAAAAGGGTTTGCAGTAGTCGGGGTACAAGGCTGTAGCATCGAGGGATCTCTTTTTTTAGACCCCCAAAGTAGTGGAACCTGGCTCCAATGATTCCAGACCCTCGGTACTTTAGGGTATGGAAAATATACATAAAACGAGTAAATTAAGCACTTGCAGAATAGGGTGCCTGCAGAAAAGGGTGCCATCCGGTGCCATTACAAAAGCGTATTCTTAAACACTTCCAATGCGCTCTGCTTGAAGCCAGTGAAGACAGGAACAACTTATTTGGCTTCAGAAAAGGATAGGAGTTCTGGACGGATAATCACGGTGCATACCCTAATCGAAACAAGGGGATTGTTTCACCAGTGTACAACCTAACCACCTGGATGATTAGGATTCTAAGATTACCTCAGCAATCTGACGATGTCCAGCAAAACTCGGAGACCAGTGCCTGGAAGCCTTACTTGCAGGGACCTGTCAGCGCAGCAGCTGCATGGTAAACATTGGTGCACTGTGTAGTTTGCGCTTGATAGAACGCCTCTGATGAGTTGTGCTAGAAATAAGAGGTAAAACATGGTTACAGTAAAACACTAAGAAGGCAACCAATGCAGAGTTGTGTCGAGCAGATGCACTCACACACATTCCTTCACTGCAACTGCCAAATTGTCTGTCATTCTCTGTCTCCAGTGCATAGACCTGGGGCTGCTGCCACCAGCCTGGCTTGAGGACGCCTGTGAATGGCGGTGCAGTGCATGGACAGTACATTTACATACTCTTGCTTTACGAGGTATATACCATGTCAATGTGACAAGATGAGTGCAAGCATCACCACGGCATTGAACACACGAACATCGTGGCACAAAGCAGCCCACACAACCCTGCGACGAGGAAAAAAATGCATTCAGGCTGAACGGCCAAGCAGATCCAAGCAGATCCAAGCAGATCCAAGCAGATCCAAGCAACCAATCTGTTGGAAGTGACTTGGAAGTGACTTGGAAGTGACTTGGAAGTGACTTGCCTTGCAAAGGAGCTTTGACCACACTCACCAGTTGGAACGCTTCAAGCTCCTGGCGGAGAGTTGTTATCCGAGACAAAGCATCCTCACCCAAGGCGCTCCTGAAACATCTGCATTGCTTGACCACCCGGGCTCATCCAGCCTAGATGTCCACAGCCGGCTTGGAACTTAGAACCATTGGCAGCAAATCTTCAATGACTTCCCTGCTACATTGAAACTTGTAATCTGTGGTGCACGGACCAAAGAGCAATCCGGGTTGCTACTACAATTGTCATAGCAAAACTCTTTGACCGTCAGAGTAAGAGTGCCAGCAAGCAGTGTCAAAAAGCAGGTGGAAAGAAAAAGTGAAAATCTCAGATCATCCAAAGTGTGAGAATCACAGGTTTTTTCATGCAGCCTTCCAAATCTTCCAAGGGCTTCCGGGCTTCCGAGCGTATCTCTACCCTTTGGGATGGCAGCCCGAGTTGCCAATAGCAAGCTGCCCAAAGCCCATCTGATGCCTGAGGTGAGGGCATGCCATGTTAGTTTACTTACCAGAAGGATGCACAATTAACCAATACAAATGCCACTGGTTAGAATTACTGCCCCCACTTCTGTGCCTCTGTGACGCTCAGCACAGATACAGCACCTTTGAATTGAAGGCTTGAGGAGTCCCAGCCTGGTGCAGCATGGCCGATGCTTCATGGCCCTGGTTCATACGGAAATTGGTACGGGTTAGTAAATGATAATGGTCAATGCAGCTGATAGATGTAGTGGTGAAAATGGAAATGGTTCATGATCACGTTTGAGTTGGTAAAGAGTGATGGATGATAGGGTGGGTCTATCATGGTCAGTGTTGATATGTATTGATGGTAGTGATCATGGTTAGTCATGATGGTTGGCAAACCATGCTCCCAAGTCTTACCAACAAGGGTCTTTCTGTCAGCATCATTCAGCATCTGCGTGCAGTGAAAAACTTCCCATGCACATCATGAATTCAACAAAGACAGGTCCTGCCTGAACCCACTCTGATCCTTGGTGTCTGGATCCAAGATGTCATGAGCACACAAGGTACACAAGGATCGAAGGTCTAATGCTCCGAAGCAGGTTGAAATCAAAGTATCAAGATGAGTGTACTGACAACTGGTTCGACCATGTTCGGCCCCTAAATCATCCAAAATGAAAATGCCAAAAGTCATGATGTGGGACGATTTGACAGCAACCCTACGGTTTAGCCAATATCTTCCAACCCTGACACTTGGGATTTGGCCACTGCAAAGGTGATGCCAGCCGCATTGTATCCTCCGCTCCAAGACAAGGACTGCATAGGAATAGCTTCAAACAATTTGACTTCAACATACTGCAACAGCGAAACATGCGAAGCAGCGTTGGGGACTCACCTACCTTGAAAACATTGTCCACCTTTGCCAGAACATTGTCTGATTGATCCAGCACTCCTCTGGAATCGCATAGCGCTCTGTCAGCCAAAAGATGCCGGCAGCCTTGGCCTCTGCCGCAAGTTGGGGGAAGAGGAGGCTGACCTCTTGTCTGGTTTACCCGCCGTTTTTAAAGCACACCTTTCTGGCCCAAATGTCTGGCCTTGCGCAAATGTGGTTGCGAGCAGTGCCTGTGCCAGTCAAAGCATTGAGAAGAACACCAAACACCGGCTTTGTACTCCAGCAGAATAGTCTCATTGCTGCAATTTTCTGCTCGCAGTGAGGCAACAACCTTGCATTTATGCGCTGTTCCCTTTCTGCCTAGTTCTGTTCTCATTGTCAATTGCAAGTTGAATCTCTGCGACCGACATTTGACTTGCAGGCAAAGAGCGCATCTTGCAAATGAACTCGGTAACTTCCGGGCAAATGGTCAAAAAGCGATGTCGGTAGTTGACGCCGTTCTACACCTGTGCGCAGCAACTTCAATGGGTTCCATACAGAGCTCTGCGGTGTCAACGATGGCAGTCTTCATATCAAGGCGTCTCCAGGTGTCTCCTACACGGGAGTCTTCTTGGGCAACGCAATGAGTCTTTCGCGATCTTTCGCGTCTCAACGTGCAAGGTGGCAAGCTGTTCCCAAAGTGGGCCTGTCACCTTTCCATCTTCAGGGCTGGCGAGGATGGCCATCGTCCAATTCCCTGCAAGGACTCAACATTCGCTGCATCATGCGACAGGCTCTTCGATTGAAAAAACTAAATTGGAATTGACACTTCAACCACATTCACAAAGAAACCAAAGATTCATTTGTCATTTCAAATCTACCTTTTCAATCACTGTGACTTGTTGCACAACCGCGTTCATATGTGCCGTACAAAAACTCTTTTCTGAACCACGTTTGCTCAAGCCTCGCACTTGCACCCAATCCTCGCTAGTCCTTTGGAGTGGAAAAATGTCCTCCGGTCCTGAGGTCATTTGGATTACACTCTCTGTGGAATGTCTGGCATCGTGGAAGGCTTCACTTCAAAACAAGAAAAACAAGTTGATCCAGCATATCAAGATAAACTTTGGCTTGATCAACTTCGAGCAAAACTGACGATGTCAAGTTGATCAAGCGTCGAATGCTGGAAGAGTTCACAGCATCCAACTTCCTGGCAAAGATGATGGGATGCCGCGCTCGAACCTGTGGCGCCAAGCACCATGAATCATCAGGGGCGCGGCTACAACTTCGGACCCGAAAGGACCATGAAAAAAACACCTGGGGATTGATTAAGAAAAACTTATTCTTTTCTGATTATTTTTCCCAAGTATTTTTCCCAAATAGGAATTTCTGTTTTGGGTAAAGAAATAATTCCGCATTGATAATTTTGATCCATGACAATTGACCACAGATCGGATGATCCCACCTCCATCAAAATAGGCAGCTCGTTCAAAGTCAGCACTGGAGGGCTGCCCGTTGGAAAGTCGGTGTACTTTTGCCTGCAGAAACCAACGCTGGCTTCAATGATACTCAAACCATAAGCCCACAAGCCAACATAGGCGAAATGCAGGGTTCCTTGATTGTCGCATTGGTAGCTCCAACATACCACAGCACACTGATCTGTCAGCCTGTCATGTGCAAAAAACTGAACTGAGGACGGACTTAGATTGTACGGATTGCTCTCCTCAACTTTTCTGCATTCTTCCAAGTGGCGATGACAGATCCACAAAGTGCCCTTGAGTGTGATGGAAATGGAAGTTGTACCTGCCACCAAGAAAAACCAAGAAAGGTCCAGGTGGTACTCTTGTTTACAGGAAACATGTGGCGATTCAAAGTAACAAACCGGCTGTTGAATATTCTCAACTAACTTCAGCAGTATGGAGAGAAAGAGCCTACATGAGAGATGCAAACACACAACTCTAATTATGCATTCAACGCTAGGTCGAGCTGTTTCATTCAGGATATGTGGTGAATTTGTTTCATTCATTGATGATTCTGAACTTTGATCCTGGCAATGCTCCACCCCCAACTGTCTGAGCCCCGCCTGAGGTGAGAGGAACAAAAATGCGAGTTCACTGCCTGGCTGATGGATAAAGGCATGAAGATTGAAACGGACAGGTGGCCATCCATGAAAAGGCACCCATGCTACAAGTTGAGTGTCGCTTGCAAGCATAAACTCCAGGTCAGTGCAGGAAAGATGCATTTGAAATGCAGTTTCATTTAGCAAAGAAACTTCCTACCCGCTCTCATTTGGCAAAGAATGGGAGAGAGAGAGAGGCGGAAAGGAAACAAACTGTTACAGTGTCCAGAAGCTGCTAGTTTGAGACATTGGTTGGGAAAAGCAAGCATCACCTGAGGACGGAATCGCTCTACCCTCTGAATTTGCATGAAGCGACATTTCAGATTAAATTACAATGAAGATAAGAACAGTGATTAAGCTTTGAGAAGTTGTCTTTGCCTTCCTTGTGGCAAAAATCTTCTCAAGCGTATATCCGTTCTACATCCCTGCATCCACATTCAATGTTCTTTCAGTCTCTGAAACGACAAGAAGCAGGGAATGCTGTTGACCTGTGGTGTCTTCTGGCATACTGCCATTTAGGGTAAAGGGCACATCCCCCTATCCATCCTCTGTCTGGGCTCCCAAGCCAAGGAGTGAAAGAATGTTTCGTCAGGAGAAGCAAAGAACAAGACTTCGTTCAGGACCTTGCAGAATGCATGGCTTCGATTGGATTGTCCCAGGTGAGGCAAACATGAAAATCAAAACATGTCAAGCTACAGCAAGCTACAAGTCTGCAACTTGCAAACCAAATCCAGGAGTTCGTGAGGTCTGTGTCCTTTCCAGCTGAGAACTGCCCCTGAATTGATCAGTACCTTTGTAGGGAAATATTCCCCCATAATACCCATATCTCAAGGAAAACGTCAGCCATTCATAGTGGACTTGGGGGTTGATAATTGCGGATCTCACATCAGGAGACATGCGAAACTCAAAGTCTTTCCTGCTCCGGTTTCTGCTCGGAACCAAGTGCATTGCATGGTTGAACATATGCAAACATTGTTCAAAACCAATACAACTTGAAGCCATTGACCATATTGCAATGGAACTTGAGATGGTGCAGCTTGTCGTAGAGAGATTACACATAGTCAAGCCTACTGTATGCATTTTCCCCTGCTTGATCTGTATAACTATGAATGGCGTTTGTAAGCCCAAATCATGCAAAATCCCTCCCGATGTCATTCAGAATTCTGCACCTGACGTTGTAAGGACGCGTTTTTGATCCTGCAACAAAGGCAAAGAAACAACAAGAATCACCAATGTATAAAAATCAGAAACAACAATCTATAAAAAATATTAAAAAATCCTGAACCCATCTCCTCGTTTCAAGTCAAATGAAGTCCGAGGCGCCGCAAGTGTTCTTCACAACTTTGTCTGGACAACGCTATCTACCAGCGTAACATCACCATAGCACTGCTTCAAGGGGGTCATCTCCCTGCAATGATGGGAGCCCATGCAACGGGGTCACAAATGGGACATCCTCCGTGACCACCATGGACAACCCGACCGTCCTGCGGCTATAAGTTGGCCCTCTCAAAATGAGCTCTGTGGCGGACTGTGCGGCAGGCTGTGGATGAGAATCATCAAATATGTGGGGGTTGATGGTATTGTGGTTAATGATGGTTGATAATGGTTTACAACTTTGATAAATAACGATTTGTAATTGATAACCATGCTTACTGTAATCACTGCTTCAACGTGACTAATAGTGGGTAGTTATGACATGCTACGATCAACGATCGTGAATCATAACTTATACAGTATCATGTTGAACTATGGTCCATCGAGGTTGTTGATAGTTGATCCACTGAATCTACAGTAATTGGATTGATTGCATTGTCTCGTTGTGCACCAGTTGCTGTGGATGACTGAAAAAATCCGAAAGCTATGCCCAGCAAAACTAGTGCAATACAAGCACCGAAGGCGACTCGAAACAGTCTCTTGGCAAAACAACCTATACTTGGACATATGGAGCATCTCAGAACATTGCACATTCACAATCTTTTTCATCGTAACTTTCGAGCAAGCACACTTGCCAGTATATACTTGCAGTTGTTTTCCTCGCACCGCTATTGGTTTTACATGGTTTTACCTTGTTCCGCCAAACTCAAGGATTTTACAGAATTGTGCGATCATCAGCGAGCAGCGTCAAGAGTTCTGACAGGGTATCTGCTCACCACAGTCGATGACGTCAGTACTGTGCTTGGGTCCTTGTTAGGCCTCTAGTGTTTGTCAAATAGATCCAAATCAAACTTTGAATGGCAAATACAATGCTCACCTGATGAAGATCCGGGGCAATTTTCACAGAATGCATGGGAACCTGAAATTCACACATTCAGTTGTCGGATTCACCTCTGAGGTGGCCGACTGGCATGAAACCTGAAGGCAAATCTCCTTTTTCTCTACCAGTCTATCTTCTCTCTGTTGAAAGTAAGACCGGGCTGCGTGCATTGAAACTGTCGCCGAGCACAAATGTAAATCTCTCTGGTGTGCGCAGGGTAGTACTTCGACCGCGCATTTTCCCAAATTGCACCTACAACCCATTCCAAAGGCTTCACAAAGCCATGCTTTAAGCAGTTCTGTTCAATGAATTTCCTTGCAATGTCTCCTGCTGACATTCCATCAACAGCTTCTGCATACAAGGTCTTGACACACCCTCCCGTAAGCTTCACTTGCACGGGATACTTGTATGCCATGTGCGCATTCTGATCACTTGGTCTTTCGGATGGAGCTTGAGAGCTTCCACTTGCATGTTCAGGAGATTGAATCGAAGAAATGCTCTCTGGCACAAATGAAGTTTGGAAAGCTGAAGGGTCGTTGATGTCATCCTCGAGGGATATCAAGAAAATGATCTCCTGTTGGCAAAGTAGAAGCGTGCAAACTATCAAATCTTGAAAACACTTCTTGGTCCTTCCAACTTCCAACATTCAGTATCCAGTCTTGCCCGGAAAATTGTGTGACTTACCTCCCACAAAACGTCAGCCATCAGGAGAGAGAATTCATGTTCTTTAGCATCTGCTGGGGATGTATTGGGCCAGGGTATCGTTGGCGCTGCGATATCGTGTCTGGAGACGTTCTACAAGCAGTCACTACAGCAGTTTGCTGTCACATTACCTGTTCAAATCTGTTTACTGACACAACCTACCAAAATTCTAGAGGGACCCAAAAAGGGCCAAAAGACACAGAAAAGAGTATCGAAGAAGGCGAACAGAATGCCCCGAATGTCTTAGGAATGCCTACTTGGAATGCCCTTGGAATGCTCAATCGAAATCTGTTAGGCAAGACACATGGCCATCATCAGCGCTCCAAATCGAAAAATACTCCGACACCTCTGCTGTGAAGATCTCTGGCATCGGGCCCTCCAAGCCGTAGAAGAGGGCTTCAGCACGCAAGGCTTCCAGAAAGCTGCGATTTCGGGCCCGTTCTCCCAGCAGCCAGAATCCAGTGCGGAGATATTCCAATACCTACAGTACTTCAATGTGCTTCACAGAAACACAAGAAAATTACTTGAGAATCTGAGAATCTTTGGCATTTGGAGCTTCGTCCTGTGAGTCCTGTGGTGAAATCAAGAGGGCTTGAAATTGGCTGCGATCAATGCGTTACCCGTTACCTTTCTCAATAGACAACTCTCTTAACATTTTTGGGTGGTGGTTCA
>VSDK01004779.1:205218-233153 GCA_009767595.1 Symbiodinium kawagutii | reverse complement strand
TGCTGAACCATATGTAGCGAGAGGTAGATTCACAGTTTGAATTGCCTTGCTTGCTGATGTCAGGCGCCACAGTTCGAAACTCAAAATTGTACAGTAGTGAGGGGAGGAGAAAATCGAAAAGTTGAGAAAGGGCAACTGGCTGCCAAAGACACGTGCACGTTCTCAAAATCTTCTGCCCAAATTTCCAAGCTCTTGCGCAAGCTTGGAACCTTCTTGTCGACATGAATCAGAAAGCTGTGACCTCGAAAACCGCATCAAACTGGCCAAGTGAAATTCACTGTCGGGAAGGTGTCAAAACGAAAGTGATCCTTGCAAGCTTCCGAAATGCAACTAAGTGACGAGAATGCCACAACGACTTGACGAGCTCTTTGATCAATGCCAACTGGCTTTGATAGGCAGCCAATATCAGCACTGCCAAAGCGATTGACCTTGGCTCAGCTCATGACTTCTGCGGCACATTGCAGGCTCTCAAATGTTCAAGGCTACACATAATCAAACTCCCCGGCTGCAAAAGGAGTCTTCTAGGCGGTTTCAGACATGATACAAGGCTATATTCCCTAAGTTTCTGTATGTTACGATTTGTTTCTGGCACAATCTTGACGACCCGTCCAAGCATCAAAAATCGGTGGCAGCCTAGTCAGAATACATTGGGAATATTCTGATTTGATTGAATTCTTCCATGTTACTAGGGTATGTAATCATATCTTTCTATCTCATCATATTAGACTAATTGCAAATTCTTGTTGCAGTATCTAAAGCCAGATCGTGGCCAAGTTCTTCCAACAAATGTAGCCTTGAGGAATTGCAAACATAGAAAGTTTCAGAACGACTGCAGTGACTGCAGAGACATTTTTGCGATTCTCAACCTTTATTGAAAGTCTGACTGTCGGAAATTTGGTGTTTTTCCTTTACAGCAGATCATTTCCTGAGATGATTGAAAGCTCGAGTTGTCGGAAATGGTGTTTAAGAACGATGTTGTTTTTCCTGAGATTTTCTTGGGTGCACGGGGATGGAAATGTCCCAAATGAGACACCTGACGGACGATGTGACAACTTCCCTAAATACTTGCCAAATTAAACTCATTCCGCAAAATTTTGATAAACGCCTTTACCCAACAAACAGTCAGACTTTCACGACCCAAGTTGATGCAGTTGGAATAGGATGATCAACTACCAAAACAACCAAACATGCTTCCAAAACTGATCACCCAACACATGAACAAAATCTAGGGGCAAAAACCTCATAGCCACGATATCAGCAGCCCCCCACGAATGAAACAATGACCTCATCTGTAGCCAATAATGCTCCTCTACCTGATATAGCATTACAACAATCAACTGATGGCAAGGGTCATCAGTCTTGTGTCGACTCCAAGCTCCCTTCTCATTGGCGCCTTCAAGATAAGCAAAAAATCTTTGCAATCATGATGCAAATCCTATCACGATGAATTTTCTGCCATAAATATTTTGCGATATGGGTCACTCAAAATAGGGGTAGCCGCATATCATTCAATCTGAACCATTTGTAGTTCTTCACCATCCATTATTTGGGTTTCCCTGTTTTGAGAAACACCCATTTGGTGCAACCGCACCCAGTGAACTGTCAGCATTTTTTGCCAGGACACTGGAGATCCCGGTACACCATCTGGGTATCACTGCGTACCGCGTCAACTCCCTCAGGAGGAAGAGATTTGTTGGTTGCTGCTCTGGAGATCTCTGGAGTTTGTGTCGTTGGTGATTCCTGACGATTAGAGATGCTAATGCTCGAAGCATTCGTGCTTATCATCTCCTTGATGTGTATGAGGTATAAGAAGGTACACGATGGTAAAAAAAACAACTACATGTATTATACTTTAAGACATTTTACATGTTCATTACGTGTGCAGTACATGTGCAGTACATGTGCGGTACATGCGCATGACATTTGCACGCAATTTGCATGTCCATAAATTTGTATCATCTCTGCCCACACAGCTTGCGCTGAAGCCTCCAACCGTTGCCCTTGCCAAGACACGGCTTTGCAGTGACTGATGAAGGGTTGGGGCCTTTCAACTTCCAACAAGCGCGCACAATATACACCTGTCACAGCTTGCATGTGAAGTCTATGTCATCTCCGAGTCACGGGGCGTTGTGAAGATTCGAAACCAAGGGACCACACAATGGGGCACAGCGGGACCACGGTGGGAACACAGTAGCTAGTAGCAACCGGTTTTTTGTCGCCATCGCAGCAACATGTGCAACATGCACTCCGATGCCTGAAAGCTTCTTTTGGCAAGCCAAGTCTTGGATATGGCTCTTTCCTTTGTCAACTGTGGCGGCGTGTGGCGGCACTTCTATGCTGAGCAAAGCTGAAAGATGTCACCTTTTGCTGATCCGACAATCTTGACTTCTTTGAACATGCCACGTCTTCTCTTGGACCAGACTTTGCGCAGTTCTACATAATTATAATTCTCAAGAGCAGGAAACATGGAAAACCCATAGAACTCGTGAAGTAACAGGAAAACAGAGGGTTCTCCTTACTCAGCTGAATCTGAAGGACGGACTACTTTGACACCGGTACCACCAAGTAACGAAGCTGTTCATCCATCATTCCGTAGCATTTCTGCAAGTAAGCCTGGAGGGTGGGTGAGATGTGTTGAAACATGTTGAAACATCTCAGTGGTGGCAGGTGGCTCAGTGGTCTAGAGGTCTGCCAGGCCTCATCTGACTCTGCCAAAGCAGTCCACCATGTGGTCCAGAAGACAAGCCATGTGTCAGCAAGGGACACGTGACCCACCATGGAGCCAGAATTCTATATACTTGAACTGCAAGCAAACCTGCAAGCCTTGTCTATGTATATGCATTGCATTTATTAAGAATGCGCATATGTTGGAAAAAGCACAGATATATGGATATTGGTACAATATCTAAGTGAACCAACTGAACCGACCTGGAGTTCCACATCTGTTGGTTCCAAATCTGCACTTCTGTTCGATATAGTCTACAAACATATCAATTGACATACCAAAATTTATGGACAACTCCTATCATGTCATTGACCATTTGCCCGCCACCGGGGTCTCACACTGCTTGAACAAGAGGCGCAAACCGGAAGTACACAAGCTGGCAAACAAACACAGTTTGCATTTGGACAAGAAGTCAGTGAATCAACATACCGGGTGAAAATCCTGGCTTGCAGTTTTGCATGTCCAAAAAAACTAATCACCACATCAACAGTTTTGCATAGTTTCCTCCAGTTTGCCCAACTGAAGGCATGACCAACTGCATGGATTTGGGAACACAACTGCCCTCACGCTTAGTCGCGGTTGTGCAACTGCCAATTCTTTGCGTCACGGAATTCAGGACCTGACCCTGGCCACGCTACAGCGCTCCTGCCTTGTTGCTTCGTTGCTCTTGGGCGAGTCCTGGTCTTCGGCAATGAAACCAAGCCGCGCTGATTCTGTGATACCCCCGGTTTTGACTCGAGACTCATGCGCACTTGAACATGATAGAATCACGTTTGACGCTGCTTGTTGAACCTGTTTTGAAGCTAAGCACCTGCAAGTGCCACCTCCTTCAGTAGCCAGAAAAGACTCTAAGTGTAGCTATATTTCAAGTGTTTGTCCATTCTGCAATTTGGATTTTGCTGGTTGCTGGTGATTGTTTGCGGGTCGTCGATTTGCCGGCAATCAGAAAAAACATTTTAATATATCCTATAATACTATAACACCATATCTATGATAATCATATAAATCTCTAACGCAACCACTTTCCCCAGCAACCAACACTTTGAAACGTTTGTAATCCCAACTGCCACTTCCTCTGCAGAAACTGAAGCACTTGCAGCTCGCTGTGCTGCCTCAGCCTGTGTCACCAGCAACGATGTCGTGCAACTGGGACATATCAACGGGTCTCAAGTGGCAAGGTGTTGAGTTTTCCAGAAATATTGAGTTGTGGTGGGTTGCCTTTACTATTTGGCTATGGGTCAATATTGACCAACCAATAATAGGGGATGATACCTAACCCAAATAGGGAAAACACTGGTTAATGGTGGGGAACCAGGGGTACAGGATTTTGACCCACTGCCATTTTTCATTATCACCCTGCTATTAGCGACCAATGCGACTAGCACTATCATTGTCGTTACAACCATTCTCATCCATCATTGTCAAGAGCATCATGCTGCATGCTTGTCTGCAAAGGTCGACTTGGACCTCATGGGTGCTCATGGGCGTCTTGCCTGGTCGGACTTCAAATCCGGAAAGTTGCTGATCACCAATCTCAGTGTGTGGCTGAGAAATTGAGCAGAGTGCAACGTTCCAAGCAATGTACCATCAGAATCAACTCGATACTTTGAGGGTGCATGAAGATACTGGGAGCTGCCATGAGCTGCTGAAATTCTCGTGGGCTGAGCTTGAGACTTTTGGATGTCATTGTTCATAGTACGAATCTCTTTGTTGTGATTGGCCAAGTCTGCAATCACTGCCCTGGCAAATGGCAACAACATGCAGCAATAATTCTATTCTTGACTCGGACATGAAGCAATGATGTCCACAAGGTATTGAACGCTTTCCTGTAATTGAATCCATCTGACTGTAGCACAGGCTGCAATAAAGCCTTGACCTGAACCCTAAATTGATGCATGGAGTTGATAGGGAATTCAAATTAGTTCTAGTTCAAGCTGTAAGTTTCTGCTTTGCGCCAATTCGAGCGATTATCTGATTGCGATCACTTATATGTGATGACATCTCCTTTCGCATACAGGAGATTAAATCAAGCTGAACATAACCTCTGGCCCCCAAGCCCACACCAAACTACGCCAGGGCTTCCGGACTATCCCCAAAATGGGGAACGAACAAGTTCGTATCTGTCAATCAAGGCCTTTGTTTGTTGCTTGCACCGACTTTTATTCGCATTTGTCTACTGTAAATGGCTTCATCAATCACTTAGGCGGTATGCTATAGCTGAATCTGTACCATCAATTTCAATCAATCAATCAATCAATCAATCAATCAACCAACCAATCAACCAATCAACCAATCAACCAATCAATCGGCGGTTTTGACCCTTCTTGGGTCCTTCGAAGGGCCCATCTGCGGTCCTGCCTGAGTTCTGCGCTGCCGCGTTTGTCCGCGCTGAAGCCATAGCGGAGCAGGATCGGACCCATGACCTGTTGCCGCCACAGGGGTTGACCAACAGGCCTAGTGCCATTCCACGTATCCCAAAGTTGCCACTTGGGAGTTGACTCCGAATTCTTAACCAAACATGCCAAACATGGATAATCAGATCCTCCCTGTTTACAATGGACAAGCCTTTTTGGGTGGAAATTTAGCAATCTGGATCAATTACAAAATGGACTCAAGTGGACCAGATTTCGATGGCTAGACGATCAAAATTGGTCAAATAGATGTTTGCTTTGCATTGCTTTGCAAGACTTGACAACCAGGTCCCGAAACATATCAAACCATAGAACATCAAGAGAACAATGAGATTCATTGTGTTGCTTCGGTTCAAAGAGTAGGAGACCTTGATAGTGGATCTAATTGTAGAGTCTTCTGGGTCTATGGATGTCTATGGGATGGCGGCTTGGCAAGGCAGCGCGACGAAGATTTTTATCCCCAGTGTAGCCCCTTCGCAGAAACGCCTGAGCCTTCAAATGCACAAGCAAGTGGACTCAGGGTTCGTATCAGCTCCTTAAGCCCCCACGGAGAAAACTCGTTGAAACTTTGTTGAAACCACTTAAGCTCCACTCATGGGAATTCTCATCAATGGGTATACCTACGGTAGAGGAGACACTGTGGGCATAGTTATCATATGTTATCATTTTCAATCATGAGAACCATCAATAGTCATGAAACAAACCAGTCGGAATGAGAGCCTGCACCGTTTTTGTAAGTCTTGGAAGGGAACTCTGCCTTCGCATCATGTCACTGTGTAAGAATGCGAACGATTGCTGGGGCAGAACTGATGGCCTAAAATGATTTCAATGCGACCCTTAGAAGCCTTTGGAGACAAATTGAATGACAACAGTGAACTATAGATAGAGGTATGGAATGATTGAAGTAATCGTCTTATCACATGATTCTTTATCATTCAATGATTGAAATAAAAGCAAACCTTTGAGATTGAACTAGATTGAATACATGTGATGCAACAGTCCCGGAAAAGATTGCGTGGCGCAGCACGTCAAACTAGATGAGTGAAACTAGAATTCTGTGGCAACTACTCTCCACTCTTTACATTTCCACCTGAATTGTGAATCTCCGGACAATGCATTTGGCTCAGCAAGGCATTTACGACTGATCGCGAACTTAAGGAGAATACGACTGACAACCAACTCTCACGAATCTGGCTCTTTATTGGCCAGATCATTGAAATTGGAAAAGGAATGGATTGACATGCGCACACCGCCGATCAACTTTGTGGACGCACCTGTCACACAGAAACCAACACCATGCTGATAAGATTCAAGTGAACTAAAGGAAAATTACATAATTTCTGTGGTTGGCAAACTGCTTTTCCCATAGTTCGGAAGTTGCTGCAGTGGCTTTGCTATTTGCACTTCTGTTTGCTGCATGTCAAGGCATCACCTCGGAAGCATCCAATACTTCCGTTGGTGGTGGCTCTCTTGTCAGCGGATCAAAATGCAAGGGATGCACCCACAAATGTCCAAGACTTCCGACTATTCCTCTGACAAAACCAACAAGAAGGGAAAACAGAGCTGTCCAAACTACACCATTTACACACATATTCACATCATCTTCAAATTCCGCTGCAGGAGGAGTCTGTGCAAGCTGATGTCGCAGCAGCACGGAGAATTCAACGGATTTGGAGAGTGTGATCTACGCAGGCCTGCGCCAATCACTCGGTCGGATTGCCTGTTACAGTTGACTGCCAGGTCTCTTGCTGCAAGTGGTCTCCACCAGGACCGGTCGGACCCATTCGGACCCCAAAGATGGGACGAGGTATGACGAGTTGTAACTGTCGGAACTTTCATTGACAGTTTCCAGCAGCCTGTGATGCTGCCTCGTCTGTGCGGAGCTGTACTCTTCCAATCTGCTCGTGACAGGGCCTTCAACTCGAAACAAGCTGTGCCAAAAATACATAAAGACACTTCCTTTACCCTGCACGAACTGCTCAAGAGCAAAGTCTACGCAAGTGGAAGCTTCCCGCACTTATTGCCAAGTTGACACCAAGGCTATAGAAAAATTGGAACCATTCGTGCAAAATTTTAGGAACTGACTCAGGAGCAGTTGTCCGTTTTCGCATATGAATGTGTTCTTTCCATGCTGACACGATGTTCAGAATCTGGTTTGCCTGGGAAAGCCAATGTCAGCAATTGAGGTATGCATCGGAATCATGATGGCTTTGTTAGGAAATGTATTGCAGCTCCCTTAGAATTGAACGCTGCAACATATGCAGCCTGACCATTTTCCATGGGCATCCCCAGGATCACCAAATCTCGAGGATCATTTTCAGGCAGAAACCATGGATTCCGTGGGTTTGGGCTATTCAACGTGTGATAACCCTGGATATCCCTTCATCGTTTCCCTACTCCAGCTTTGCTTCGAGACACCTTTCAACAATCTTTCATGATCTTTGGCTCCGTTCAGTCCCTGACATTTGAAATCTCAAAATCCCTAGTGGCAAACGCGCTTTGCACTCAAGCCGCTCGAACCACTAAAGGGTCATTGGTAGCTTCACCTGGCTTTAACAAGATGATTCATCATTCACATTCGCTTCCTTTCTGTTGATGCTTGTAATGCACAAACCATGAGGTCCATGCAATCTGTTTGTCGGTCATCCAAAATCTGGTTTTGTGTTCACAAGTGGATCTAAAATATGTGGCACCAACAAACCGCAGGCACATACTTACGTACTTGCAATCATTGCAGCTGCTTTCAGCTATTCATGTACATGCAAATGATACACTGCCAAAAGGTGGGGGACGCTGATAAGGAATGGCTTGTAGTGATTGAAAGCTCATGGTGTCGGAACAATGGTGAGGCTGTCCCCATGTTTTTTCAACTGTTTTTGCACCCCGTGTCCAAAACCGTGATATTTGCAGGGTTTTTTTGAACCTCATGCGCAAAAACATCTGTATTTGCGTGTTTTTGTCTCCGCCCGCAATATCACAAAACGATACAAAACGTATGAACCATGGCAAAACCCTGTAATTTAGAGTGTTTTCTGCAATGAGACAGGTTAAAAAAGGATAAAGCAAACAACACAATGCAAGTCCCACAAACCCTGAAAAACAAGACCATTTTTTTTCCAAATTCCCTATCTTTTCTGCGTTTGCATAGGGGAAAAAATCCACACACATGCACATACACCCACCGCCCATATTGACTTCGTTATACCAAACGCCTTTCAGGCTGGCTTTCAAAAGGCTAATTACACATGTATACATTTATAGATATACGATGTAGTACGATGTGTCCAACCTTTACCGGACTTTGACAAGACACCAATTAAACACATATTCCGAAGCCAGAAATATGCGAGTCTGACTCCAAGCGCGAGTTGAGTCTGCTTGATAGCAAAGAAACGCGGATCAGCAAGGGATAATCCAGGGCTTCGCTTCAAACCGGCCGCCCTTGATGGTCCAGTTGACCATACCACAAGCAAAGACAAGTACCATGATGTACCATGAGCATCATGAAGTTCTGATGAAGCAATTGTTGATCTTCAACGGTCTCGATCTCACAGGAACTTTGTCCTTTTGCTTGGTGGCTTGGTACCGGATCTCACATCAACACAAGGAGCCCACGCTACTGACTCCTTATCACTGCCTCGGAAATGGACTCTCGCAGTCCTGAAACAACTTTTGATGGCAATGAGCAGCAACAAGATACCTATTCTCTTGTGTCTCTTGTTCTCTAGTGGGTCCACAACTTACATCAACGCACTGCTTATGAAGGTTCAGTCAGATGCGAGGTCCTGGAAAACTTTTCCGAGAAACTGTGAACATGTACAGCATGTTTAGTTTCTTTTTTAGTTTTTGGATTTTTTTACCTTTTTTAGGTGCAGTGGACGTTCCTGCTGGAAAAAGTGGAGGACGTGCTTCAAATTCGCACAACTGAAATCTCTGACAACAACATGAGTGACTCAAGGACACTGGAAATTGTAAACATGTTGGAACGTCCACTGTACATGGTTTTTTTTGGGGGTTTTATTGTCGCCTGCATCTCATTTGGAAGTCTCCGCCTCAGCCACTCCTTGACTAAAGCTGCCAAGGTGGAGATCTCTGAGAAAAGAGGTCTGAGAGTTGAGATGAGATTCTCGTTGAGATGGCTCTTCCCAGAGATCTCCTGGGCCATGGCCTTGAGAAAGGGGACATGGAAATCTACAGGACGAAGGCTCGCTACTTCACAAAGGCCACACCCAAAGGCCCGAGAGGCTCTCAGCATCTCTTGGCTTCTTGTTTGCCAAGTGTTTGCTTGTTTGCCACCCGATAGATATCAAGAAATCATTGGACTTTGGTGAGATCTTTTTGTTCTCTGAAGCACTCTTCACATTCGCATTTTTTTCAGAGTCTGGAGAAACATCGCGCCATCTGATCGAGGCTTTGCGGGTGCCATTGTGGTGACAGACTGCAGATCTTTGGGCCACAGTTGCCATCAGTCTTCTTTCCCATTGCGACCAGCGAAAGAAGAGGACCTCAGAAATCTGAAGTATATATTGCGGAAACCAACCACTGGTAATGCCACCAATTCTCAGGTGATGACAACGGTTCTGGTTTGCCGCGGCTAGCCGTTATCAGAATCCAACTCTCAACCACTTTGCTGACAAACGCTGACGCTTGTGAATCAATGAGGTGCTGACGCTCACTGTGAGCCCACAGTACAAAGGCCGGAGTCCTTGGTTGCACGTCACAACTTCTGAGAACTTGTGATGCACAATTCACAAGTGAAACATGTGAACTTCTGAAAGCCCAACACATCCAGCACTCCCTGAGGCCCTTGCTGAAAAGTAGCTATCCATGTGGTCAAAGCCTCCGGATACGCTTTGCCAGTACTCAAGGAGCTACGGTGTTTGATTCTTTTGTGCCAATTCAAAGCCATATTCGCCCATCATGCGGTTCAAATCTCTTGATTATATGATTCATATGACAACATATGTCGATTACTAGGCCATTTGAGATACCATCTGCATCCATTTGCAAGAACTGACCCGTCACCTGACCCGTCACAAATTCCGATTCGTACAGACTTTGAGTGGCGTGACAAGCGGCCACACAGTGAAGCACTTGGCGCCTTTTGGCCACGATGGGTAGCCTTTCACGTTCAAATTGTCACCTCAGCGGCAGTTGTCCACCTCCAAAACCTCCAACTTTCCATAACATTTTTTGTAACTTTTCAAGGTCAAACTGCACAGATCACAGCAGTTAGATCCCAGAGGTTCAGTCCAAAAAGATTTATTGCTGCAGCTTTGCAACATCCACTGCTGCAAAAAAGAAGTGTATTGAGTCCAATGTGCCGAAGGGGGGCAAAACTCCGCGCACGAAACTTTCTGTGCCAATCGTTTCCAGAAGCTCAAAAAAGGTCTCCCGTTGCAAGTGTGAGCCCATCTGAAGTTGTCCGAAGCTGATCCCACAAGCAGGTTGCAATGGGGCTAAGTTTCGATGATTGAGAACCGCGTCGTCACACCGGTGACCAGCTAACTTCCTTTGAAATCTTAGTGCCACACCCAAGTAGGTCTGGTCCATCCACTGGGAGGGCAGGGTAAATTTAGGCCGTGAAAATTGAGACAGAACTGTTGCGAATCTGCAGAGTCGTAACATGGGATGCCTACAAGACATCCGCAACTTGTAAGACCAAAAATGGAGAGGCTGGAATCAGACTCTAGCTGTGCAGCTACGCTTTTCGCCTGATTCGGTGCCAACTTGTTTGTTGCGTAGTCACCTGCTTGCTCATGCTCAAGCCACACAAACAAATCACAAAGCCACACAAATCATGAATCAATATGCATCATGACCATCATTGTGCGTATGAATGACTGACTAATCATTCTCACATGATCAATCTTGCCATGGGGAAGCAAGGTCCAGCTCTTCCAGGCACCCTGGGATCCATGAATAACATAGGATCCCACAAATACATCAAGCAACCACTTTGAAACCCATGATTTGATATGATACTTCACACTTTTCACAGTTTTTCACAGTTTTACTATGTTTCAGTGGTTTAAACGCAGTTTGAACTCATGAGTTGCACCTCACTCACAACCCTGAGAACTGATGCGTGCTGTGCAAGCTCTTCAGAATCGTTGACACATCACAGCCAGCCCGCAGCAACTCAGGCGCTCACCGAAGTGAGTCTCACCGTCCCTGCAGCGTGGGTGTTTCAAAACAAATGAATCTAGGGCATTGTGCAACATGTCCAAACTAGCACAACTCCCGAAGAAATGGCTCATCTTATAACTATCATCAACTCTCTGACCATTTCTGGCCTAACAATGACCCTGTTGCCCATGTGCTGATGATTTGACCCGTGCCAAAATACCGTTGGTTCAAACACCCTGTGCTGAAGTGGAGTCCCTGACCTTGCTTGCCAGAATTGCTCCACCGTGGTTGTAGACATGTTGGCCTCCTGTGGCAAAGTCGCAAGCTGAAAGCTCACTAGTTTCTGGACCGCATTTGCTTCTGAACCGACAAAGACCGGTACTTTCAGTAAGTTGAAGCATCAACATTAGTTCTGAATAATCTTCTGCTTGGGTTGCTGCTCTTCTTGCGATTCTAAGAATCACATCGACCACGTAGTGGCACGGCAAACGAAAATGTGAAATGCACCCTGCAACTGGATGAAAAATGCTAGTGGCTTCTAAAGTTGTCTCAACAGGCCTCAGTTGTTTCCCCAAGAAGCGGACTCAGGCCAGATGCAACCTTGCCAACGAGGTCTAGAAATGGTGAACAAGCCCATGAGCGAGGATCAAGTGTTCAATGCAATCGGTGTTGGGCTGCCAGAAACAAACTCGACCAAAAGCTTCTGACGAGCTACAGCAAAACAGCTACAAACACAACCCTCACCTGAGCTTTCTGAGGCTCGCGCTGGGGGTATCATCATGGGAGCCATTGGACCGCTTTTGGCCTTGAACGGCAAGTGGTGTCAGTGGAGTGTTGGACCGTTGGACCCATGACCAATTTTGCCATCTTGGGAGAAGCGTATCTTATGATAGAAGACCACATGTTGAAAAAAAACAGTTGCGGGGGGCAGACAGTTTTTTTTCCCCCTACATATGTTTTGCTGGTTTCGCGTCCGTATCAGTTTGTTGAATGTTTCTTTTCTCTCCAGGTATAACTGGTCATAGTCTCTGTTCTAACCAGCATTCCCTTTGGAGTTCCTATGCCAAATCCTATCAGCACTGATCAGCCCAAGCTCCCCGACCAGCGAGTTCTCACGAAGCTCCAGGGAGTTGTGCCTCGTGGAAGCCACACACAGAACACCCCAGATCTTCAGCTTCCATCGTTCATTCCATCATTGATTCCGTAGTCAAAGTACTGGTTCCTCAAGTGTCAATTTTGGGAACCTGATAGTGGCAATATACTGCACATGGTGTATTAAGGATAAGGTCTCTTTGCATTTGCAAATCGACTGGACATCAAATCCAGGCCTGCTGTGCATCAGCCTGGGTTGACACACAATGGCTGCACAGTGATTTTGTAACTGCGATGGCAGGTATCCAGTGGCCAAGGTTGAGAAATTTCATAGAAACATCATTGACATCCAGCTGCACCATGCTGCACCTATTGCGCTTCTGGCTCATACAGAAAATCTCAGAAGCTAGATATGGGTTCAGTTGTGATCTCAAAAAGCCAGGCAGCGGCGGGACCCAGTCTGCACGATCAGTGTCCTGAACGATGAAATTTCTCAACATCAAGTGCTACATCCCTGACGTCCCTTCATCTCATCTCTTCACATACTGTTGCTTGCGACTTTCAGCGAAATGAGAAGGAAATCCAGGTCAACCCCAATGTCCACTCGCACTTCACAGCTGGTACAATTTGGCTCCTCTGCCATGGCTACAAGGTTGCTACCACTCAAAGAACGTAGTGATTGTAGATTGATTTGAACCTCAGGTGAGCAGTGATGAACACACTGCCATCACTGCCATCCCCTGAAAGCAGCTTCTAAATGGGGACTTCCGCGATGGGTGATACAGAATCCCTGGAAAGCATAGAGTAAAAGCTGTGATCCAGAGTAAGAAATAGTAGCCAATCAATACGGGTAAAACAAGACTGCAGCCTGGTCAGTTGGACTCCTCCCAATTTTGCAAGTTTCATTCATCAAGACTGTAAATAAACACAAACACCCAATCACAGAAACACCCATGCACCTGCCTGTGGCATAACTACTCATTGACATCCATAGTCAAGATTCAACAAGCGTTGAAACGACAAATCTCTACTGGATTCATGTGCATGCAGCATGCATCTTTCGGGCACATTTTGTCACACCTTAGAGCAGCAAATTCTTTGCGAAGGTAACTTCTACCTCCATTCGGCAATGAAATCTGCCAGGGCTTTCTCACAGCCCAACCTTTCAATGTTGCCAGGCAAATCATCCAGCATTGTCGCGACTTCTTGATCCACTTCATCCTGCAAAGATGAGCCACCTCTCGGACCACGTGTGGTCACAGGACGAGTGAGCGCTTCCAAAACACTCACAAATTCCCGGAAGATCTCTAAATGAGTCATGCTTTGAAAACTCATTACTGCCTTGAGCAAGCTACTTCTTGTCAAGGGAAACAACTCCAGTCGAGTGTGCAACTCTTTAAGAGCTGGATGCAACTCGAAAACTTCTTCCATGGAGTCTGCTGTGGTGACTTCCTGGGAGGAGTCAAGCCGAGATGGTGCTGCTGGTGAGGGCAAAGGTTCCTTCTCTGTTGGCTCTTGTTCTACTTCAAGCCGAGATGGTGCTGCTGGTGAGGGCAAAAGTTCCTTCTCTGTTGACCCTTTCTGTGCTTTGACAGCTGCATCTTCCTCCGATTCGAGCAGCTCATTGGCGTTTTCAAACAAGTGACGCAGCACCTGAGTTGGCTTTGGCCGAGCGAGACACCAAAGCTTAGCATGCATGGACTACACTAGTAAAACCCAAACAGCCATTGCCAAGCAATCTCCTACTAGGGGCAAAATAAAACTCAGCAATAAATTCTGATCAGGCGCTTCTGTCAATAAGCCCAGAGGGTCTTTGCAGTTCTTCATCACCTCTTCGCTCTGAAGGAACTGCCTGAACCCTTCAGTGCAAAATTGGGAAAAGTCATCGTCATATGACTTACAAAGGCCATAGGCGGCCAAGGCAAATTGTTGAAAACAATCGACGTCTGCCCAGGACTCTTCGCCAGTTTCCGCATATCTTTTGGACATCTTCAACATGTCTTTTTCCAAAACTGATGGCCATGTCAAGTCCTCCCATGCCTTTTCGATTGTGATCTGCACACCACTAGTGCTCCGCAACGAATGACACCCTGGAAGTTCCTGATCATGCTGAAAAACGCGCACAGGTTGCAACTTTACGGGCTTTGATTTCTGAGAGTTGTAAGCTGCCTTGACCGCCATTGACCTTATTCCGTTGACATCCAACCAAGCCACACCTGGCGGAGCCAACTTCTGCAAATCCCTCGCCAGGCCAAGGCGATTGAATACACTGAATGGAACAAGCGCACTATTCACCAATTCTACTGAGGTAGCCAACATCCAAGCAGCAGCACTGCTTTGCCCGTGCTTGCCCTCCTTGCATTCTTGCACATACCTGTTGAGCTGACTGAGAAGATGTTCCTCCATTTCAACAGAGAAAGGTTCCTCTTTACAGAATACGATCCACAGGCTGCCTGCCATGATGTTAGCCCAAATGCCCATCCCACGCATCATGTCACTGACCCTTTCGTTGAATTCCTCTTGCGGCAAGCTTGCGCTGTGGACTCCTGATGCACGAAAATGAGCTTGATATTCTGGAGATCGGGCAAGCTTCTCTGTTGGCAAGTGCTCTCTGTTGTCAGCGAGGAAGTGCAGGAATTTTTGAACCAAGCTAGGAGCTAGGGGCGAGATGGGTCTCTTTCTCAAGGCCAAAGCAACAGCCTCTCGAGTTTTTCCCGGTATGCTCTTCCACCTCGCAATGTCCTTGGTGCTTGCGGCAGGCAGTTCCACACGCTCATCTATTCCTTGGCCAAGAACGCAACCCTTCAATGACTCATAGATCTGTTCCAGAGACTGGTCTGCAAGGACATTGAGTTGAAGCCGTAAGTTTGTAATTCGTGGGCCAGGGCCAAAGCACTTCTCAATCAGAGCTGACATCTTTGAAAGCATATCCCGCACACGCTTATATGTCTTAACGATGTCTGCATCATTTGCAGCGTACATTTCTTCGTGAATAATTTCAAAAACATGATTGGAGAGCAAGAAGGCGTCGCGGAGGTCAGCAAGCACTGTACCTTGCATAATGGAACTTGGAACAGAGGACTCGGACTCGCCGTCATGCAAATTGATGCTGTAGTTCCTCAGCATAAAGGTGTGCCAGCCGAAGCAGGTGATAAACTGAGACTGGGAAATGGGAAAGAATGAAATCACCAACTTGAATTTCTTTGATATCTCTGTTAGGCAGGTATTAGCCAGCGTTTGCCTTTCTGTCTTCATAAGGGTTAGTTGAGCCCAGTCGCGCGCACACATACAAACGTACACGCAGCTGTTGGAAGACAGGAGCAAGACATGGAAAAACACTCACCAAGGCTAAAATGTAAAAACGTGCAATATGCAGCAAAACATCTGAAATATGTAGGTTGTTAGGATATGACACAGCAACAATGTCTGGTGATAAAGAACCGGACCAAGAACGAAGAACACAAGCCTTTACTTTTAAAAATGTAGTCACTGAAAAACCCAGTGTCGAATCACCATCAATGAATGGAGGCTCGATGCGACCTATAGACAAGTGAAGAACATCTGTCCTTGTACTGTCCAAGAGCGACCTCAATGTCGAAGGCCTTTTGCGCAAATAGTATGCAAAGGAGAACCCAAGGAGAAGAGAATCGTCGGCACTAGCCCCTGGCTCACAAGCATACATCTTGACAATGTTATCATCGGCACTTGGCCGATCCTTTTCTGCTGAAAAACCAAGGATGTTCTCAAGGTTGCTTGCAGGTGCCTGGCAGCAAGAAAAGACAAAACAAATCTTCAAGCAACGAGGGCTGCCGGTATCTGCATTTCTCGCCTTGGTGATTGCTCGATAAACTGCTAGCTCCAGAGGTATCGGAGTGCTCCCGACTGAGATCCACGTTGAACCCAAATGCAAGTTGCCATGGCCAGAAAAGAAGACAACCAGTAGCGAGTTGTCTGTGAGCCTTTTTGCAGCAACCTCGAGGGCGATTTGGACATTCTGGACAGTGGCGTCCTCGCCAATACATGTAAGAACCTTGCGAAAAAGTTGACATTCTTTTGCAGCTGCAGCCACTGCTGTAGCTTCGCGCTCCACATCTTGCAAATCCGTTTGCTCCATACCTTCCAAGTCCTTTTGCTCCAGACCTGCCACATTATTTTTCTTTCTTTGCCGCTTTTGCCCCCCAATGACTACACATATGCGTGCGGGAGCCATGATACAAGATTTGGGCCAGCTGAGAGAAATGGGCAACAGCATTCCTACGCGGATGTTTTCTTTTGATATTCAAACGTTGGCATTTCTGATGCTAGCTGGAGCATGCTGAAGCTATCTGTGGCTGTCTTCGATGAGACTTGCTGGAAGTCTTTGATTGCAACTGACTTGCTGTATCATGATTCTTGGTTTCCCGCGGGCTCATTAGCTGAAGGCATTCGAAGGGCCTCACCAACATAGCAAAAACCTGTGCTCACTGCTTTATCACTGCCTATCACTGCTTTGTATAGTAGATGCAATTTTGTTCTGTCCAGTTCAATCAAGAGCTGCTGGACGCCTATCCCATACAATCCCTGAAACTGATCATCAATCACTACAAATGCCAGGACTGGTTCAGGTCACTGCCCCGACACCATCCTGTCTTGTCTGACAACATTCGATGCATGAAGTCCACCCTTGGCCTCCGTGGGCTGCTCCTGGGAATTGCTGGCATTCTGGATGCCCCTTGTTGGGAAGGTTTGATTCCATGTCATGTGCAGAGGATACCTTCAACATCTACAGGAGAGCTTAGCATGTAGGTTTCACATCTACTGTACAAGTAAGAGCGCTCAATTAGTAACTCAACTTCTATGAAAGAGCTTAGTAACTTTCAGCCATACCTGTTCCCTGCTATGCCTCGGGTGCCTCGTGTCTTCTCAGTGCTGAGTCCTCTGTGTCTTGCCCCAGCGTACATAGGCGAGCAGCTGCCGAAGACACCTCGACCAGCCGGGGAGATCAGGTTATCCACCACAGTCCGGCGAAGCGGATGAGATTCAGAGATGGGAACAGAATCCAATCAAATCAGAGAATGCACTAAAGAGCAGAATCCAATGAAGAATTCAGTTCCCTGGATAACAAAGAATTCAATACTGCAATTGGAACTGAATCCAACAGAGTATTCAGGACCAAAAGCAGAATCCAAGAAAGAATTGCACTGGAACAGAATCCATATTCAACCTCCTCTCCGTCAAAAGAACCTTCAGCAGTAGGTCCCCGAGGTGCCAGACCTTTGGTATGCGCGGAGGAGTTGTGCTGCGGACCTGCACTCAAAATGGGCAAGTGCAGGGATTGCTGAGAGGCGAGGGCACAGCTGGTCAAAAGACTTGACTTCAAGTCACAATTTGAACATCGTGGTGCTTTCAAGTTTTTTAAAGAACTGATGGTAAACAGTTTGATCATATCTTATCAGACTAACTAAAGATGCTACCTGATGGCTACGTTGATGCTATGACAGGTGCATTGATAGTAAGCAGGTTCATCAGCTGCTTCACGGGCAAACACTCAGCCACAACTTTAAGGCCAGGACCCCCAGAAGTCCTGTGGCGGCAGGAAGAAATGAATGCAAAGGGTCAATTTTCCATGGTTATCCTGTTAAAATTGACGTTTTGGGATGGTTTTTTCTGTTCCTGATGATATCTTCATGGCTAACAAATGCTGCGGATATACTCAAATGAGTTGATTAAGCCCTGAGTAATGCCCCTCACTGAGTCTGTTTGTTTGTGTTTTTGGGATTTCTCGTTCCAAGCTGTGAATAAAACTATCTTCAACGGATTCAACCTGTAATATCCACTCAAAGTTGGGCAGGAGGATAATCATCGCGCACTTCATCACAAAACTAGGGTGCCTCTTTGACTTTGGTCGGGGCTTCGTCTTTCTCCGATAAAGTACAGGCCCAGTTATACTGTGACGGGATCCCTGAGTCAGCCATGTCCAAACACGTCAATATAAATTGATGTATTGTCTTTTAAGTATCCCGCAAAAAGAAGGGATGACTTTTGGACCCCAGGAATCTCACAGTTTGCCATTGCTGGCCTAGTTGTCGATAGCCATCAGATGATACTGATGCCGCATCCTGACGGGACTCTGGTGGAAGTTGCTGATTGCAGTGCAAATGTGAAAGCAACATGAAGCTAGATGAAGCAGCAAAATGAAGCAGCTTGGTGATGGTTTGTACGTACTTGTGAGGCCTTGCATGGGGCAAAGCTTTGAATGCGGTCCCGATCTATACATTCTGCTTCCTACCAGTCCGGATGCAAACCTTCCTGACAACTTCATGTAAAATTTCAACTGAGTCTGGCTATCTTGTCTTCGGTTGCCATCCAGAACTATCTATAGCTTAGCCTGTCCGATGCATGCTCGTTTTTGACCACCCCTGGCACCCACGGCAGAAAGAAGATGAACTCCAGAAATGCAACGCAAAATGCCTTTGGCATCCTTTGGCGTCCCTCCACTGGTGGTCCCAGCGGCTTAAAAACTCTGCGAAGAAATCAGGCATGCCAGCTGTGCTTGGCTTTCTGATTGCTTCAAAACATCACAGCTATCTTTTGGCATCACCGAGTTATCACATTTCCATCCCTCCAGCTGCTCGTTCGCAAGCACCCAAGGCCCCTGTATAGCCTTTGCTTGATCTCGTGTCAGCCAACTCTTAGAGGCAAGAAACACAAATGCCTTCGCTGAATCAATTCTATTTGGCTACATTCTGGTTTGATTCTATTGGATTCTCAGATCTTGCATGCACAAACTACTCTGATATAGTTTGATTCATGTTCTCAGATCTTGCCTGAACAAACTACTCATCTACATAGCATCAATATAGCGAATCACAACGTGTTTTCGCTGGCTTCAGAAGGAACAAAAACACAGATTCGCAACATCGGGAAATGGCAAGCAAACCCTTCAAGAGATGACGTCAACAGTGGTGACAAAATTCAGCTGAGTTGCTCACATCATTGGGAGCGACCAACATCTGCTCCATCTTTCCTTGCCAGCCATGGATGCGATCAAAAGATGCTGCTCTTCGAATTGCAATAGATATCATAGATGCATGCTTCATGTGTACACACACCACATGCATCACATTACATCACATCGCGTTACATTGCATGAGATTACATCAAATTACATTACATTGCACGAGTTCATTAAATAGAGAACATAACATTGCAGTGCGTTGCGCTGCATTACATCAATCATATGATGATGCAGTACATGCAAACATGTGTGCATGGATGTCTATGCATCATGTTTGGGTCACACTTTTACCGAAACACACAAACAAATTAAGGAAGCAACTAGTACAGTAAATGTGCCTTGTACCGTGAAGCTTGGGAAACCTGGCCCTTGCGATGACTTGACCCCTGAAGGACGATGCGCAGCCCAGATTCTCAACATCTTCAATGCACGCCTCCATTGCCCAGCCTTCTCCAAAGCGCTGATGGCACTACCTGTGGCACATGACTGCCTTCTTTCACAGCATGGGAGGTGGCGGCAAAACATGGCCCAAGGCTGAACTAGTCATGTCATTGTGCCTTTTTCCAACCTTCCAGATTGCTAGCTGCTGGTGTTCCAAAGCAGGAAAAGCATGAATTCGATCTAAGCAAACCTGTTAAGTGACGAAGTCAAAGCCCAAACAATAAAGTTGCGTGATGAACACGTTTGCATCTGTTAGAAGGGCTTATTTGATGCACAGCAGTCTTCGATCAAGGAGCTGTAAGTGAGCACGTTGGGTCTAACACTTGCCGTTGATCTCATGGAATCAAGCACTGCACCTGCAAGAAGCCAGGAATTCAAGCCGTGATGGTCATAGCGGTTGAAGACAGTTCATAGTTTCACGCAGGTTTCAGTTACAGTTCTGAGGCAAAGCTGGTCGCCATTCTAATGCTGTGACTTGATCTGGTGGGCGGCAAAACTTGACAAAAATATCCTCCTATGAGGTGCCACAGGTCTCCAAGAGTTGACAAACGCTCAGGTTCTCCAAAGATGGTTGGAAAGTGGCTTGCACAACCAAGGATCTTGCGCTTCACGAAGTGGATCATAGGAAGGTAGAATATGATTACCTCCTGCAACCATATATATATACACATGTAAAATCATTATGCACATATTCTGTATATTTTGTGTTATATCATATCATATCATATCATATCATATCAAAACGATTGATGTAGGAACTCACCTGTTCCCCAATTGAGTCAGGGTGCATGCATGAGTCTGGTGCAAAATAGAAGCTTGGCCTTCGTAATTCATTCACATCTTGCTCCAAACGGGCCACATGCTCGCTGATGGTATTTTTCTGCCCATTGAAGTTTGATACTCTCAATCAAAGACTATTGATATAGTATGACGTAATCAGCCTGGTTTGAAGTGATCCATTC
Organism: Symbiodinium kawagutii; assembly: GCA_009767595.1. Classification (NCBI taxonomy): domain Eukaryota; class Dinophyceae; order Suessiales; family Symbiodiniaceae; genus Symbiodinium; species Symbiodinium kawagutii. The sequence goes on along the minus strand of VSDK01004779.1, from coordinate 212,396 downwards.
CATTGCAGACACAGGTGCTCGCATGTTGCCACTTTGCAGAGTTTTCGCAAGCACTTACGACGCCTTGATCCAATGTCTCTGGTGCATCAAACAACACAAAGTCATGCTGGAAGAAGTGCTTGGGTTTGTCGACCGCCAACCAAGTTGACGGGAGCCCATCAAATTCATTCTACATACTAAGACCTGAAGTTCCGTTTGGAGAGTGGAGAACGTGAGTAAAGAAATTAATCTTTTAGAGCTTGGCAACCCACAACGTTTCAAGTCCAAGACAATGCCATGTTGAAAACTACTTGCCAAAGCAGGGTCACACTCTGATTTCACCAAAGCACTTGTGGAAGATACCAGCTGAATTGGTGCAAAGTCTATAGCGTATTCCCACAAGGCAGCCTGGAGCGGATGATCACTCCTGCATTCATCTCACAAGCCTGTTTCAAAAGGAAGCAGTCAGATCTTCTCCAAACAGGGTTCTGAGATTTGCAGCAGCACCACCTGTTCTCATTGATTAAAGGTTCACTATCAAAACTGTGAAGCTGTCTGATCGCAAATCGCTCTGTTCAGCTCCCATCACGGATCCACTCAGCTAGTCCCAACCTGGCAAAGCGCTGCAGTGACTGCTCCAGTGCTTTGGATGGTCGGCTGCATGGATCTTCCATCGAGCGACGTGAAGAACTGCAAGGCGTTGAACCAACGCGAAGATCTGCCGCAGCTGTGAAGTAAGCTGTTGCAGCCTCAGCACCACTGCGAAGCACAGCTTTTCTTTGTAAATGAGATCAAAACCTGCAAAATGTGTTGACAGTCTAGCTGTCTAGCTATGGCAATCGAAGCATGCTGCGCCAACTGGGAATTCCAAGTCCATGATCTTGTCAAAATATTGCGTCGCATGCGGTCACTAACTAAAAAGGTCGATGCCAGTAAGACATTTGATGTTCAAATAATCATGCATGAGTGTAGGCAAATCGCTACAAAATGGCATTCGACTTACACAGCGTGAAGCTTGCTGTACCAGACCTAAACAAACCGACTTGAGAAATCCAAAATCGAAGCATTCCAAGCCGTGCAGCAAACTTGCATCATCTCTTCAAATCATCATGATGTGTACTTATATGTACTTATACCGAATTAAAGTCGCGGCGACACTATGCTGGACCTATCCTGCCTGTGAATCTAGACCAGCTAAAAGGCCACGCAGCCAATGACGCTTGGATACTGCAAGAGTTCACAAGCTCTTCGCCACAATGCCGCAGTTTCGCAGGCGGCAATGATGCTGCTGGAAATCACGGCATTGGACTGGACGTTCGTCCAGCCCATTCTTTGCAAGCTGTGCAGCGCGAGATACCAGAAGTCCTGGACTGCAGAACTCCCCCAGCTCCCTTTGCTGCCAAATCGATGACAATGGCTGCCAAGCAACCCCCAAATCAAAGGAACATAGAACCAAAATGAACCAAACACATGCCAAGGCTCTTTGCAAAGTTTGAGAACTGTTCCATGAGAAACAGAGCTTGTTTCCAGCGATGAACAGTGGCAATTGTCAAATAGAGCGAGCGCACTCTGCCACTTAGAGTCGCTCTCTAGCGAGTACAACAAACTGTTGTGGCTGACGATGTCAGGAACCTGGCAACCAGGCTAAAGCGAAGGTTTGATTCCCGGAGCTTTTCAAGCTTACCCAAATCAGCCGTGAAAAAGGCAAACAAAAAATCACATTGTCTTCACCCACCAAGAGACCACTGCACAACTGCGCATTTCATCCAAAATGCTTAGCGCTTGGTTCCAACATGCTGCCCGCAAGCTGGTGTTGAAGCTCACAACGTCCTTACATGGCGAGAGTTTAAGGACTTGAAGCAACGTGGAAATCATGTGACATGATGCCATCAGGACAGAGAAAGACCCAAGAATCACATCGTGGCAATGCGGCAATGTACCGGTATTACAAATGATTTCAATATGAATAAGACCTGTAGACTGCGGGGCCGAAGTTTTCCAACTTGTAGGAAGGGGGGTCGCAGGGTTGTGCAAGGAGGGGAAAACTGTTCCGGTTTCCATACATGGTTGCAACAATCAGTTGCCGCATGCGAAATCCGCCAGGCGCAACGAACGCAATAAAACAGTTTCTACATTCAAGACTTCCTGCAGCATCCTTTGATCACATGTACTGTATGTGAAGACCTGTCGAGTTGAATGAATTAGATCTTGTACGCTATCTGAAACGCACTGCCTGATCCTCGCCGACAGCACTAGATGGAAATCCTTTCTAAAGCTGCCCAGCCCTGCCCTGCCAACAAATGATTCAAATCAATATGACTCATGTATTTTATTGCATTTTCACACTGATGATTCAACATCTGATTCATGATGGATTCATAACTTGCCAAAGCATCTGGAGAATCCATGAGCCGCACGAAGTGCAATGCCCGACGCCAACCATTCTGAGCACAGAAGCCAAAGGTAAGTGTCGCTGAGTCAAGACTCACGCCTTTTTGCATGGGCATGTAACACATGTATCGTGCCTGGCTGAGATACATCACGTGAACAAAGAAGGCTATGGAATTGTATCAAATCATTGACTGTCGAATTGAACGCACTGGTTGCAAATCTGTGATCTCCATCCCAACAAGGCAGACAAATGTGGTGCTACGACTGAAACATATACAGCAGCCGCACAATGATACGATAAATATCGTGAGAGTTTTGACACACAGACTATGATAAAGATTGATTAAAGGATTTATAAAGGATGCTGAATAGTGAAGCCACAAACGCGCATCAATACACTGGAGGTATCCTTCAATGCCGACAACCAGCATTGCCATTGGCAGACTGCTAAAATGACCAGCTTCTCTTGTCCACGTGCGGATGGTGCTGTTGCAACTGACAATGCTCGGAACGAGATGGGTGTACTTTAGCAGGTGGAAAAGCTGCAAAGCACTTGCCCAGTGATTGGCTTCATCACATGCGTAGATTGCGATGTTGAAGCTTGCCTTCGAGATTCAAAAAGACTCAAACCAACTGCAGCACGTTTTACAAACGACCGCAGGATCTGAGCTACTGAGCAGACGAAAGGTCAAGCCAAAATAGGACTCTAACATACTCTAACGACTACAGTACTGCATACAAGTGCTGACAAAAGAGCGCGTGATATTTTTCATACGACATTGGTCCCCCTACAGGTTCACCCACCTACCTTGGGGCTGGTACGGGGATTGACAGTGTGTTCACACTCAGAAGCCCAGCATAGCCCAGCCATGCCCGGCCTTATCTGGGCGCACCTTCTTGCTTGGCAGGCTTCGAAGCAAGGCAACTGCCGAGTTCCAAAGCTTGGCTTTGGAATACCTTTCCAGCACTCCGTTGTAGTGGAGCCGTCTGGCCCGAGTCCTGACTTGCTAAAGCACGAGATCAGATGGTACATTCAAAAATATTGCAACAAATTTGATTGTAACCCTACACTAGAAATACTAGAAACGGAGACAGCCATTTCTGACTGCCATCTATTTGGATTTATATCTATATATATGTATATATATAAGGAAAAACTGAATGACTCGTCAGCAGAGAGACAGCTATAAACAAAGCGTGAAACATTACATCTTTAACTAGCCCCAACTGCGAAAGAATCTCATACCTCTGTACATTCCTAAAACCTCCTTTCAACATCCTTTCCCATTTGTACTGGATTCGGACTAATGTTGTTCCAAGATTCTCTGAGGGCATCGCAGTCGAAGCCGCACATTAAACACATTGCTGCAAGACCTGACACTAATGCAAACTCTGTCAGTTGAGCTTCAACATTCTTCAACTAAAGGACACGCCACATCTTTGAGTGAAACGCAAGAGTCCAGTCTTTCACCTGGAGTGGCGACTCCAGTAACCATATACCCTGGGATTGAGGGGCCTACGGTTGAACACCTGGCCTGCCACACAAGTTGCTCATGACGCAGGAAAAGAAGCAACGCTCGAGGAGCTCTATTGCAACATCGTGTTGCTGCTGTCCATGTGCAGATGTAGGTTCCGTTGAGTCTCACAAACTGCAAAGTTGAAGAAGCTGATAGAAATATGATGCCGGATTCAGCGATCTGAGTATCCAACACATCCTATTGCTGAAGTGATACGGTGCGTTGGGGAGCTAAAGATATACCAGCCTTGCTGAAGTGATTTCCTCTGCCTCTAGCCCTGAATTTCAGATTTGTACCCTGGCAAAGGCTGCAGATGAGACTGGCTCCGACTAGCGATCGTTCCAATGTCCATTCTGTCTTTTTGCGCATGAATCGATGGAAAGGCACACCGGCGGGAATCATTGACCAAGTTTCTTGGTCAGGCGAAATTCGGCTATCCACAGCCATTGGGGTACGAGACCAAGTCCCCCAATGATCATATCTTCTGCAGGCGATCAAACCATCAACGCAAAGGTCCAAGCATGACTATGGAAGAACGATAATCTTTTTCCCCATCCCCAAACATCCCCAGTAGGATTGTTTTTGATTTCTAAACCATGAACTGCTGGGGAAAATCAATTATGGATACCCCCGATATTCTTCACATACGCTTTATTTTGTTGTTTCCCTTGTTCCCCCTATTTGGCGGACATATCCACCTATGGTTGTGGGTGTTTATGCTGGTCACTAAGAAGAATGATTGATCATTATGAACCATTTATCAATTATCAACCTATCATTGACCAACTACCAATGGTACCATTGTGAAGCAGTACTGACCACTATCATCAACCAGTCTCATTATTGTTTAGCTGGTATTAGCCTCCATCATTAACCACCAGGCTCAACTCGTAGTACTATGATTGACAATATCTATTTGCAAACGATCAACTATTGCCACTCAGTGTTGACCAGTAATCAACAATTATCAGCATGTATCATTATGCACCATCAATATCAACCATCACATTCAAACCATCAAATTTTAACCATATTTGACCCTCATCTGTCAACCAACATTTGCTAACCATCATTTTCCAGGCATCACAATTTCACCATCATTATCAACCAACGCAAGTTAACCGTCATTTGTTAACCATCATCTCTTATCCCTCACTAAACCTCATCACTTCTCGTTCCAAACCACTGTGCTTCTTCCCCAGAACTGCGAAAGCGCTCCTCTTGCGCCAGGTCCCAAGGACCTCAGCACATCCAACTCTGAAGCAGCTGACCATCAGTGACCCCAATGGTTGGTCCTAAGGGTTAGTGGTGGTTAGTGGTGGCGAGTGGTCATCGGTGGTGGTTAGTAATGCTTAGTAGTGCTTAGTAATAGTAGGTGTGGTTTGTGAGTGGTTAGTGGTTGGAAACGGTTGGTCCTGATGGCTGGTAATGGTTGCTTGCCAGCTACATAAGAATAGCCATTGAATGATGATGGTTACCAGCTAGTAATGATGGTTACTGGTGATTAGAAAGCAGCTAATAGTGGTGGTCGATCATTGAACAATGGATCATGGTGGTTCATGATGCTGGTTACCATTGATGAATGGCAGTTCATGAGGATTTATCAGTGCCGAACGATGCTTGGTTGCTAGTTCCATGACGGCAAAATCAGTCCCAGTGGTTTGTAGTTAGAACGGTACTTACATCATCTTGGCTTCCCTATTTCAAAGGGTCATTCTTGGATCGATTGGCGGCAACCATCCACACTCAGAAAATTGTGACTAACCTCACTTAAGCCCGCAACTGAAGTTGGGACGATATCCACTGTCCTGTGCAAGCAAAGCTCAGTAGAGTGACACATCGTGAATCATGGCTATGCTGCTATGCTATACTATGCTTGCTGCCCTAGGACCATGGTGTCCTGTAGATGGGGAGTATGTACTTTACCATGATTGGCACATCAAACCATGAATTGTAAAGCAGATCCGCTGAAACTGCACTCTTAAGTGGATCATCTCGCCTGCGTCATCATTTGAGGTCGATGCAATGCCTGCAGCAAAGCGGTCTTGAGTTTGAAATAACCATGGCGACAAATGGTTACCATCTGATTTTCCAAAGGTGCTGTTAGAAAGCATCCATCCTTGAATCGTAATTGACTACCCTGACAGCCCTGACACTCCAAAATAAAATCTTCGCACATTCATAGGTTGTCTTGGTCTTGTTTGCTACATTGTGATAGCTGAGCCAACTGTGAAAATGGCATGTTTGATATCTGTATTGAGATGTACAGTATTGACTGCACAATTCCAAGACTGTGACTGCTCAACTTTCACAATCGGTGGCCTTATGCATGGCTGGTGCAGGTGGTACGGGAGTTCCTGAGTGGCAAATCGACATCTTGAAACTGCGGCTTCGGACAGAAAGGCAAGGGACTGGCGGGTTACACCATGAAGGGCTCATCAAATAACCTCTGATCATCAAACGTACTGGTAGCTGGCTGGAAAACGGAGCCCACTCCCGAAAAGCAAACCATCAAGATCCATGAAGCAAGGTTTTCTGAAGATGGATCTGAAGGATCATCAAAATCCATCAAGATCCATCAAGATTCATCAGGCAAACCAGCAAGATCCATGCCGCAGCAAGCACCATCCCACACCCGTCTACATCCTGGTGCTCTGAGATGCTTACTGCCCGATGCCACTTGGACCTGACCGACCGGTTGGATCAGTGCTCCAACGTTGAGCCTCAGCGACACCGAGTTGGTCTGCCAAGCTTTTCATTGTGCAAGACATGGCGGTACAAAAGGTACCAAACCTCTATAGAATGATATAGACATATCTAGACATCCTCTTACATTCAAACTAGGGATTGTGAGATCAGAGCCTTCAACTTATCAAGCGGGTTCTTGTTGACTTGTTGGCTTCCTACGGTTCTCGAGGGCCCAGCTGCGCATTTGGGCGCTTCTCTTTCTCGGGTGCTCCGTATGCAGCTTGCCCAAAGGGCATAGGGCGAAGTTCCTCGTCGCCCAGAGCAGAACTGTGCTCGCCAGGGGTAGGTTTGGACCAGTCGTTGCTGGTGGAAGAGAAAGATTTAGGAGGCAAACTTACGGTGAACGACAGCCTGTGGACCCTACTGCCTTGAAATGTCTGTCACAGCCACAGCGAATTTCTCTGCCCACGTTGGCATATTGTGAGCCCTTGGAATCTAATCAAATTCACATAGATCGTTGAAGCACTGGTGCATCCTTGCTGCAAAATTCAAAATCAATGCATTCCAGTCCTCTTGGCTGTGAGCATATCGGCATTACGAGTT
>VSDK01004779.1:138805-205208 GCA_009767595.1 Symbiodinium kawagutii | reverse complement strand
TGGCATTCCGAGTTGTCGCAAAGACCGGTAGCGATGAGAGCTTTGCAAAGCTTCGTGCAAGCCTTGAGTTTGTGGCTGAGTTTCATTTGGGATCATTTCCCAGCTATTCCCAGCTACTATAATATTTCAGCTGGCTGCCGGATCAGAACATCAAGCTATTCCCAGCTACTATTTGGGATCATTTTTCCCATCTACAAACACTGCAAAGTGTCCACAAGGAACATCAAAGTCACAGTCATTCATCGACTGTGCTGATCTAGCGAGCTGAGACCCTGAACGAGATCAGGCAAGTTGTTCAGCTCAGACCTTGGAGCATGTTGCGTGAACAATAAATGAAGGCCTTCGCATCGAGTTGAGAGGATTCATATCCTTAATGTGGCTTCATATCTGCAAGATTCTGCAAGTTGGAGTATTGTGAGTCGAGGTTCACTTCTGTTTGCCGAGAGCCGGACGGGAAGTGCGCAAATCGACAGCTGGACCCTTTAGCACAGGCGCCCAAGATGTGGAATTTGCCTCAAGGACAAGCCGCCAGTCAGGCTGTGAACCGTGTCGATGTTGAAGCCTGTAATGCTTGAGCTGCTTTGCAGCTGCGAAGGTTCAATTATGCTTGTGTATCTGTGGCCAATTGAGCTGCTCACACATCTTGGTCTTTTCAAAGACTTGTGTGCGCATGTTTCGCTCCTGCAGAGTTTTTTGCAGAACAGCCATGTTCCTCTGACACTTTAGCTGTCCTGCAAATGTTATACCAATGTTCTGCCCATTTAAATCGGAGCTCAATGGACAATGCTATTTGTGATGAACAAGGTCAAGCTAAGCATTGCGTAAGATGCGCAAGCCCCTACTGATGCTGGGTCTTGGTATCTCTCAGAACATTTTGCTGACAAGGACTCCTCGTCATCACTGTTTGCTGATGGGCTCACCTACCAGCTTGGAAAGTGGTGATCACCGGTAGCAGAAAGTCGCAGAACAAAGCAATGAATTCTTCGAATACCTTCTTCGATTCCCGCTCAAAATCTAATGTAACACTGGAAATTCACACCTTGAATGTGTCCTTCACACCTTCATGGCAATGCTGGTTCTGAAATGGGAAGCTACCAAGAACACTGAACGAAAACAGAACATCGCGATTGGGTAGCCTGGGGCACAACTGGCGCGGTTGCGAGACGAGTCCTTGCCAGCATGCAAGAGAGGGCATGTGGCCACGCAGTTTCTATATATATATATTATATCTATCTAAATATCTATTTATATCTATATCGTCTATATCGATATCTATATCTATATAAACATATATTACGCATGTTGGAGATATAGTTCATCCATCTGTCTATCGATTTATCTATCTATCTACGTGTCTGTCTACACATACATGGAGGAATCTAGGATGAATCTAGGGGCAATTTATCTCATGTCCACACATGCCTATCTTTGATTATCTTTGGAGAATGACTTGATGCAACAGAGGTCTGTTCAATCATTGATGCCTTCCCGGTGGAACAACAAGTAACCCAACACCTGCACAGAGAGTGCTGCATCTTGCCCTGCTAGCCCCTTACAAGTTGCAAGCCCTGTCATGGGTCGCTTCCCATTGCACTTGCGCTTCCATTGTTCAGTTCAGGTCCTTCGCTTGCGGGGCATCGCCAGGCCTCAAATTCTAGGCTTCGATTGACAGAGCTGTCTGCCAGAATGATCAAATTCGTTCACAGAGTGACACAGAGTGACTAAACTTGTTCATCTTTATTCACTCACAAAGTGACTAAACTTGTTCATCTTTGCCGCCTCCCAGTCTGTTTCATCAAAGACACATAACAAAGATCTTGGTAGTCCAAAGACGCACAAAAATTCAACTGCAGCAACCATCATCAAATCATCAGCCTATGTTTCGTTCAGAATTTACTGACTCAGAATCTGGCGGGTTGCTGGCAGGACTGAGTAGAAAGAGCCAAAAGCGAAGCTGCGGAAACCGACGACCGAGATGGAGGCTTGAGCAATGGTGGAGCCACTTACTCAACGTCTACAACGACCCTTGGAACGCGTCGTTGCTAACAGATAAGGATGCTGCAGTGCAGGTTGCCACTGGTTGCCAGCATTGTGAGTATGAAGAGATGTGCCAGTGAAAGCCCTGACGCTTCTTTGATACACGATCAAAACCAAGCAGCCCATGTGCACTTCGGTTTCATCAAAACTCGTGAAGCCTTAAATCAGTTGATTCATAGGGATTCCTACAAAGATGGCAACAAAATGGATAATTCATGAGCACTCAGAACTGTACTACATACTACGGACTTAGTAAAGTCCCATGTTTCCACCAAACAACAGCTGGGTCCTTGACAATGATCCATGAGCCACAAGACTGCTACTGGCATGGAATTTCTTCATGACTTTGTCCTCAGCCATCGCAAAAAGTCTCATGTTCAGTTGGGAAACCATCAAGTTTGGAGGTACATCATCTATGCACCCACATCCATCCACATCCCACATGGAAGGGTGCTGCACAGGTCCAACCTCTCGCAAGCACAAGTCCTCGATATCCGCCTGTTAAGCTGGAGACGTCTGGAGACTATCCACATCATTCCACACCAACCACAAAGTCTTGGCTCCATGGGGCCAGTTTCTGGTTGCCAAATCTCAACCTGGGCTTCTGGCCATCTTCTCAGCATATCTCTTGGCTGAATCGCGCCAGCGCATATTCAGGCCGTTGGCCGATCTGCGAAGTGACGGAACTTCCATGTACTTCAACAGGACTGGCGATAAGGTTCTGAAGTTATCAACATGTCAAACTCGGGGGCCTTGAAGGCCGTGATCCATAGAATTCCCTTCAATTGGCTGCCCATGAATGGCCCCCAGGGAGCCACAAAATAAGGAACCCTCAAATTCCGGGTACCAGGTTGTGTCATTCTGGATGCATATTCTGGATGTTTTTTCCAGAATGTTACACAGCTTTATTGACATAACCCACATCATTCCCACAGTCCACAGTCCATCCTGAGCCCGCTGTGACCTCTGGAAGTCTTCAGAGCGATACGCATCTTGCAAATCATTCAGCATCGCCATGGCAGCCTGGCAGCTGAAGTCTCTCCTCTTCTTCGCCTTTTTCATTTGGGTGTTTCTCAAAATAGGGGTACCCTCAAATCATCCAATATTAGTCATTTATAGTAATAAACCAGCCATTTTTGGGGTCCCCTATTTTGAGAAACCACCATTTGGTTCATCGGTCGCTGTGTTCCAACAGCGTTGGCTCCTCCCCGTTGAAGACCGCCCTCACCGTCCGGCGCCAGCGGCGAGTAGCAGAGCTCACCTGCATGGCTTGGATGCCCATGATCCAAGATCTTTGAGCATGTGGCAATAGCCGTCACAAACGCCACTTAACCGAAACAATGCGGCCCAATAAGCCTCAATAAGCCTCAATAAGTCTCAATAAGCATCTAAGATCATCTAAGCATCTTATCTAAACCTCATCATATGCCTTATCACAACGCTTATCTAAGCAGTTTTGAAGGCCAAGGCATGCTGAAATCTGTGGGTTCCCATCTTTCGTCTCCATGGCCTCATCGGCTTTCTTCTCTTGTGCCTCGTCAGCCTGTGCGGCGCTTGAACCCGAAGGCAAAAGCAAAATGGAGAAAATACACAGACACACTATACATGAACACACATTGTAAATATACAAATTATATATACAGAGATATAACAAACAGATTTTGGAAAAATATGATACACCAAATCAAGTAGGTTTTTTTCCCCTGTTCATTCCACTGCTCATCAGTTTTGCATGATGTTTCAGACTTTCTTCCAGCATCAAGGATCACCTGCAAGCTGAAGCCGCTTCCACGTTTTGCACGTGCTTCCTGGACATGGTGCAATCACCGCAGGAGCGAGCTGTGACTAATCGGACCAGCTCTCCAACCAAAAGTCGGCAGGCTGTTCCCCATGGCCAACGGTACCTTTCGTATGACTTGCCTTTCGTATGACTGCCATTGACTGCCCATGACTGCCCCCCAGTCGAAAATTTGTCTGTCCACTGCCATACATCTGCCACCTTGGCAGCCTCAACCGCAGCTTCTTCGCTCTTTACTACCTCCAAAGCTGAGCAAAGAAGGACTGGCTGAGCTTGCTGGGCTGCTCAATAAGTTGTAGTTGAGATGCAAATATCTTTGGACATCTTTGGACTAGCCCAAAGTCCGAAGCTTCTTGGTTCAATGTTCAGTTTGGACACCACTGCAGTGAACAAAATCTGGTGCCCATGCCCTTCCCATGCATTGCTCCCATGCCTCGCTCCCATGCCCTGCCTCTTGTAAAACTCCGCGAAGAAACTGGAGCAGGTCCAAGGGGTCTCTGTAACGAAGCCTCAGTTTGTTGACAAAGCGATCAGTGTCCAAGAGACGGACCTTAAGTGATGGGAGTTTGATGCAGTTTGTCATTGAATATCTAGGAAATACCGCTTAGTACCTAGTACCAAGAAACGCGCAGACGAATCTGTGTACGTAACATGTGCCCGTCATGGTGCTTTCCCATTGGATCATCAAGATATGACTGCTGGAGTGATCATGATCATCACTCTGCTATGCCTTTGACCCTTAGACTTTTGACAACCATCCCAGGCATTTCCCGTGGACGTAAGTCCATTCTACTGGAGTGGGGGATAGCCAAGAGATGCCAAGAGTGTTTGGAGTCATCCAATCACTTGCCACTTCTGCCATTTCTCTTGCCTTGCATTGCTGCAAGTCTGTGCACAAGAGCTGAGACACAGACCCGTCAAGGAGGCAGCTTGTTGCAGCCGCATAGTCCTAGCAACGAACCGAGGTCTCAGTTGAACAAAGGTCTCATTTTGAGCTGCCACTCATGGGAAGCATCACATGTGAAGGCAGCGCACTACTTCACCAACAAATTTCTTGATGCAAGCCTCGATCAGGAAAGATCTACGATTGCTGGTTGCCTCTCGTTGACATCATCTTGGGACGTCGTCCGATTCATACTTGAAACTGTTCTGATCAGCCCAGGCTATGCCGATGTCTTGGGATCAACCGACCATTTCCTCTTTGGTGATCCCTTGGAAAAGGGTTCATGTGTCTAGCCTAGCTTTTGAGAAGCCTTGCACACGCGCACATACACAGAGCTGCTTTTTCATTGATGCACTGTACACTCTGTATCTGCAGTCTTTGAGAAGTACACGGTGTACTTCGTAACTGGAAACTTGCTAGACGCTTGAAGCATGAATCATCAAGAGATACACTTGGACACCACACTTGTCAAGCGATACACAAAACAGATTCATGCCATGGAGGCTGCACCAATCTAAACGCTGACATGCCCCGCCCTACCAACTTGATGGAAAACTGCTAGAAGCTGCCTTTAGTGGTTCATTCGCCTGTATGGTGTAAAGCTAACAACTCATAGAATTGTACATGGCAAGTTCAGGGTGGGCAGGACTATCAGTGATCCTTCTGCAATTCATTGGAACTAGAAAATGGGTCGCGAGCATGCCTTACATATGCCTTACCGGCCTCTAAAGACATGCCACCTTTGCAACGACAAATTTTTGACAAGGCATCCCTTCAACTTTCAAAGCTGACTGATGCTCCGCTCTGCGAGGCTAGTGCTTGAAGCAGCGAGGCGAAACTGCTGTGGCAGCAGTTCCACCTCTCAGAAGCCATACCTGAGGTGCCATCTACAGGCCTACAGGAAGCCTAGTTAGTATGCTTAGTATGGCATTTTGGCAGCAACATGTTGCAACCAATCTGTGAAGTATTCTCACTTGCTGTCAATTCTCAACGACCCTTGTGCAAAGCAGCGGGGAGCGCAGGGGTAATTTCTAGCATCGCCCAAGAAAACTTATCGGACAATGGGAAACAAACCTCTGGCGTTTCAGTCTGGTAGCTGTGCAGCATCAAAGGCGGAACGGGAACCAAAACGACACCAATCCGCACTACTCCCCAGCAGTCCCTAGCCATCCCTGGTCCCTCAACTTGTACTCTTCGAAATTCTTCGGTCGTGAACTGAGATCCGATCAAACTGAACAGTTGAAAGGCGTCCTCCATCTCCTGGTTCATCTGTTGCATGGATCGGTCAAGTTGCTCCTGCGATTTGTCATTAGTCTCCACACAAGCAAGTCAGATGAACTTCAATTCACTCGGATTAACCCAACTAGCTCTGATTGGGCTTGAAGATACCTGGAGCGTCAAAAAAGTTCATAGTTCCCTCTCCTCAGCGCTTCTCAGCCGCGCGCGAGCACGTTCTGGCGATTCACCAGAGCTTCCTGAACACGAGCAGCCTGCCCTCTTTAGTATCGGTATCACCCAAACGTTACATCTTTTCGAGTAATTTCTTGAATCACTTATTGAGGCACTTACGTTGCTTCCTTGCTACTTATTAGTTATTGAGATACTTGAGGACAAAAATGACGGGTCTGACCGTAAGCTGTCCATCCAGACGAAAACTGTGCAGTGAAAATCCACCGTATCTGTTGGCGATAGAGCCCAAAAGACCTTTAGGTGTAAACTGGCTTACTCCCCACGAAAAAAAAAACATTTCTCCTTGACTGTTGAGCACTTAGTTTGGGGATATCACAGTCCTGCTTTGGACTCATCAAACCTCCCAGTTTCTCCCTGGCCTTTGATTCCTGGGATGTTGGTCCAAACGCCGTTGTTCTCATCCACTGTGCTGCGTATCCGGCCGTACTCATCGCGGTTGCTTTGGATCACGTAGCTACTGGAAGAGATGTAGTACCTCGGAACATATCAAGTTGCTGTGTATATCTATCTATCTATCTATCCATCCATCCATCCATCCATCCACCCATCCATCCAGCCATCCATCCATCCATCCATCCATCCATCCATCCATCCATCTATATATTGTGTATATATATATATATTCAAACATGTGTGTGTGTGCATATGTGTTGTATATATATAATAGAGATGCATAAATAAACATGTCAATGTCTGTAATCCATGGGCACTTCATGAGGCCAAGGTGCGCATCTCTGGGATTGGCAGGCTCTGGCGAACCTGCAAATTGCAACAGCTTCACCAGGCAGGTTTGCCTCTACGCTTGACACATTCGGGTGACCGCTGTTCCATGCTGTTCCATGCTGTTCCATGCTGTTCCATGCTGTTCCATGCTGTTCCATGCTGTTCCATGCTGTTCCATGCTGTTCCTGTGATTTGCAAATTCAGACTGAAATATATTGGAAAGATCTATGTGGCTATGTGGCTGGAATGTTCTCTCACATGTTATGTTTGTCGTGCTGCCTTTGGCTATGGCCAGGGCAGCCACCGTTTTTTTCATGAGTGCTGGCAGGCTTAGGAATTTATGAAGCACCCAACATCATCGACACTTGCGGAGTCTCAGGTAGCTGCTACTAAAGGATTGGCGATCAAACGAGTGCATTCTGAGAAGGTCTTTCGCAAGCACGTCTGAGCACAGGCAAAACCTAACAAAATCCCATCGGAAATACGAACTATCACTGCTCACATTGGTGATGATTATCGCCTACATGAGATTCATAGCACATCCGACAAACCAGCACTTCTCTGTGTGGCTAGGTGTTTTCACGCCTCCAAAAAGTTGTAGAGCAGCGGCTAGGAGAGCAGCGCCAAGAAGTGCTAAGGCTCCTTTGCCTTTGAAACACCAGCACGTCGCATGTCCAAGCAGCTCCAATTGCGAATGTTCTTCTTGTTTTTTCTGTTGCCTATGCATTCCAAGTTTACACATCTACACATACGCACGTAACATCACCTAAGCACACATAATCGTGCATAACATAGACGATGCTATGAGTTCAGCGAAGTCCTCCCCCCCATCCACGAGCAGTCAGGCCACTCCACAGTGACATCTCACTGCTCTCAGCTTTGTCCTAGAAGCGAGTAAAACCCACTGAGCAGTGGCGAAAGCGCTTGTTATCATTGCACTGTCTTTTTTGTTGGGATTCCTGTTATCGATTCAAGATGACTGACAGCATAGCAAACAGTGTAACTTACAAATGACAACCACATGTGGAAGTTTGACCCTGCCGAGGTCACTGATCACTTGGGGCGGCCACTTTGACCTTCAGGTTCTTCGGGACGGGTTTGTCCACTCGTCCACCGATGCGGTTCCGGGAGGCCTGGCGAACATCTCTGCTGACATGCCTCCTGGTTTCGGGTTATCCATCAATGGATATTTATGGTAGGTTCCCCGAACCATTCCCGCAAAGCTGGCCCACGTAATCGGCCAAGTTGTCGGGGATTCCAAGTCCTAGACAACGACGCCATGGTTTCGGGTACTCCAGACCCTCGGGGACTGCAAAGTCGGAAAACCTATCCCAAACCATCCCAAACCCACTAATTAGAGCGATGTTAGTGCCCCTAGCCACTGCCACTATCTAAGAAACTGAGAAATCACCAATTTTTAATGTACCCATTTGAGCCATCGGCAGAATGTAAGCATCAAAAGGTCCGCCTGTGCTTTACATGGTTTTCATTGTAGGCGGTAGCCTTCGTTTTAAAGGACCGCCTTCGTTTTCCAAGGTTTTAGCCTATATTTCACTCCAGTACATCTACTTAGGCCAGGTGTTTTGACAGTAGCTCATTTGCAAACCTGATTTGCTCTTGAGAGTGGCACCCAATGGAGTTTTGGCCTCTGCGTTTCTTCCTTTATTTTCGCGTGTGGCAATCATGGTTTCGCCTTGGGATCAACGAAGGAATGTCAAACAACTGAAGCATTTACCCTTCAGACTCCAAAGTTCAGTGTCAAACAAACAAACAAACTGCAAAATCAGGCGGCTCTGACCAAAACCAATCCGTATTGCAGGCCGGGCTGCTACCATCTCGATCTGACTGCCTCAATCAAACAAATCTATTCAAAGGATTTCAAAGGTAGCTTTGGGAAGAGAACCTAAAGCAACAACACGAATCTGCCAACGGATGACAGCAGGGAGCGATCACGTCTGGACAAATTCGCTCTGTTCGTTAGCATCAATTTTGACCAAGTGATACCATGTGATACCAAGTGACTGTCGACTCATTCGAGAGATGCTCCTGGCGCCGAAAGCGCGCTGCAGCAACTACTGACTCAACCTATCTCGACACCCATAAGTCCCATAAGCATGGCAACGATAGCCCAGTTCCCACCTTTCTGACTGTGGTAGCCCAGCAAATGCCAAAAACATTGGTACCATCCTGACAGCGAAAAAGTACTGTGGTTGCACTCAACGCATGGCGCGCTTGAAAAGCGACTCTCTGTTGCGTGTTCCGCAGCCGCCGGCCCATATGCTTTTCCGCCTTTTAGCATGTCAAATCTTTCTGTCTGACCATGGTGGTTCATTATGTGGCAGCTTGTATGTGAATTGGTCAGAACTACCTACCACCCTCCATCTCAATCAAATGCTAAGCCATTGGCAGGAACGTCACAGCCAATACAGGTCTCACCCTCCCTCTGGACAGTCGCAGCGGCATGGCGAAAGTGGAGAAGGTCAGTGGATAATCAATGGATGCAATCAAATGTCCACTACGCTGTTGCCTTCAAGTGACAAAAGTCAGCACCATGGCTTGTAGCTTGCACAGGGACATATCTGGAAAGAGCCAGCGAGTGTAGTTTCTATAAATGTTTTGCGATGACTACAAGCATTGCTGCGCAAGTCTGCGTGTTATCCTTAGCAAGTAAGCTGAGCAGAGCCAAAATGAACAGAGGCGGGACCAAGACAAGGACTTCAAGGGATTGCCAGTCGAATCCGAATGAAGCATGCTGTGCGAAAGTGAGAACTCTGTTGAAGCACCTCTGAGTCCATGATTTATTCGAGGTCCCAGCTCTGATCTGTCAGAAGACTGAGTGGATCTCCTCGGTTTTCTGATCCCTCTTCCAGATTCTACGGCCACCGGGCCACCATTTCTCCCAAGTTGCTCCTCCCTCTCTGCAGCTTCCCGCAAAGGCTCCCAACCCAGCAGGTCCATGGCGGAAGTGCTGAAGGACTGAAACTCAGGAATAGCTCACATTATCCACATGGCCTGTTAGCCAATAGAAATTCTCCATGCTATAGCCGGTATAATCCACATGGCCATAGTCTGCTGGGGCATTTGGAAGATACCTTCCAACATCGGCTTCGGAATTTTGCAAGGTCTTTCAGATTCTTTAACTATGAGAGACATCGGTCAAGAAGCCCACTTATATGAGCAGAAACTCGCACGCACAAAAGTCACACTGACACAAGCAGGGCTCACTCTTCCATCTACCAAGGCTTGAGACTCCCAGCGTAGATACTCAGCCGAGAGGACCTAACCAATCCCCGCTTTAGATTTGTTGATCATGTCCCCTTCGGTAGCATCGTGGACAAAAATCCTCGTACATCAGTGCTACCTTAATGCGATTGTTGCAAGCCACCCCAGCCACAAGCAACTACATTACTTTTTGCACATAAATGGTATAGTTCCGCAACAATCAATACTGGCTTCTAGCAACAAAAGAAGAATCAGGCGCTTGTGTTTCTACTGCGATGCTGGAAGATCTTGACATGGAGGCAAATTTAGATCAAGTACCACTTGTCTGCAGGTTTTCTCCGCAAGTTGTGAGGGGATCGATGCACTACTGGTGGCCGTTCTCGCTTTTTCTCACACGCACAATGACCCTGGATAGGATCGAGTCTGTTCGGAGGAGGGAAGATCCAGTCGATACCTCTTCCCAATTCCGGGCTCAACAGTTGACTATTTGTATGCTTTTCTTTCCAATGTGTTTTATTGAATTTGAGTTTTTGATAGTTTTTGTGATGTGGTCTTCAAACATGTATTGCGAGTATGTGTGTGTGTATATATGCAATGCACGCATATGCAAAGCGTGAAAATGTATGACATGTAAATCTGTGTCGAGATGCGTATGCAAAATTCTGATATGCACATACCGTGTCCGCAGTACTCTATTTCTTTCGAGATGCGAATGATACGCATCATTGAAGAGCCTGTTTCAGGTTCAATGCTGCTCATGGCATGCCAGGTCCCACTGGGTGAAAAAAAGACTGAGCCCAGATCTTGTGAAATTTCATAGAATTGTGTGAACATATATGGTGTTTGTCCTAAGGTGATTACGTATAGGCAGTTACCATGCAGATTGTGTGAATACAAATTTTGCACTTCCAGGACCTGGCGAGCACAATCTGAACCTGATGCTCAATTCAAGCCTTGTCAGCATGAAGAAGTTTGCCAGAGTTCAGTTGGAAAACTTTTTGTGGCAAATGTCCTGCACAAACTCAACAGCCTGAGGCTGCAAAGGTTGACCTTAAAATTCTGTCTGACCTGATAAGAGCATCTTCTAACTGAGAACAACTATGCAGATCTATGCAGCGTTCAGCACCTCTTCCCCTTTTTGTTGAGGCTTTGGTTTCCAAATCAACAACCAAACCAGCCCTTAATGACGATGCTCACAGGTCTTCACCGCAGAGCCTTCGAGGCTTGGCATTCATGCATGGGATGGCGGACCAACGGCAAACAGCCAAATCAGCTGCAAGATGCCGTTCACCGTCAGTTCCTGAGCAACCTGTCAGCTCAGCTTCAGCTATCTTCAAGCTATGGCAAAAATGCATGGCAAATTGAAGGGCTTTTGTGGCATGGTGCTTTGGGCCAAGATCAATTCGACATCGTAGTTGGTGCATTAGCTGAATCAGGATCAAAAAGGAACAAAGCTTTCTGGTTCCTTTCATGGTCAGCTCTGTTTGCCGTCTCCAACGAGCCTTGCCTTTCCATGAGCGTCAGCAGTGTGCTTGGTCCTGAGCGGCGGAGTGCGTTTCTGCAAAGTAACATTCCAGTTCCCCAGAACGAAGGTGAAGCCTTTGCACCTGTAGACGTAAATTACAAAGAAAGATGTGTGTGTGTATATGTATATCAGAACTCATCACGTGCATCGATATATAATGTATATATGAATAAATAAGACAACGGAAGCCCCAACTCTTCCCAAATACTCTTGAACATCTTGCGGTGGTGGTCCAGTCCTCTTAATCAGATCCAGAACAGCTGTCTCTCGGCTGCTTATCTGCTGATCCCTGTGATCCACAACAAACAAATACATAAACCATCAACAACAACAACAACAACAACAACAACAACAACAACAACAACAATAGTTATAGTGACTATGATTGTATTATGCCGAACATGACACTACACTCTGTGTTCCACTGCAATGACATCTACATTGCCACTGTCCGGCCTTCTGCAATGGCGTTTCGGAGCCGGGCCCTGCAGTGACGGCTGCTCCAAAATCAAATCCACTGCGCACGATTCTTCTACAATAGTCATTAAGTATGTTTAAGTATAGTAAAAACATGCAATGACTTTACATTAAGTGTAGTAACAATGATCACTGCTTTGTCCAGAAGTTCAACCAACTTTGGATTTGATTGCTTTGACCAAAAGAATAACCAGTCGCTCATGATGTGCCAAAAGCCAAGTCAACCTGGCAGGATCTGTCTCGCACAGCTGCTTCGTACAGTCATGGCATAGCAGTAGCAATCTTGCCTCCTCACGGTCTGGATGCGGATGGTCCTGTTCAGGAGCTACTATGGAGCATACCAACGAAAGAACACGTACAAAGAAACTCTAAGTAACTCATCTGGCTATCTTTTGATGGTGAAACTCCATTGGTTATCACACCAGCTCGTTTATCCACAAATGGTGAAACCAAGCCTTGATATGCTTTGATATGCCTTGAGGATCTGATGGAGCACTTTCATACTAAAAAGGATCACTTGAGCACTTCATCCCGATGGCTTTATGGCGTGGTCCATCTCCACTGTTTCCTTCCAGATGGGGCCTTGCTCCACAATCCCTGAGGAGGAGTCTTTTGGCGCAGTCGCACGCGCCTTGCAGAGCGTTGCATCTACTGCATCTTCTGAGACCACTGAGTCAAACCATTGTAGTTGACCGCAAATATCATTGCGAACCATCATTTTGTTTGTCGTTGCTTGGGTCCTACAGGAGAGAGAGTGCCTTAGATGCAGTGTGGGCAGTGAATATATATATATATATATATGACTATATCATTCATCTGTTTTTTGACTTGCAGCCCGAGAGAGGAGCTTAGTAGGGAAGGGTGCAATAGTTACTGCAATAGCTACATCCAAATGAATTCCGAGGGCAGCTTTGGCTGGTGGGTTTGCTGACTTGCTTGCTTCTCAACTCAGTCGGCCTTGGAGCTTCTGGTGTTTTGGGCGGAGAGGCATCACCTCAGAGAGTCGAAGTGATCACTGCTTTTCCCTTAGATGTTTTTCCTTCGTCAGGCGTAGCTTTTGAATCTCAAGCTTCAAAATCATGGTGACATATGGAGACTAATGTTCCACCATGGAGCTTGACGGCGTATGAACACTGTCAAAGCCATCAGCGACGACGGCGCATTGCGATCAAGGTTGAATTCAGGATACCCTGTGCAGGTTAGCACTACCTGATTTTAAGTTTTTCAACTTCCCCCAGGATGCAAACTTGTTCTTGACGGCTTCGACGGCTTCGACCTTGCGGTACAGAGGGTGTCTTTAGCGCAAGTTTGACAAGGAAAACAAGCGCTTCGAAATGAATCGCTGTTAGGCTGTTCGCTGCACCGCACCTTGACGGTGACTTGTCTTGTGAAAGCCTTGCCAGCTCATAGATCCCACGGATCCCAGTCTCAAACCCTTTGCAATTCCGGAGAAAATATCTGCAGCATCTGTCGATACTTTCACCGTTGAACTAGATCTTCAGGCCATCCCAAGTTGGGACCAAGTGCGCCACGTGAGTGCTTCGAACGCCAGCCGCAATCGCCGAAACGTTTCTGGATCGCCACCCTGGCCAGCACTGTTCATACAATGCAAACATAGGATGCATTGAATTTATATTATAAAGTTTTGGAAAGGGCCGCAAAAGAACTTTCGGAATTTGTCTGTTCCACAAGGAGTGCTGAAATCCTGCAGATCAAATGCAGAAGTTCTTTGCCACTGGAGGTGGCCAATACTCAGAGGGGTTGACACATGTTGAAATTCTGAATTTCATCAGCGGAAGGAGCATGAAGGAATTCAAGGAACTCGAATTTCTATGATTTTTTGGATTTTCTTGTCAAATTCTCTAATCCTTCTGAATTTCTGGGTTCTGCAAGCAATGTCATCAGCTCAGATCTCCGCCTTGTCCGGGTGGTGCTGTTTTGCAAGGCGCCGGAAGGCTTTCGTGGCCTGTGCTCTGCAAAGGCATTGCCTGATACATTCGCCTTGTTGAAGAACCATACACTATATTATGTATATTTGTGTTTATTTACGTAAGAGATTCAAAATGATCAAAAGAGCAGGTTACTAAAGGCTTAAACGCCACCTTTGAATGTTCGTTCAGGATGGTTCGAAGACTTGACGCTCAGCTTCTGCCACAAGTCCCACACGACCCAGCATGGCTGTCATCGATCCACCTCCTGGGGTCCTGCATCATTCGCAAGGCCAAGCAAGGCACGATGATGTCCCATGGCCTCACAGGGTAGAAGTTGCGTGGCACGAAGTATCAAGACGCAACGTTCACAACAGAATGGATCCACCATGAACCCCCATGATCCACCTTGCTAATTTGTACTTGATATCCCGAACAACTCTGCCCGAATCCTTGCTATCAGAATCTATCAAAAATTATTTGAATTTCACTTAGTTGCTGACTCAACGAAAACAAAAGGTCAACATCGAACAACTTCTGGTACCGTCACTGCCAGCGCAAAACATCACACGAAGGCAATCCATGTCAATCCTTCAAACCAGCCTCTCGTGACCCTGGAGGAAAAAGATCTCGATTCTTCACGATTCTGATGCGCCCATTCATTGTCTCGCGGACTAGGGCCTGTGGCTTCGGACGTGGAGTCTTTCAGGATCGTTTCGGCTTGCAGAGCTTCTCGAGTTTGGTGTCAGCAACCCTAATATGGTTCAGAAAAGAGAGATGCCAATGTCCAGTGAATCGCTGCGATAGGCATCCAAATACCTTCTACGTTCTGATGGCCTTGCCTGATCCTCTTCAAGTAGGACCACATGCCCATCTGTGATTGCACCAGCATTGTCAAATTCCACAGGGTCGCCGAGAGCAAAATCAGCCCCCTGAGACAGGGTCAAATTCAACACAAGCTCAGCACTTAGTGACCCAAACCCCCCACTAAATCCAGCCAAGTGCGTGCAATAGCTACATTAGAATTTTACAAATTTGAATGATTTCAGTTCACAGTTGTGTTTGCAAAGGTGTTTACAAGTTTCGTAGGCACTTCGCCATGTGTCTGCCTGGATTGTCAAGGTGCCAGGCGCACATCCTGCGTCCGGGCTCAGCAGCTGCCCATGACATTCAAACGCAGAGTGGGAACCCGGATCTTCAACGGACAGTGATCCTGGCTGTGATCGGTCCTGCTCCACTGTAGACCTGGCAGAAGCGAAAGATAAAAGAAATGACATGATTATGCAGGTTATAATAGAAGATGATATAAGTTAAAAGAGTATATAAGGATTAGTTTACTTGAATATACTTCAAACAATCTATTTTGATTTCTTTTCATTTCTTAATTTGGCGCTTCCCTCAACTCTGAAAGCATCTGCTTTATTGGGAAATCTTGCGAAAGAAAAAGGAAGCCGAAGACCAACCTTTGCAGATCAACCTGTCCTTGCAAACAAATCTCCACGGGAGACTTCTCCCTGCCTTGGATGCTCTTGTCAGAACGAGCCCCGCAAGGAACGTGAAGGCCTCACCAAGAGAGCAGTCCGGATTGACAAATTTGCGAACTGTGGTCGTTGTGTTGCAGCACCTCAAGGAATAGATCAGTAAGCTCAAACGACTACAGTGCTTGGCGAATCAGTTGTAGATATGTGTGGGTTGGAATGTTTATTTATGTTTATTTGTTCCAGTGTTCCAACGCAAACGACAAAGCAACCAACATTCCTCGCATGATCAGCTGCTAGAGCCCCCTGACCTTGCCTCCATCTCTGCGGATGTTGCCGATGCCTAAAAGCTCGGCCAGGGCCGTGTTTCAGGTGCAGAACATCCAAGTGATGGTCCCTTGACGTCAAACCTTGCATTTTCTGAGTCTCCAGCTTGAAACCTTGGCCTCAAGACATGCCGACATGAAGGCGTCCATGAGTCTGTCTGTGTGCCGCCTGTGCAATATCTTCTATATTTACATTCATCGTCATATATGTGATCATATGTGTTCATGTTTTTTCTGTGCACATAATTGGGAAGAAATAACTGTATTTTGCTGGGAGATTAATGGACACATATCGTAACCTTACTTTTTCCAGGACATTGACTTAGAGGGTAAATATGTACTGTATTTATGCTCTTCTTAACGCACCTCAATCATCCATGTCGGTTTGACATCTTTCCATACGGACAGTCTGCACGTTACACGTGTGGAACTCTTCTGTAAACAACCACCAAATAGAGCTGCAGAGGAAAGTACCTATTCACCACTGCCACTGGGCTCGATGTACCAGCTGCATCCCAGGGCCCCGGGCGCATTTGCAAGCTGTCGCAACACAGCCAGCAAAGATGGATCCTGTCGAACCCAAGCCAAGTAAATTGCAAGCGCACCAGGCAAGGTGAGAGTCCGTTGCTGCTTCTGCAGTCAAGGAAAACCCGAAGAATCGTTCATGCAATTGGGATTCGCTTGCGACCCATGTTCAATCTGTTAGGTTAACATTCTGAGTGTGGAGTCTTTAGTCGCATCCGCCAACATAATGCATTGGAAGACAGCGATCCAGCGGCAGGTGAGTCTGTGCTGCAAACAGTGCTGAGTCTCACAAGAATCCCGGGCTTCAAAATAAGCGTCCCCTTTTGCAGCACATTCGCAGAGAAGCTTTATAGAAACACAAGACACCAAGTTGAAAAAGCTTCATAGAAACTTATCAAAGAAACTGTATAAAGCTTTTGGTTAATATCGGCTTATGATTTCTTATACTGACTTATGATTCATCAACCAAAAGAAGTCTATCTTCTGAGGAAGCCCAACATCCAAGGTGGCCTTCAATTCCAGGCCCCGAAGAATGCTACAGCCATTTGCCGCTGCCTCGGTTACCGAGCACGGCTGAGGTCAGCCCAGTTGCTGATGGCTATGCGGTCCAGCTGATTTTAGGTCCAAACTATGTCAGGTCACACAGTTTTCTAGACTTACAAACTGGGCAATCAAACTCCGATTTAGCGAAACCTCGCTACCAGCTATGGAAGGACAGCATCTTGAAGATTCAGGCGGGCCTCATGAAAAGGATAAGAACGACCATGGTGACAACTCAAATCCAAGTGCGAAACCAATGCCATGTCAAAGGGCAAGGCATACGACGGAATGCCTTCAGGACAGAAGAGCGCATGGCTGCATCATTGCAGTTGAATTATGGCCGTGGCAAATCATAGATCCCGGTCTATCGCACATGATTGAGCTTGTCATTTTGCCTTCTTCATCAAGACCTACAATGACTCGCATACGGACCGGATGCGGACTGGATACGGACCGGAGGCTTTGAGTTCATCATTGGATCTTGTCCGGTTCACTTAAAATGAAAATGCCTTTCTCAATGTCTTTCTCCTTCTTTGTGCATCTGAGTACTCCCACTTCGAAGCTGTCTTGCACCACCCAGAAAGGTCCAGAACTTGTCCAGAAGCCGCCCGCAAGCAGCTTCAATGTCCTACAGGATGCCATTCGCGTTAGGTCTCCCAAACTATCCTCACGCAAATGGGAAACATCCCAGAAAGGAGAACATCAAGATTTTTACTCTTGGGATGTTCATCGTTCTCCAAAACCATCAAGTCTAATATGGTGGTTTCTCAAAATTGGGAGCCCCAAAAATGGCTGGTTTATTACTGTAAATGGTTAAGATTGGATGATTTAGGGGTACATACCCCTTTTTTTGGGAAACACTCATTATCATATGACTTGATGACTCAAACTGATGGTCTTATCTTCAGGTGGAAGGCGACTGGCACAGCAGCGTCTGATGCTGCATCAATTTGGCTTTGCATGCAGCAAATAGACAATCCATGCCACACCAGCAAGCAAACAGCTCAATAACTTCGATACCAAAAGAATCCAAAAAACAAGGCTCAACTTGGTGGCTTATAGATTCCTTGATAACGCTTTAGGTTTTTAGTGAATACCTGGTAAATCCGTCAAATCCAAGAAACTAAAAATCTAACTAAGTTGCTGTAAGCCACCTGGGTAATGATCACTAGTGACTACCAGATCTATATAGCAGTGCCTTACCCTTTGAAACAATGAATATGTCCTCCTGAAGTGGCACATCATCAGTGGAGCTCTGAATCACCATGCGTTGAAGCAAGGACGGCGCCCTGTGAGAGCGGTGGACTTGGGAAATGTGGCCGGACATGTAAGTGTGGTTTCTGTATTGGCTGATGATAGATGGAAATGGTTCATGATGGTCAGTGCGTCCGATGATGCGTCGTGATGGCAAATGATGATGATGATGATGATGATGATGATGATGATGATGATGATTATGATTGTGATGTACTGATGTACCGATGTACTGCTGTACTGACGTGCTGATGTACTGATGTGCTGATGTACTGATGTACTGCTGGTTGTAGATGTCCTGTGATTCGCCCATGTTTCCTCATTATTCCTTCGCTGCAATGAGAAGCCAAAGCATTGCGAGCCTGTTGTCAGGATCCCTTGATGGCCTTGTCATCGACGCCAGCACCTTTAGATACGGCTTTCGCATGCTACTGAACCTCTATCACTGATGCAATTGTGCTCCTCGCCTTTCACATGTTTGCAAACATAAGCACACATACAATCACATACATACATTGCAATACCTTGCGATACATTGCAATATATCGATTATATATGACATTGCCTCATGTTGCATTGAATTGCCTTACCTTGCACTGCAAGCACTACTTACCTCTTGTGCACTACAAACCCTGCCTCACACTACAGTACATCAATTCACATGTACATTATATCGTCGTTACGTTTGGCGTATGTTTGAAGCATTTTGAAGCTGCAAGCATTGAGAATGTGTGTGCAAGCACTGCTCCGCAGTGACAACACCCTTCCTTGGACGTCTAAGTGCCATGCCATGGACCAAAGACGAGTTTCAGCTCCGTCACCGACAACACACAATCGACACAGGCGACCTTGGCTTTAAGCCGTGAGGCATGGTGAAGTGCGGGGAGAGCAAATGCGTCCCACTATGCTGGGAGCGTAGCTGAGAGTGTACAGCTGGAAACGTCAATGGAAGGCTGTATCAAAAGGAATTGGATACAAGAAAACTGATGTTCATGGTTTCTGTCAGGTTTCCAGAGGGCGCATTGTTGGATGTCGAGCCATTAGGCGAGGCTTGTTGGTTGGGGAATGGAGCACCCAGCGCATGCACTGGGCAGCGGGCGTGCATCGTGCAATAGAGATGCCGCCATCGCCTCTTGAGTGCCTTCGTCCTCAACGAAGTTCAGACCTATCCAGGGATGCTGGTGATGGTGGTAATGGTGATGGTGGTGATGGTACACTAACTGGGGGCATCCATTCACACCACATACAAAAGCTGTGCCAAAGTTTGACAACTCCAACTTGCACGAAGTGGGGTGCTGGCAAAGAAGTGTGCTAGAGACAAGTTCTTCACTGGACAACTAGTTACACAACAAGACTTTCTTAGCGCCGGATGATAGACTCAAAATCCCTACGCGCAAATCTTTGTCCGCGAAGCACCTTCTTGCCAGCACTGATCCATAAGCTCAAGGATTGAATCATCACCATCGTCCCAACCTTGAAAAGGGCATGCATTGCGAACAGCTGCACTTACAAACTCAAGAGCTTCTGCATGTATCGTTCTACCTGGACACGTTGACTAAGACCTGATTGGATCTTGTTGGTTTCTTTGTCAGAGGATGCAATTGAATGGCCAAGCGAAACAATCCGGGGCGGGGACGATCCATCAAATGTCGAAGAGTTACGATGGCCATGGTTGCTAGTGTTTGGGAGGGTGAGAATTCGATAGTCACAATCAAAGCACGGAGATGGGCTCGAATTTCCAATAGTCACAGTTCTCAAGCATGGTGCAAATCGACCACAAAGATTATGTTTGGAGGGAATCTGCACATCTCAAAGTTCATCCTTTCCTGGCCCATCTCTGTGCTTTTCAAAGGCAGCTCTGACAGTCAAGCCTTGAGAGCCAACTTTCTGCGAAGTTTTCAACTTTTTCATGCGATGTTTCCACTAAGGACATCTTTTAGAAGGATTAGAAGAGCCAATAGAGCAATCCAAGACCTGGTTGAAGGCAACTGAACTTTTTTGTGTTGGCTTCATGCTCCTGGTCGCTGTATGGTAACACGACCTTCTCAAGCCTTTCCATTCCAAGCCAACTTCCCGAAGAGAAACCCGTAGCCCAGGGCCGCTAACGATGCAGCAAAGGATCAGCCCCCTTTTTACGAGACAAGCCGCCATTCAGATCACTGTTCCAGCTCTGGCGCGTTCTCGCGTCTTACAGATGTTCCCAGCTCGCGTGACTCTGAGTCCACTCTTTGGTCATTTTGAGAAATCCTAGGTCTATGTATCGTTCTGTCTTCACTATCCTTCACTGTCCTCCACTATCCTTCCATATCCTCCATAGAATTCCATTTTGGCAAAGGTAATTGCATGCGCAATGTTTCCATGTTTGACAATTCTTGCCCAACAGAACCTGCTCAGAATTGAGCTGTTTCAGCCCTGTTCTGACCCAGCGACCCATCGGAGGTACACATGCATCCAGCAGATTACAACTCCAGTGGCGATATCATTGCCTCAAGGTTTATTATAGACAGCATGTCTCACTGGAAGGATGAGACAAAAAGATCATCGAAGCACTTCCTACGAGGGGGAAGGCTACAGCGATCTCAGCTTTCGTTGTGCGTTTGATGGAGATAGAATAGTCAACAACTGCATCAAACGAAAGAAGCAAAGGTTTATTTGTCGCAACCTGGAGCCCTTTAAGGGACCCTCGACAGACTTGCCACTGCTTTGCAAATGAAACCAACAAACTATCCTGGTCTAAAATGTGTAATTTAATCATGATGCTATTAGTTTATAAATATAATGATGTACTTTACATCACAGCTGCCCCTTTGAAGTGTTCACAAACGTCGACGACATCCCAATGGCGAAATGTCCAGCGTCAGGGACTTCTGAGGCGCTCTGCATCCTGCTTTTGCACGTATCTATGTCAGCCCGGCAGCAAGATCTTGGACCCATACTTGCAGTCAGTGTATCATTCGCCGGACATGGTCTCCACATTGCTAACCTGTCTAACAATGTTTATCATAACTACGAGCACTATGAAAAAGAACATAACTAAGTCTCCATCAAATGTAACATGCTATAAACCTGCAGACTTATCTAAGCATGTATATGCCTATATGTGAATGTGTACATATATAATATGTGTACACACTCATATTCAGTTGTGTGTGTAGAATATTGTAGTATCATAGGCATATGCTGGTTGGTGGTTTCAACCCCAAACTATTAGTCAGCCAAATACTCATTTATGACTACTAGGGAAACTAAAAACATGTTTAAAACCACCAACCAGTATGTATATATAACCATTATTATGTACATACACACGTATACACTTGATTCCATATTCATATCTACAGGGTTTGGAATGGTCTCTCTTCTGCACCTCCGATGACAAATCATGCTGCTTGGAACTGAAAGGATTTCCACAAATCCAATCCAGGCCGGCCGTGATTGCTCACTTGTCTGCTGTGATGGCCTCCACAAAAACTGCCAAGTGCCAATGACTTTCGAGCTCAAACTTGTTCCTCTTCAACTTATGTGCTGAACTTTAAACTCTCAGAGTTCAATACCAATCCTGGTAAATCAAGTACCCCAACTGTGAGAGCATGCAAAAGTGAGTGGGAATCCCAAAAAGCATTCTCCACATTGTATCATGGATGCTTTCTCTGCCGGTCTAAATGTATATGCTATGTTAAAATATTACATAATTGTGTGTAGCCATACCGTCGCCTCAAAGAAGTATCGCCCTGTAGTCTCTTGCCAGAACCACCTCTGACCTTCACAAGGGGGCAAAAGTGAGGCGAAATGTAATCCAAAGTGCCACGTTTCAAAGCTTGACTTTGTGTTGACATCCCAACATCTCAAAATGCAAAGCCTCTATCAGCCCCTTCCAGCTGCTACCAGCTGCTACCACCGGCTATCTGTGTTTTTGATGGCTTCTGCGAATACCTGTCCCAGTGTTGGTCGGCCAACCTTCTTCTGTATAGAACAGCTCCCAGCCATCTTCAAGAGCATCTGGGTAAAGGACCTGCAGTAAATCAGACAATGACACTTTGTTTGTGTATTTTTTCCAGGACAAGATTCATCAACAGGGCAGGGCATAGCAGCGAAGACCAATTGAAAGTCTGGCTGTGAGGAGTAATCAACAGTTGTTGGCTGGCAGTTGTTTTCACATCTTTCACACTTTTTTTCCTGTTGGGCGAAACTCGGTGTGCTGCACTAGCAGGCGGTGTCTTGTGCCGCTTTGGTGTGTGTGTGCTACATGCGGATCAAGATTTGGAGCAAAGAAACACATGTGTTGCTGAAAAGTCAAACTTATAAGGGCTAAAGTGTCCTTTCCAGTGCAAGGCCCCATCAGAATGGTAAGGCAACATCATGTACCAAAATCAACATTTCATTCTCCACTTGCCTGGAGGGTGCCTCTAGATTTCATGTCAGCGTCTTCTCCTCTGCTCGCATGCTCCCTACCTCCATGTCCAGACATCCTCCAAATACCACGCGAGCAAACCATGCTGTGGACAAGACTTTGAGCTCATTCGACTTGAATAGATGGCAGAACTGACATTATGTTTGCAAAAATGTTTCAGTATATGTCGTCACTACATTGCCCGAGCATGTATGAATTTTACATGTCCGATTGCACACTGGCAGCACATGTCTGAGCACAGGCGTGACATCACATGTACAGGTACATGTCAGACTTTGCGTCAGTCCGCATGTCTGGGCAAATGTCTGCAAATGTGTCCTGAAAGTTTGTACACCTGCTGGACTGGAATAGTCCAGGATCAATGTTAGAACAAACATCGGAGTTGTACGGCAGTACATATGTCAAGTCACAACATATAAAGAGTCATTCAGAGTATACTCACATGTCATCGTGCCCAGGAACAAAGTTTATGCTTACAAGGTTCTGGCACCCGCTGGAAATGGATCTCGGAAGATCGGTGGCTTATTTTCCAAGTCAATTTTGACAGGTGTTGCAAATGCGGGACAGTCACAACGCAAACCGCAACACAACAGGTAGGAGGAAAGGTTCTGCATGTCTCATCCTCATTGTCCTACCATTGTATGCTGCCCAGGAAAACATATTTCAGAGTAAAGATGGGATGTTCTTCCATAATACATCTCAGTACATAGGCGCCTGAATATATACAGTACAAGCACCCATGTCAGTACAAATGTCAGCATGGATGTCAGAATGGACAACAGTACACGAGCGTTCCTTTGTCAGGATTGCTTATGTGTGTGTGCGTGTGAGCAACTTTACCTACTACATTCATTTTGCACTACGTACTATATTTATGTATACACAAGTGAGATCAATTTGTGTCTATACGAGGGTACACACGCATTGTTCAATAACAAGGCAGGGTATAGATTATTCAAAGCAACCATTTTTTCGTTGCCTTTGCTCTCCAAACCTGGCAAGTGCTTTCAACCAAGCAGAGCAGGAGCAACTGCTTTGGCACCGCTCTCAGCAATGGATGTCCCACTGCGTCACTGCAGTCACTTGCCCTGGTTCTGCAAGAGCTTCTGGTATTCCTCGCTGGAAAATCCAACTGTATCAATGGGCTGCCTTCTCGAACACTTCCACGGGATGTACCTTGTTTATCCTTCTTCCTTCCCGCAGCTTCGGAAAAAAGTGGAAACTGGAAGGACATTTGCACAAGAAAATTAATGTCTTGGCATTGCATCATCCACCTGTCCTCAGGAGTGTTAAGCCTTAGGGACAACGCATGTAGGCGGCCAGAGTCCAGATCCTCACCTCGGAAAGTCATCGATGCAAACAGCTGCCCAAAGAGATTTCCAATCTGCAGCGTGGTTCACAACCCTGCTGCCGCCATGCTCATCTTACCATCATCTTACCATCATGTTACCCATGTATGTTGAGCAAATTCTGCACCTTCACAGGCTTTCCCTTCATCGGATGCCTTGCACTGCCTCAGGCACAAGCGCAACAGCGCTTGAACTTCTCGTTGGCGGTTGATTCGGCTCTTGCCGCCTCAGGACTACAGATGTCACCAAGGAAGCAACAATCCAGAGGCATATCCTTGGTCAAAATCATCTAGAAACTGTGGTGTCTTCGTAATTCCTGTACTCAATAATATATCTATGTATATAATACAGATATTATCAAGGTTCACCTACTAGTGTTTAAGAAGGGAGGAGTCCTGTGTCTTCAACACAAAATGTAAGCCTGCTTTCCATGCAAAGGCTCCACCCCGTTCGCCCTCCTCACCCTCCAAACACACCATGACTATCAATGACTCGTGAAGGCCAAGGATCTGAAGGCTGCACTCACCATCACGATTGCAACCTCCACAAAGTACTTCTGAATTGACAAGATCACTAGACGAATGACATGAACAAAGAGCCCTCTTTGAGGAGCTCTTGTAGAGGAGCTCAACTGCATACTCTCTATCTCTATGTCTGCTCTCCTTATCAGATGGATCAGCTTCGATCGAGCAAGTCGTTGGTCCATTGATCTTTACTGTCTAATCTTGCACAACGTGTCACCGAGCACGCCTTTGATGCGCCACAATTGTTGCCTCGAAAAGAAGTCGTGTGCTTTGCCAAAACCAAGCCGTGTGGG
Source organism: Symbiodinium kawagutii (assembly GCA_009767595.1). Classification (NCBI taxonomy): domain Eukaryota; class Dinophyceae; order Suessiales; family Symbiodiniaceae; genus Symbiodinium; species Symbiodinium kawagutii. Next base: position 180,385 of record VSDK01004779.1, on the reverse strand, counting down.
ACTTTGCAGCATCATTTCTCGCAGATCACGTGCCGCATCGTGTCGCTCTTGGGATCAGTGCTGAAAGAAATGTCTAAATCTCAGCAGGACGGTCCTTTTTGGGAGTTGCGATGAGTTTCATGTTGTGTTCTTTTTTGCTTGATGCCCAGTGATGCCCCCTGTGTATCCTGCCTTGATCTTCGACATCTAAGTACCTGAAGGAGGGAAAATGGCGATGAAAAAAATCAACCCTCCCAGGCTACCTGCAAAGATAGCAACAACCACATGCAATTCAACATGAAAAAATCTCCAAAGGACTGCACAAAAAGTCTGGCAAGTGGGGTCTACGACGCTTTTGTGAAGCCAATCAAAGTCTGGCAATTGGAGTCTACGACGCCTTTGTGAAGCCAATGCAGAAGGGGCACTGTGGAGAATACTTGGCGTTCAAGCGACGTTTGATGTCCTGAAATACAAAGAGCAAAATGACGTGACAAGTCATGATAAAAAACATTTCAGTATCCAAAAGAAAAAACTGTTCCAAAGCATTGGAATCACATGGCGGTTTTTGTATTTTGAAGCAACAAGCTTTCCATCCACCCCTCCAAATTTGCAAATTCTGTGCATGAAAATAGTGCATTGACGAAGACTCATGAGCCATCCCTATGACTTTGCGCTAATGCCTGGATGGCATTCCAATGACTTGGCAGAAATGGAGATCCATAGATTCCCATAGATCTCTAAACCCCTCAAATTGGATGACAGATTGCCCGCAAAGCGACAGCCCGCCTCCTCGATGGGGAGGTTTGGATCGGATCCTCCAGTTGGCTTCCCTGCGACCTCCAAAGCTGCCCTCTTCTGTGCTTCGAGGCCTGTCAGGGCTACCAGTGGTGAGTGCTTCAGGAGACTCCATGGCTCCAGTGGTGCTATCCTTGACCAATGATCCCGAGGATCTACGAAGAAAGCACCATTGAAGTTTTGAAGGATATTGAATAGGAAGTCCCCGATTCGCAAATTAGAACTCCACTTAGTGGCAGCAGCTGTTTCATGCAATATGAAAGCTTGTCAAACAAAGCAACCAATCAGGGATCATTTGCCGAGTCAATTTTTTTTGCCGAAAGTATCGGAGTTCAAAATGATCAAACGTGGTCCTGAAGGTCACTAGTATCCTGTGCCGATATTCTGCGAATGTCTCTAGGGTGCAGCCTTTGCTGCTGCACTGTTTTGTGTGTTTCTTTCGTGCTATGAACATGTTGCTCTAAGAAATGCTGGGGCTGAAGCCAGTCACGGGAAACATCTAGTAGTAGGAAAAAACAAGCCCTACATCAGCACTAGCGTTGGGAAAAGTGCCTGCAATGGATATCAGCCTTGAACAAAGGAACATACATTTGACTCCACTACGATAAGGCCGCTACGCTTTCATGCGAACCTTTTGGCATGGACCCCACAATATACCAATCAGGTATGTGTACATTAGAAACCTGTGTAGTCATTAGGCATTGCACATAGAGATTCTATGTACATCTGTGCACGTAAAATATTCATAGACTGTCAAAGGCAGCCAAATTTGAAGGTATCACAGCAACATTACGTGACACTTCGCCCAGGGAACCCTCAGAACCCAACGAGAATCCCGCCCCGCCTGTCAGACCGGCAGCCTGAGGAAGCGCTGCACTGAACCAGTACTGTTGGTCGCAAACCGAGGCCGAGACTTCCCACAGGAGCCGACCCCACGGCGCTGCTATGCGCCGCTCACGCCTTGGCAGCTTGCAGTGCCACTTCCTCGGGCGAAGCTCTGGTGGGTGCAGCTGCTTCAACTCGCCTCAGGGCGGCGACGAAGCACCAGGGACTGGGATGCAACCAACATGGAAGAAATCAAGAGAAGAGATGAAGGATTTCGATATATTTCATATGTAATGTTGGTTTCTGATTAGTGTAACCCCCCTAAAGGAATGAAATTAGATGAAACCAACAGGTAGATACTAATCAGAAACCAACATTATATAAACATGAATAATCATATACACTGTACATATACCAAAGACTGTATGCACATGTTTGTATACTAACATGGAAAATCCACTAGATGTCATAACATACGGTAATCTACAAATATCTACAACCATCAGCCAAGATGGGGGTGTTCCATCGGGCTGCCTGCAGGACGAATAGTTTGGAGGTTTGGGAATCAACCAACTGTGCAAGTGCACCATTAACAAACACCAAACAGATTCATACAGAGATACAGGACCGCACCTGCCTACTATGAACTTGAGACGTCAGCATGCATTCACCACCCAAGTCTTTTGATAGATCAAACTAAACTGCGTCAAACGAATTCCGACAGCATCCAACAACTCACAGTTTGCTGATGGCTTCATCAATGAAACGAGCTCCAAAGACGTGCAATTTCACGAAAACAAGTTTCAAATAGTCCACTTCTCACAGGCCCAAGAGGCTTCTCTGATTTCGGCTCTGTTTTTGGCACCTCTTTAGCCTCCAGGCATCGCAACACGCAGAGCTCACTGGAAATCACACATCGCATCAGACGACTGCAGTTGAGGAGTTGAGCACCAGTACTGGTCCTAGGAAAAAGACATATATGGTCCATCTGGTGGTTTCTCAGAATGGGGTAGCCTCATGTACCCCCAAATCATCCATTGACAATCCTTTTTAGTCATAAACCAACCATTTTTGGGTACCCATATTTTGAGAAACCACATGAAACCACCATATAATTTGATCCCACACACTCCAATTGCCAATGTCGATTTGCCTGGCGGTACTTTTGCAACAAGGCCAACACTGCCACAGCACCAACAGACGCCACAGCTGCCTGGCGTTGGGTGACAATCTCTGCTCCGTTGTTTATGCTGAACAGGAAACGAAGCGAGACGCTGATGTTTTCCAGGGCCGTGGGGATGGGTAGGGTGATGTTCCTGTTGACTATTGCAAGCAGTGTGATATTACGCAATGGGGTGGGGTGGCCTGCTAGGAACCATTCCAGGGGACAAGTGGGTGCATTGTCGGTAGATTGGAGAGAAGAGTGAGTGTCAATGCTAGCAGTTTCTAGCATGAGCGACAGATGTTGGAAAGATCTCAAGAAAAATATAATACTCTCCTCCACGCTTGACTGCACAAAGATCCTGATTGGTGTATGCATGGTCGTTGCCTCTGGCGCAACTTGTGGTTAGCCACTGCCCGCAGAGTCAAAGATGCACTCAAGCAGTTAAATTGACCCCAATTTCGGATGGCAAGAGTTGCAACAAAACAAAATGGGTCACTATTTTTGGGTCAATGGAATTGGAGACATCAAGAATAAAATGTTCACGTGAAATCAGGGGAGAAAAAACAAATCCTACTCAAATGCATGAAAAAAATCCTACTTCCTACTCAAACGCATGCAAGAAACAATATAAAATGCCTGCACTGATGTCAAAGACTGGGTGTTCATACAGCTTGCAGAACTGCTGACTCATGTGGATCACACTACTGCTGGGGACAGCTTTCCGCTGGGACCAGTCTGCAGATTGTCTACAGACATTGAGAATTTATCAAAATCATTCAAAATCTATATAATACTTTGAATTGAAAGTTATAACATATATACATATACATATATACTTTTAATATATGTGTGTGTGTGCCTGCGCAAGGATGATTCAAAGAGTTGAATTTTCCCAGTTCACCACATTCTCACCTGTTCAACTCATTTCTGGTCTCGCCTTCAAAACCCAGGAGGGCAATCGGGATTCCATGATGCCGCAGAGTTGCAGCTTCCAACTGACACTGACTTAAACGCTAAGTTTATAGCGTTTGCGGCATGATCCTATCACGCTAGGCCCCAAAAGTGTCGGCCTGGAAACCATGATGCAACCTATGATTCAAAGCCATGATTCATTTCCTTGGCACTTCGTGGATTGCCTGGAATTGACACAAAGCTGTGCCCGTGACTGCTTGATCGGTGATCTTTCACTTGCCAAAGGCTCTCAAAGCAGCGACAAGATGCATCACTTCGTGTCACTTCAATACTTCAACTCCAAGGAAAAGTTGCCCCAAAATGCTCAAGCATGTGCACCTGCTATATATTGGCAAAGCTTTGCACCTCTTCGGTTGTGGTGTTCCAAAACCACACTCTTAAGGTCACCGGTTCCAGAAACCGTTCCCAAACCTCGTGGCATCACAGTGAGCCCAAGTCAGAAGCAAATATTCACTGTGTCTCTCTGTTTTCATCTCCAATTTTTGCATTTAATCTATTGAATGAATTATTGAATTGTTTGCATTTCATCCATATTCTGTATTGATTTTCTCCACATCTTCCTTTCTGTTTTTTTGAAATCTAAAATCTGCAGATCTCTGGGAAGTCATGGAATTGTTCACAAAGGCTGGGCTGCATTGCCTCCTCTTGAGGCGAGGTTGTCGCTTCTGTGGATGCGGACCTCAGGGTCGTTTGTTTCCTGTTCGAGTTCTCCTGTTCAACACTTTCTATCTCAAAATCAATTGATCATTTGCGAAATTGTGAAACTAAAACAGGAGAATTGCTTTTTTGATCTTTTTTGTGTGATTCTCAAACTCCACTGATTATTTGCAACTCCTACATACCTGTCTTTCTCCTTGTCGTCTGGTCATACTTGGACACCCAGCACTTCTGACGCCGACGCTCCAGCCTTGCAGAGGTGTGATCATTTCATCTCATTTCAATCAGCTTTGTTGGATGCCCAGTTGATCCAGTTGGAGTGCAGGCTTCACCATGCTTGTTTGGTTCTCATGTGTGCATCCTCGCCAATAACCAGTTTCATGTGCCGAATCCGAACACCATGGTAACAGTAACCCCAGAGGTCTCTCCACTCCCCAAGCCTGCACATTTGCTCCCGCCTGCCACAGAAGGATGGCAACTTGACCATCGAAAAGTGTAGAGACCGTGAGTTGGAGGTAAATATATGTATAAAAAAATTAAATAAATACGATAATCTAAGATAATGTAATTGCTGTGGTAGGTGCATAAATAAACTTAATTTACTAATCTAATAAAACGATTTTGGACTCTTTTTCCAAAATCATCCCATGCCATTGCACATGTTATAGAAGAAAATCCCCCTTGGTCCTCGTTGGCGCGTGCGTTTCTTCCCGGGGGGCGGAAGTCTTCTAAAGACTTATCACCAAATGACCAATTTTTTTCTCACTATCATTGTATGTGCCTCCTGAGTGAAGGCCTGCACATGCCCCAAAATGAAAGGCTCAGTTCACTGCATTTTTAGTTGGGTTCGCACCAAAAACATTCATTCCCTCGATGGTCAAGTAGTCTGGTCATACTCACAGCAACTGCAAGGCAAGCTATCTTTATGTTGGCCTTAAAGATGAATCCTCGACTTAACAAGTGCACAGGATTGCACAACACAGTACGAGAGGCTACTTGATTCCTGCCTTGCCAGCACCGGCAGGAGGGGAGTCTGGCGCAGGCAGGGGAAAGGCAACCCACACAGGTCTTTCCTTACTTGGTCTTGTCATGCACAAAACAGAAATGTTGTTTGCAGTTCAGTGGCCAGAAACTTTTGTCATGGTTTCCAGGCATCCACTATGCACACAAGCATTCCACGCATTGCAATGAGATGGCAGAATTGTTGCTCGCATGTTCTTATGCCGGTATTGTACTGTACTCCTTCAAAAGGTTCTTTCTCTGTTGCATCAGTTTGTACTCCTTTCCTCTGTCAACCCATGTCACCCCAGTCAGGCCAACCTGAATGCAGCGCCTCGAATTGATCCTGACAAAAGAATTTGAGACAAAGCTAGTGATTCTTCCTGTTGAGAAATCCGCCACCGGTGCCAGGTGTGAATTTTGCAGGCAGCAATCTATGCTACTTGAAACTACAGGGTCAGTTACACTACACTCCTATTTTTGGCCACTGGAGCATATAAGGTCTGACTAGTCATGACTTCAAGCATTGCCAACTTCACTCTGCTATGTTTCTCGCAGTGGTAAAAACAGGTCACCTGCGATGATCCATGCTGCCGATGGAGAATCTCAAGAAGTAGAAAAGGACCGATCTTTCCCGCACCTACTCCTACACCTATTTTCTTCGTCTTCCTCGTCTTCCTGGTCTTAATCCCCATCCTTGCAAACTTCGCGAATGTCTTCCTTCTTCCATCTTCTTTCTCTCTTTATTCCTTTTTCCTCTTCATCTCAATACTAACATTGCTCTTCACTTGTGTGTGTGTGCAAGCTGTCTGGTACATGCACACACTCGAAAAAATTAATAATCGAATGATCCCCCAGAAAATCAAAGCTACTGAAGCTTTTGACCGCTCCCGCGTCACCAAAATGAGGAATGGCCCAGAGCTTAGCATGATACATTCCATGACATTCCCAGTACATTCTCAGGGACCCTATGCCATTTCTTGATACCTGAGGGTTCTCAAAATAGGGGCCGAAATCATCCATTGTTAATCATTTATGGCAATAGACCATCCATTTTTGGGGGTCCCTACTTTGAGAAACCACCACTTTACCCTTGCCAAACCACACGTAGCTTCAGCTCTGCGCCTCAATTTCGAAGCGCTCTGCGTCCTGGTGGGAAACAAATCTGATTCATCGACCAATGCAACATTTTGCAAAGTGGTGGTTTCCCAAATAATAGGGAACCTTTGAAATGGTTGGTTTATTACTATAGATGGTTATATAATATGGAGTATGATTTGAGGGTGCGCCTATGACTTGAGAAACATCCATATCAAGCTGTTGTAATCTGGTCGAGTGTCAGTTTTCACCGTTTCAGGTGACCGGTTCGCTTCTGAGCACTCGAGGGGGGCTCCTCCTTTCTCTCTCTTGGCGACATGACGAAGTGCCGACGGTTGGTGTCCTGGTGAAGAGTGACAATTTGCCCGGTGATTTTGGGTAATGGTTCATGATTTTCAGTAATCCAACAACTGTGCGTAAAAAGTGGTCAATGACATGAATGATGGTTGATAATGGTTGGGAACGTCTAAGAATGCTTCGGGTATACCCAGAAACAAACAAGAAGTTATGTTGTCCATGTGCCATGTCCCTAGCCCCAACAAGGCATGTGCTTATCGAAGGCGTTCAATGATTCGCTGCCTCTTCAGCTGTCGGGCTGGGAGAAAACCTGAGAGCAGATTCGAAACGCGGTCGGCGTTCCTTAAGCCTTGAAATGCAAGGCTTACGTCCGGGTGCGATGATGAATGACTAATCTGGTCGAGTCTTGTGAATCTCAATGATTGCCATCGGCATCCAACAGAATGGCATCTGGTGTCTGTCCAGCCAGGGTCATCATGATCTTTCATGATACACGCTTTCAGCAGCCTCTTCCTTCCTACTCTTTGTGGTGGTCATTCCTATCCTTCCCACCACTAGGCCACTAGGGCCCAAGCCCGTTGCTGCCAAACAGCCTGTATCGAGCGTCCCTACTGCAAACACTGGCCGAACAGGGACGAAAAGGAACAACAGCACTGAAAAATCATAGCTAATCACCTCAACCCTTACTCTAGGTATGTCTACTCACAAGATTCTTCTGTCTCAGTTTCGAACATACAATTTAATTCACAAAACTGCTAGATTGAAATCTTCTAAATGGTAAATTCCGACAAAGAGCCCTTGCTGTGTGGCACTTTGTCCAGTCCGGCCCCCCCAAAGCATGACTTGGTCAAGGCCTTTCTGGATGTCTTCGATATCCTGGCATCTGTCCAAGCTAGCCCCGATGAAGGGACAAAGAGATTTGCAAGCAAATGGAATTTCAAGATGTCAAGAAAACTGCTGGCGGAATCTGAGGAATCCTGAATCCTCTCTGACTTTACAGATACTTTAAAGTACTTTGCAGTTCCAGCTGCGCAAAAGTGTTCTCAGGACAGGACTTACATTACATCGTTTTGAATGTAACAATCTGACAACATTGGGTAACAATCTTGGAACTGTGTTGTGGAATCCGCACCCTTGCAAACAAAAAGATGTGTTTAATGCTGCATGTTATTGCATATGATTGAAAAAATACCTTTTGTTTAAAGCTAGCGTTGTACATTCTTAGACGCATACTGCAGTATACTCTTCTTGAAGCAGAAACTGCATGTTCTGCAAAAATGTGATCTTGCGGCAATGCAACTCCGCCCTGCCAAAGAAATGCACTTCATGCTTTTGTTCCGTCAGTAAACTTGCAAAAAATATCATAGCAAATGATGCTGCAGTTGAAACGAATACACCACTTATTGTTGCGATGTGGTATTCTTTCTATCTGGTCGGCATACTGACGGAGACTTTCACTCAGCAATGGGAAAGTGGCTACAAAGACAGTGCCAAAAAACATGAGATGAGGGGGGTTCATGGTGTCTGAGAATTTGAAGTCTATGATGAGCTTCTAAGGACATCCTTGAAAAGAGAGGTTTGAAATTCTGGAAGTGGAAGGATATGAGGCCGAAGAGTTGGATTCTGAGGTGGAGATCCTTGCTAAGAGAAGTGAGGTTGAAGAGGGGATAAAGTTCGAGCAGGGAGCATCAAAGAGGTTAGTGACTCGACAGCAGTGTTTCAACTTGGAAGATTTGTCTCACAGGTTTTGCAGTACTTTGAGAGCCATGCTTTGAAGCTGTGCAGGAGTAAGTTTGTCACTCGGAACCATGAAGGAAAAATGGCCCGGACAATTGGGATATGAACATGTATGAACATGTATGAGCCAGGTGAAGGAGACGAGAGTATCCACGCTCCACGTTGGTGAGGCCTAGCATGGCACCTGAGATCCACGCCCCAAGCCATGCTCGCCCCAGAGATCCCCAGCCTCCTCGAGGGCGGTCGTCCTGGAGCACTTGTGCAATTACTGTAAGTGCCCCCACGGTGCGGAAGGGTCGTTGTTCTGGTATATTCGAGAAAGGAAAGAAAAGAAAGTAAGAAAGCAACAAAGCAGGCAAGAAAGGAAGAAACAAAGAGCAAGAATGCTGCAACATTGCGCTAGGTAATACAGAGCTACAACAAACCCTACTCCTACTCCTACTCCTGGTTGCTCATATAGCTCCATGTGTCATCTCAGGCCAAATCATACCTTCTGAAGTCCTTTCTAGCCCCTCTGTCAAGAGTCAGTCACCCGTGAAGGGGGAAACAGCTGCAATTCAAAGGATCAGTCCGCATGTCTGTAGGTCGCACGTACAAGCGTAAGAACCTGACAGGCTGCAGACAGTGAAACAAATCTAGTACATATTTGATATGTATAATGTGTTGTAAGTGTTGTATTTTCATATGGACAAACTGCAACCTGCTGAACGAGCAGCTATGACAGTTGGAATAGAAATCAAAAGAATCCTTTTTTTCTGAAAGATGTGTGATGCATAGGATCATAGGCATATAGCAGGTGTATTCCGCCTGAAGAAACGAGCTATGATCTACACTCACACCCACGAAAAATCGAAATATCCTGCTTTGTCCTGACAAATCCTGATATCTGATCTCATCTGATCTCATCTAATTTCATCTGATCTCATCCAATCTCATCTAATCTCATCTGATCTCATCTAATCTCATCTGATCTCATCTAATCTCATCTGATCTCATCTGATCTCATCTGATCTCATCTGATCTCATTCGTTTTATTGTTGTCATTCTTGGCTCCACCAAGGCCCTGCGAAGGACCGGGTTCCTCATGCTGTCGCCTTGTCAGATTCAGCCGATTGCATGTCGCGCGTCTGGAAGCGCCTCCCATGCCTCTGAAAGAATGCAAGCGCAAGCATTGGTAGCACTCGATTCGTTCATCTCAGGACATGTCTCAGGACATGTCTCAGTACATGTCCCAGGACATGTCTCATAGAACTCTAGAGAACTCCAAGCTTTCAACTCCATGCTCCCAACTCCACAAGTCGTGCCTGCTGAAGCTTGTCTGAGCAACGCGGAGCAGGTCTTCAGCGGAGGCCCACGGGACTTCATCCCGGATCTCCTCAAGTAGCAAAGGCCTGAGGTGCTTGCGGCGCCCGATCGTCACATCGTTGGTTGGATGAGGATAGTGATGGATCTGGAATGCACATTGGTATTTGCTGGGCGTCCAGCATGCATCATAAACCAGAAACATGTTTGTCGACACATGGTCTAAAATGTGGAATGCCTAGAAAAACTTCCACATCTCAGCATAGAAGATTGTCATTGCAACTGCAAATGCAGGTAGACAGTGCTGTATAGGCTCTTGGACCGTGCTGGAGCTTTCACGGGCAAACTGGGGGGCCATGCACATCCCATGCAAATATTAAGCTTCTTGCAGAGACAACGCAATTTTCGACCCGAAACTGGCCACATTTGGCTTGGCTCCCTGCAACTCTACATATCCTTCTTCATCTTTGAAGAGACCTTCCTGGGCAGTTGGAAGAGCAGGCCGATGTAGCAAGTTGGCTATATATATATATAGAGAGAGAGATCTACATATATACATATATACATATGTATACGTACATTCAGATATATATATATATATGTATATGTATATATATATATATGTGCCACAATGGTGTACCGATGTATACTGTCTGTCTGCAGTGAGCCCTTCAAATGGCTCAGCCACAAGATCAGCTTCCATCCACAATGGCGAGCACGGCACTGGGAAATGCACCGATCGGTATCGAAGGAACTTCCCCATGCCTCGGACATGCCAGAACGGAAACCGCCTTGGTAGCTGGTGTGTACACTGTTTAGCGGATATACCTTGGTTGATAGCTGGTTAATTAGATTTAGTTAGTGGGGACTTGAAGCATCTTGAAATCATGCTTGATCCCAGGAAGCCCGTGATTTCAAGGTCTGGACAGTGTGATATCCGTTCATCACCACCTGAATCACAGCGATGTGCATGAGTTGTCGCCTAATCTCTGCCATGTTTTGATGAAATTATGCTGACCTCCATTCCCTCGAGGTCGCGCAAAGAGTCTCCGCGTGCCAAACAGCACGGGGATATCTGCGGGATCCCTGGCGCAGCATCGCCAAGTTGAAGCATTTGATCCAATGACCCCGGCAGATGTAAAGCCCCATGAACATCTGTGTAGGATGCCTTAGGATATCTTAAGATGCCTCAGGATGTTAGGATGCATCTTGCCGAGTTTGCTGGCTCCTTTGCCCGAAACCATGCCTTTTCAAAGCTAGATCACGGATGACTTTCCTGAATACCCGTGGCCAATCCCCCTGCGACCTTCTCTCTCTCCGCTCCGCGAATCCTGAGGCTCCACCGAACGCCACCCGATTGTTGTGGCATGCTGTGACTATGTTGGAACTGAGCCTGCAAAACTCATCCACTATTCTTTACCACCAAACTATCCCCCGGCATTGATAAACTTCGCATACTTTTCTGCGATCAAAGGCCATGCCATGGAAATGACTAACCTTTGAGGCGCGGTACCTCGTTCTCGAGGCGCAAACACGCGTGCCTGGCAGGAACTGTATACTTTCAGCGATGTTCAGATTGACCTTGGAAATAGATGGACTAGTGAAGATGGTTGATGAACTGGTTGATAATTATCCGGAAAAATGCAATCCTGTTCTACTGACCAGCCTTGTTCACTTCATTGATTTGAGAAGTGTATCTATATATATATCAATGTATATATATATATATGTGTATCAATGTAAATATATATATATATATATCAATGTATATATATATATGTGTGTATGTGTGTACGAGACCCATGCTGATTGACTGCAAATCGAAGCAAGGCCTGCAAGGCCACCCACTGATTCAGAGTCGGTTGAGGAGCGTGCAGGATCAGCCTCTGGCTCAAGGCGCTCAGCACTGAGGTACTTCTCCCAAGGATCTGCGCCTGCATCGCCTAACGGGAAGGATCAACCAAGCTCCATGGTAAGCAAAGCAGGCAGATCAAGGCTGGCAATCAAAGGGCTGTTAGGAGCCCCCCCAAAAGGAGACCCCCCAAAAAATAGTGACAAATAGTGTCATTTAGTGACATTTAGTGACATTTAGTGACAAATAAGGGTACTGAAAAATAGTGACAAATAAGGAAAAATTAGTGACAAATAGTGACAAATAAGGAAAAATAGTGACAAATAGTGACAAATAAGGAAAAATAGTGACAAATAGTGACAAATAAGGAAAAATAGTGACAAGTAGTGGGATGTTAGATTTAACTTAGCTAATGATGATCTGAGGATATATCATACCTCTTAAGTCTCCTTTTGGGGGGGGCTCTACTTTTGGGGGTGGCTCTAATCTACACATGTATCCCATGTTTCTTATGAATGAATGAACCATTCATTGATCATTAACAAGAACATAAATTCATCACTCAAGTAACTATATATTATTATCGTAAACAGGAAACAACTATCATACAAACCTGGCCAACCATCCACACGAACCAATGCCACAGCTTCCACGTCCAGTATCGTCCAGTGCTGCAGACTGGCTCCACAGATGTTTTGCCACGATTTGGCACGCATCATTGTTTCGACAGCAGATGTTCTGCCACGATGAACGGGTGATAAGCCAAGCCATAGGGCTTTTAAGAGGGTTCCATTCATTTAGATTTAAGAGGGTTCCATTTATTCACACGTTGAGATGTCATTTGACAATCGTTTGCCATTGCCATGTCATTTCCCTTTGGCTTTGGGGGCAGACGCTTTGGCTTTGCCAGTGGTCTTGCCACCCTTGGCACCCTTGCCGGGACCCTTGGCCGGCACAGATGCCTTCGCTGGCACGGATGAAGAGGCTTCACCACCCGGATTCAGAAATCCTGTAGACTCATCAAAGGATGCAACCAAATCCTTCAGTTGCTGGTCGGTTGGCCTTAGGTAACAATGTTGAATCTCACAAAGGACTGAATTGAAGGGGTAAATGATTAATAATAGTGTAGACGAACCATAGGTCATTCCTCATATCTTACCATTGTAGGGAGTCGACAGTTGTTGAATATTGTCAATTGTTGGAAGTATTTTTGGTACAATGGATTCAATCTTGGCGCCATATATGATCCAGCCAAGGGAAGTTGTGAAGCCATGATCTGATATGTTAACCCCGGGTAATTATTAAACCCTGGCTTTATTGATTGGTATACGGGGTAGGTAGGGGGTACCATTCTAATCTAGTAGGAAACCAAGGCTATTAGGGGGATGCCCCTTATTATTTCATCAACTCAAAATGAATTTATCAATCCAAGGTTGGCATTGGCCTATTCATAACATATTCTGGTGATTTTTGGGACAGGGACAACCAGAGGCCATAGCCAAATCATGGAAAAAAGTCCTGATCAAAGATAGTCGGATCACGGTGTGGCTGTATCATTAGGACAGAGAATGCGGTGCTTTCTCCAAATGAAATTCACCAGACACTCCTTAAGAGCTTCGAACTCACTCAAAGTGCGGACACGCCCATTCCACGTAGCGGCACGGGAGTCCAGGAAACCTTCCACCTTTCCTTGGAAGCAAGATGATGGGTGCGGTCAGAACCTGATTTGTTTCCCCAGCATTATCATCATTATTGGATATCATTGTTGGTTTCCCTGAAATAATTAAAATAAAAAAACAGTATGTACTCATTAAACGCTATGGTTCCAGGGTAGAAGGCTTGGTAGCGAGTGAGAGTGGGATTCCGGTTGCATGCTACGCCTGGTGCACTAGGCAAAAAGTCTTTCAACACAGGAGGCGTAAACGTTTTGTTCTCCTCCCGGGATTCTGTAGGGGATCGCAACTGTCGCTCCTTCTCTACTAGCTCTTGGTTGAGTGCAACTGAATGGATGTAGCTGAAATCCCTTTCTGCCTCAGCCCCCAATTCCTTGACAGCGGCGATGATGTCTCTGGGACAAACAACCTTTGAAAGATTTTTCCCCATGATTGCATCAATCATGCGCTGTTGTTCAGCCTCATCATCATCTGGCCAAAGACACTTCACCAGCGCTGTCGCAAGATCGACCTTCACAATGTTGCCTGATTTTCCTGATCCTTTTCCCTTTGGGGGCAAAGGAAACTTCAGAATGGATTGGATGAGTTCCAAATGGCGTACTGTCAGTGACACTCCCTGTTTCACAGAAGACTTCAACGGTGATTGTGGAGGGCCAGTGATGACCCACGCGCTTCCAAATTCTCTCAATCCCTTTGGCAACTGTAGTGGTGTAACCATTTCTGTAGGCATCATGATCCATAATCCTGTCCCTTCGAGATCGACATCATGGCACATCATCCACGTGAAACTGTTTTTCAACGCTGTGTCCCTCATGGCCAGGAGGTAATCCTGCAGTGTGACGCCAATGATTGATTAGTGAGACCATTCATTCATTCAGTGATGTCTTTCACTAACTATTGATCAAATGAATAAATGACGATGGTTGATAATTGTTGTGGTTAATGATGACTATCGCCATGTTTGAAAGTAAATGAACAGAAACCATACCCTGAATCACTGTTGGCCAACTATAGTAGCTGTACTCCATTTAACCCATAGAATTATTAAATAATTAGTTGTTAATCAGTCACAGGTTTATTCAGGTTGTGGCACCACACCTCAAACTTTGAGTCATAAATGTCAGTCTTCAACTGTGAGCCATTGATTGAATTGTGGTAAATAAGCTGATGGTACAAATACACTATTTGTTGACTGATTAATCTGGGTGATTTTAGTTGATACACTTGTTCGATTTTTCAAACCATCAATCAATGATGAGGTCAAACAATAATAATCATATCAACAAGGAATTCAGTCTGACCAAAGGAACCCTTTTTCAGTCCTTGCCATCCACTGTTCTCTTCTCCAACGGAAATCCCAGTGCTGCATATGTTTGGAAACCTAGGCATAGGAAAAATCGTTTCGATGCTTTGCTTTGGTAGATGAACCGTTTGAGGAGGAAGACTCCTGGCAGGGTTTGAACTCAACAGTACCAACCATGAACAGGATCATGAAATCACCAATCACCAATAATTAAAAAGAATGACTAGTGACATGAGTGTGTGTGCCCCGAAACTTACCGGTACCTGTCCATGCCATTGGTCCGTGCACAAAGTCTGACGTCGCATTTGCAAGGATCCAAGCAGTTGCAGCTGCAGCACGCTGGTTGGCAGCTGTCCCAGCGCTACGGTCAACTGTCTTCAAATTCTGAGGGGTGAAGGCTAGAGACTTGGGAAGTGTCATTGCCTTGGGGACAGAAAACACTTTCCCTGTTTTGGAATCCTCTTCCAAAATACCACGTCCGCCCAGTTGCATTGCAGCCGTAAAATCTGTAGGGGTTGGCTCCAAACGTGGCCATTTCAGCTCGTTGTGAGTGGGCACCGAAGTCATGTAAAAGTATTTTGACCACCTCAGCTTCAATGTGAAACATGATTCGTTTTGCTTACCGATTGATAAACTGTGACCAGCAAAATTAAATCGATGCATTTCATGAACCATCAATCAACCTTGTTTTGTCCTTTACTTGATTCATTGATGTCTTTTCAATCTTATTGTTCGGGGGTCCACTAATTGTTTCTTCTGCTTGCATAGCATCACAACAGCAAACTTTAATCGAGGTGCTTGGTCAACTTCAGGTTTCGGACTGCTCGTTTCGACACATCAGCAAGATGGGTGAACGTATCCTCCAAGAAGTGTTTTGTGTTCGCAGGATTGGAAAATAAGTAAAACCCAAGTTCTCGCACTTCTGAATCTCTGTGGTCCCAGTTCGCAGCCTCACATACCAAATATAGTTCACGGGCCACTTGGCCTTTATGCCAGGCCATGTGATCAAGCACTTGTTTCAGACTGTCCCTGACACCGGCCTCAACACCAGAATCACCCAAAAACTTTTCAGCTTTGACCACCGCATCCCAAATTTTTTTGACTATCTTCATAGAGCGTTCACGCTCATTGTGGTCGGAGTGGTGCACACCCGCAAAAACATTTGGTACACATATGCTGTACTGACATTGACTCCAACATCGGGCCGCAGCAATTTCGACACAAAGGGTAGCGTACCGATTCAAAATTGTCAAATCAGTGTCGTTGTTCTGGCCACCAACCATCGTGATGTGCAATTTGCTCAAGGTTTCAGGGTCATTTATCGACGTCATAGTTTCCACCAGAGTTGGCCACCATGTGTGCCCCCTAGCCCGAGCAGCACGCCATCTGAGAGTATGCTCCTGTCATGTTGGCTCATTCGTGGGATTAGAAAAACATCAGAAATGAAATCACATAAGAAAACATCATGAACCAATGTGCCAACATCAGTTATGATGAGCACAACATAGCCAAGAATAATCCAAAAAACATGTTGAACAAAACAAGTAATAGTAAGTCTTGGTAGCAACTGGCTGGGTTACCGGGTTGACCACCAGAAATTTGATGATACAACAATGAACTAAAACAATTGTTGAACCAATTAATAACTCATTCAATGGACAACCGGCTACAGAAAACCCAACACCACATGGTGAAACCTAGTAAACATGATTTTGCGCATCTGTCCTGACCCTTCTTGTGTGTTTCAAGGGTGTTTTCATACTCCGTCAGTAACGGGCGAGCACCATGGTACATCATCTTGAATTCAAGAGGGAGCATCTCATCTTTGTGGTAATGCCACGCCATCATGATTTTGTTTGCAAATTTACCTTTGAGCTCATCCAACTCCTTCCGTGTTTGAGGCCTGTCATGCCCAGATGCACCGGGCTCGTCATCATTCTCATTGCTGGCATCCTTGGCAACAATACGGATGATTGGAGACTTTGGTTCATTTGAGAGTGGTGGAAATGGGACCGTTTAGAACAGGGGTTCTGATAGTTCTGTGATGAGTAGTAAGTAGTCAGTCGTTTCTGAATTTAGATTTTAGATTGATTGGTCAAAAGGTATCTAATCAATAAGAAAATACAAAATTTTTGAACTGAGTTAACTCTGACAAGTTGCAACTTCCATCCTATCGTCTGATGTTCCATGTGTCAATTCAACAGCCTTTCCCAGAATCAATGACTCCAGACTCCAATCCAGAGCCAACCGGTACAGTGCAACCACTGCCTGAAACCAGCTCTTTTGCTTTGCCTGGTTGGGAGCGGCTGGCTCACTGGGGGAAGTAATTGCGTGGAGACCAAAAAGGGATGGAATTAAAAAACATGACATGTAATTAACCACCAGACACTAATAATTGAATCGATGATAAAAGCAGGTTCCCAAATAATAAACAAACAACAAAGGTTAAAATAGTAGCTGACCGTTACCCCCGTATTGATAAATAATAAGAAAATCAAAAATGACAACTGGTTCATGCTAAAGTTCGAAGATTGACAAACTCTTGATGCTTGATAGTCCAGGAATATCATGCGGTGATTCAGGAAAGTCTCTTGAATCATTGCCGTACCGGTCTTTCAACATTGCCTCTCTCAGACAATCAAAATCAGTCTGAGTCATAGTTTCAGTGAGAAGTTCGGCTACCTCCTGACGTGTGTACTGGTTAGTAGCGCTCAAGAAGGGACCATGAGCAGTTTGGGACAGCAGCACCCCGAGCAACAGTGCGGCTTGCAGGTCCGCTCGCTTGTAGGAATTTTTGAGGTCATTCCACATGCAGTGAAGAGAATCTGGCTCTACGTATAGTCTAATCTTGCTGGAATACGCCAATGCCCACAGTGATTTGAATGGAAGACATTCTTCGTCAGGCGACTCAGTTGTACTGATGGTTTACCAAGCAAATCACCAATCATTCAAAAGAAAAATGGGTTTAGTTGGTAACCAATAATAATATACAATGAGCAAATTCTCGTACTTAGATTCCCTTACCTCATGTTTATTACTATGTTTCAGACTTATTGATTGTCACTGAAAATAAAATGCAAAAATAGCAGTTATAGTGAAAGAACACATTCATTAATTAGCGACCACGGTTCAGCTGTCAGCAGTGGACGTTCAGCAACTGTGGGAGGATCCAGAGTCGATGTGCTCATGTGGCCAGGTTTCAAGACCTTCTTCGGTAGGAAGATTTCCAGGCCGTTACCGAACACTCGGATCATATTCCGTTGAAGCCCCTTCACAACTGCCTAAGCTTGAAGGGCTGGTGGCTGTAAACATAAACAACAGTGAACATCAGGTTACCACATAATGCTTGTTGATAACCTGATCAACATCAATCAATGCTTAAGATCGCTGGCCTTTGTTGCCCACCATCACGTGGTTTTATTTCAGCTTAGGAACGGTCATGCCGAAGATGGTCTTCTTGCTATTCTGGGAGAGCTCTGACGCCATCTCCATGTTGTTGCTCCCAATGTTCCTGGGATGAATTATCGGACCGGTCTGAGGGTCTGGAGCAGTCTTGTGACAGTCTGATCTGGAAACTGGAGTTGAACATGATGGCCTGGTTGGCATGAATGGTGACCTGCTAGATTCCTAAGGAGTCTGATTTGGTTGATTTATGGATTGAACCTGAAGCTGATTTATTGAAATCAGACTTGATTCCTGATTGAATGCCTGCCATCGACTCGACACATCATAGCCGTTACTAGCCAGTGACTATTTAAAGGACCAGGAACTGCAATGTCAGGCTTTTGGCTTCGCAAGCCCATTGAGGAAGTGCCTTAGCGCTTTTGCCGGCGATTGCTGGTGCATCGTGACTGTTGAAGTGACCAATGAATCAAATTACAACTACTCTACAAAAATCATGATCAAGACTTCAAATCCTTGAACCTCAAGTGATTTCTGAATCTGAGTCAGACTGTAAAAGTTAGTTCTCTCAAAAAACACGATTTCATTTAAATCAATTACGTTTATCTAATGAATGAATTAATTGTGTAATCAGTCGATCTATTATGTATGGTTAGGTAATAAAACTATAGTACCTATCGGAGTGATTCTTCAGCATTCAGTAGTAATCAGTGGTTTGTGCATTGCATCACCCCCCAAACGAAATGGCTTTCAATTGTTTTCCGTCAAGGCCCCCAACCAGAGGCGGTAGCAGCAAAATGAGAATCAGAAGAACTCCCCACCAACAATGATATGGTTTGGAAAATCTGGCTGTTGAACTGACTATTGCCCCATTCATTATGAATGATGATATATGTTGGTTGGAAAACCATGTGGGAAGTTCCCGAACGTTCGACATGAACATTCCAGAACGTTCGACGTTGAATTGAACATTCTGCTGGCTATCTGTGCGGGCTGCTATCTGCAGACGTTGCAGAACAGTAATGGATGTTAAAGTACTGAGTGACTGATTGGTTGTGAGCGTGGTCAATCCAATTCAGCAAAATCAAAAGAGATGCTTCAAGCGTATTATGGTTAATGACTATTTCCAAGAATCGTAGTGTTTCAAAAACGGTGGATTCACGTTCCAACTAACCACGCTCACATACAGCGATGCTCACTCACAGGCTCCTTGGGTCCTTGAACCTGTTCGGCTTCTCTTTCCAGATCCTGGAGAAGACGCTGCTGCAGGCTGCAGGGCAGTTTGGGGGGAAACCCGATCAAGATGTGGTTAAGTTGGCCTTGCGACAAGTTGTTTTTAAGATTGATTCATGTCAGCCTCCACATGATTGAGGAAGAATAGTTAGTTGATTTCTTTTGATCAAACATCTAATCAAATTATATGTCGCTAATTAATAATAAGGCAGGGTATTGGGTAACCACATTTGCCTCCCACCTGCAATTGGATTCCGTTGGAAAAAAGTTACTCAGAAAATAAAATCCAACTGTGGTCATTGTTGGTCATTTGTTTTCTCGCTGTGGCTGGATGCAATCTTTTGCACACTGGTTTCAGTGTGATTCAACTGTCCATCTTTGCCGCTCTGATTTCAATCCAGGTGCCAGAGGCTGGCTGGAATGCAAGACCCGTGAATGATTCCAAGCCTCACGAAAGAAGAAAAATATCAAACCAAATCTGAATGAAGGTTGGTAACTTAACTATTCATCATTCAAAAAAACATCCTAAGATTTTGGTCCTTGAATTCTTATATGATGAGAAATTTATGTCATAACACACCGTCGGTTGCTTCCGATTTCCGACCATTCAAGTTTAGGCCCTGGGTGAGCTACTGAATGTTCATTGGAGTTAAACTCCAAACCCTAATCTACGATATGGTCACCTATTGTGACTCTGAGACTTCTGGAAAAGCGGGTGTTTCCCAAGCGATTTCACATCATCAGCATCAGGCTTCTTCTTGTCAGTCTGATTCTCCATGTTGCCCTCCTGGATGCTTTTGGTGGATGATGCCGACGATGCAAGAGCCCTTTGCCAATCCACTTTCTTGACCGGTGTGTTGAACTTGGTGTCATCATCATCATGGTTGTCACCACACAAGGTCCGCTTGAATCCACTCTCCCCCAAACGCATGCGCTTCAGAGCTGAAACAGATTCACAACTGGTGTTGGAACTGTATGAATCGAATGATGCTTTGGACCGTTTCCCAGTAGGCTGAGCAGCAGCAGGTGAATCACCAGGAAGCGACTCACTGTTGATAGCCTTTGTTCCCTTTTTCTTTGGCGTCTCAAACACAAAATCTTCAGGGTCAACGGTAACAGCAGCTTGTGCAACAGCCTCGGCATCATGGTCCGTGTCAGGAGAAGGTCCGACTTCCTCCGAGTCCGATGAATCGATCACGACAACGGCATCTTTGGTGGCACTTGATGGTGGATTCGAAGTTGGTTTGAACCATGGATCCACTTTGTTGGCAAGTGCCGTGTAGACTTTGGCATAGGTACCATCATTTGGGAATTTCCCCACCGAGAAGAATGACCGTGGACTTGGAGTTCGGGCTTTGCCCGGGGAATGCAGACAATGAGGATTGATCGGAGCCATATTGACTTGGAATTCCCGTGGATCGATAGGAAAAGTCAATGGCTGATTTCGAGCCATCTTGAATCAGGATTGGGGCACTCACTTTGATCACAAAAAAGGCTGCAGTGAAGTGATGATTTTTCTGGAAACACCTCCGCATACTGACTAATTAGATCAACTGTTGTTATGTGTTTAAGCTGGTTCCTTGATTGATAAAAGGATCGCCACTGTACGTGTGTGACATGACATGTACAGTACAAATGAGAAAGCTTCTTGTCTTTTTAAATCAATAATAGTCAATCTTAAAGTATTTCACGTTGGCCATCAATCACCAGCCATATCAAGAAGAACTGGCTGAAATCCCAAAAGTAACTGTAGAATTGATTGATTGTCGAGGTTCAAAATGAAAAATTGGATCAATGACAATCAAATTCCAATCAAGAAATCTTTCAATTAAAATCACATGTCAACGATTAACGCATATCAATTCAAAACTGGTGAGTGAGAACAGAATAACCTAGAAATATCAGCATATGGAAAATCATGAATAGGACAAATCATAAACACATACTTGAAATGTAAAGGGTGAAATAAGTTACAGATGTTCATTGGATGTTCAGTGAAAAATCATTAGAATATAGTGAACATTTTTTCCACCTGGCAGTCAGTCACGATCATGAAGAATGAGTGAATAATAAGGAAACATGAGGAAACCATGGTGAGTTTTTCATTGAATTTAATGAAAAAATAATGAAACTATATAATGCAAAAATGATGAATCAGCACAGGGGAAAAAAAGACATGGTGAAGGATAACGGTGTTTCCTTGAGTTTAGTGAAGGGAAAGAAACGAGTGAAAATAATGAAACATTGAAGCAGGTGAAAATAAGAATAAGTATTTAAAATCTATGTAAAGTAATGAAAAATAAGGAAATCAATCTAATAGAGGGGAACGAAATGAAAAATAAGGAAAAATAGTGAAAAATAGTGAAAAATAAGGAAATTAGTATAGGGGAAAAATAAGGAAAAATAGTGAAAAATAGTGAAAAATAAGGAAATTAGTATAGGGGAAAAATAAGGAAAAATAGTGAAAAATAGTGAAAAATAAGGAAATTAGTATAGGGGAAAAATAAGGAAAAATAGTGAAAAATAGTGAAAAATAAGGAAATTAGTATAGGGGAAAAATAAGGAAAAATAGTGAAAAATAGTGAAAAATAAGGAAATTAGTATAGGGGAAAAATAAGGAAAAATAGTGAAAAATAGTGAAAAATAAGGAAATTAGTATAGGGGAAAAATAAGGAAAAATAGTGAAAAATAGTGAAAAATAAGGAAATTAGTATAGGGGAAAAATAAGGAAAAATAGTGAAAAATAGTGAAAAATAAGGAAAAATAGTGAAAAATAAGGAAAAATAAGGAAAAACAGAGAGAAAACCAAGGAAAACAAACCTTTTTCCTTGAATTTTGTATAGTATATAGAGAAAACTTGAACAATAATGAAAATTAGTGAAAACTAATAATCAAAAAACAAAATAAAACACAAGAACATACCGAAAACAAGAGAAAACAGTTTCGACAAACGACCTCTTGAAATAAAAAATATTGAACATTGAATACATTGATTTTTCACTTTAGTTCATCATACCCAGAATGAACCACACGTCAGTGAAGAATCTGTGAAATTACTTAATAAAGAAGATGTAGAAATAATACACTTTATAAAGAAATAAATTATCTCCGACTGTTAGAGTATCCGACTGTTAGAAGAATATCAATTGTAATATATGTGTTCTATCACATGACTTACCCCCACGTCCAACCCAGGCAATCTGTCCTCCTCCATTCATGAAGGAATATTCGCTTTCTTTGCCTGTCGTTCAACGTCACCGGCAGTCTCCTCTTTGCCTCTCTTCTTCTTCAGTGCTAGCTCTTTGTTCTGCTCGATGCGCTCTTTCTGCTCTTCAGTTAGAGGTTTCTTCTGATTCTTCTTGTCCTCATTGGGATCCTCCTTTGCAACCTCAGTCTGATGCGTCTCCTCCTTCTGTTTATCATCACCTGTCGATTCACCTTTCTCCTCATCCTTCCCTTCACCCTTGCTCTCATCACTCTTGCTCTCATCACCCTTGTTCTCATCACTTTTCCCAGTGACGCCGACGGGTTTCTCGCCAGTCTTTGGATCTGAATTTGTTCCTGATGACTTTGCCTGTGCCTCCACTTCTGCCCTCACTTTTTCTTCGATGGAAGTTCTGAGTTTCTCTTCAATCTCTTTTCTCAACTTCTCTTCTACTAGCGATGCTGCTCTCTCATCTTCTTCTTGCTTCTTCTTGGCTTCTGCTTCTTTTGCTGCTCTCTCATCTTCTTCTTGCTTCTTCTTGGCTTCTGCTTCTTTTGCTGCTCTCTCATCTTCTTCTTGCTTCTTCTTGGCTTCTGCTTCTTTTGCTGCTCTCTCATCTTCTTCTTGCTTCTTCTTGGTTTCTGCTAGCTTTGCTGCTCTCTCTTTTTCTTCTTGCTTCTTCTTGTCTTCTGCTGCTTTTGTTGCTCTCTCATCTTCTTCGTTCTTCTTCTTCTTGGCTTCTTGTGGCTTCTCACTCTTGACGGTTCTTGTTTCCATGTTTTCCTTCCGATGGCTTTCCTTCAGCTTGGCAAGGTCATCTTCTGATATGTCTGCCCATTGGAGCTTTGAAAGCCATAGCGGCTTACGACCAGAGCACGAGATGAACAATTGATCCTTGTGTTTTCCTTCTTGGTGGTTCTTCATGATTTTCCAGGAAGCATTCTCCAACTCTGCCGACTTAATCTCATCAGACGTTGGATCAAAGAAAACCATGATTTTTCGGTCATTGAGCTCATAGATCTTGTATCCTTCAGTTGAGTCCTGCAAAGATTTGAAAAACACATAGCCGGTGTGGGTTGCTTTGTCTTCCCATTTTCATTTGTGGGCACAATAATTCGATGACTATGATAATATACTTGCATAATCTATGGAATTAATATTGACAGTATCCATTTTGACTCAGTCCGTGGTCCTTTGCAAGATCTGACACCGGCACATCATCTTCCCCTTCGTCAGATGAGTCAGAGGGCAGAACAGTAGCCGGCCCAGTTCCATCACCTCAGTCCCAAGACTCTTGTTACACGGGTGGGTGAAGTTTTGAATGACTAACCGTTGACACATGATTGAAGATCCGATTAAGTTTTTATTAATTGTACGTTACTACCCCGGGAATCAATATTTGATATATTTATTTCGTTAAGAAACAATAAAACATTACTAAAATCACCGAAAAACCCAACTTGCAAGGCCGGCCCTGCTGCAACTCTGTCTTCCATCCCTGTCCGCATTCCTCGCAAACTGGATAGTTGCAACCACACACTGGATGTGAACCCCCGGCCGCTGACGATGCTGTATCTTCTTCTTCGGCGTTGCCTGAAAGGGGCCGGTTAATTATGTTTAGTTGTTTACTCCTGGTCTGGTCTTGGTGTTATTAGACCCTTGACTATATTTATTTTAATTGCAAAAATGATTATAAGGGCAGGGCTGGAATGAATGGAACATCAATGAAAAAACATTTTAGACCAGAATCTCTGGCCTGGTTCCGACGGTGTAGCAGTAGCAGCAACTGAACCAGGTAGGGGTACAGCAAGAGGTTCCACTTTGGAAGCGGAAGATTTCTTGCTTGGGTCATCTTTAGCTTCTTTTGACTCTTCCCGGAACAGGTGGATGCAACGTGTTGACATTTTCCCTGTTGATACAAACGGAATTCCCGATGGTTCCTTGTAGATCTGGTTCTTCCATGCCCCGGGGGGTAGTTCGACTTTGGTTTTCCCACAGACCAGCATCATCTTTCCTGAGGATTTGTCTTTCTCTAGGGAAAAGGTCAAGTTCTTCGACATCTCATCCTCCACTTCTTGAATGATCTGAACTAGAGTCTTCCCGGCACCAGGGCGCCCAAGTGTCTCGTACTCGTTCAACAGATCCTCTCGAATTTCGCCCTTCGTTTTCCTGAGCCGTTTTATGGTTGAATGAACTAAGGGACTGGAAGGCTGAGTCAAGCTCCTTAAGACTTCATCCACATATATTTTAAATGAATTGGTGGTCAACTGAACTGATTTATTTAATTTTATTAATCAATTCAATCAATTTACTAAATAAACAATTTGATTTTGCAGCTGCAATAGATTTAATTATGGCGAGTTTCTTGTCTGGCTTCCTACCGGGAGGTTGTCTGAAATATCCGAAGAAGAGTCTGCGAACATCTCTAGCTGAAAGTTCGGCTGTCTTCAAGGTGGATGCAATCTTTGGCTCCGCTTTGGCCAAGAAGTCTCGAAGATGAAACTCCTGGGATTGGATATGGGGCTAAACTGGATAATCACCCAGTGAGGTTATCTAAAAAAACACTAGTGCAAACAACAAAAATTCAATTTGGATCAATTTGGATGATGAAAATAAAAAGTTGCTAGGGTAAATTAATGACTAGATTCTGGAACCTGCCTCCAAGCTTGATAGCGGAAGATTTGACCATCTCCTTTCCTTGATGTACGGCTTTCCTTTGTTGTCTTCGACTTCTTACCACTACCGGCCGATCTTTTTGTGACTGTCTTCCTAGTCTTTGGCACTCCTTTCTTAGTAGTTCGCTTTGGCGCAGCTTTAGCTTTCTTCTTAGGCGCTTTCTTAGACGATGGGCGCTTGGTGTCAACTTCAGGACTCTCCTCACTCTCGGATTGATCGTCTTCCTCGTCTTCTTCATTGTCTTCTGTTTCTGTCACTTCAGCCGAACTGTCTGACTCTTCTTCTTCTTCCCCATCCCACTTAAGTGGAATCGTCGGCATGGGATCAATGAATGAATGGTCTAGCGAGTGCTAAGCTACAATCTCAGTCAGTTCTCAAAAATACCCTGCGGGAAGAATCATGGTATCAAAGAAACGCATCAATCAATGCTGAATCGCCAAATGCCAGTGACAGCGACTCAATGTGCATCATTCAATTGATGACTGGACAATTATGGGAGCAAAATGGAATTTCTTTGATGATCAATGCTGCTGTTCTGAATTCGGAATCGGAATCAGGTGAGACTTCAATTCAATCAATACTCTAGCGTCGAAGTTTTTTTTGGGTCACGTGCATCCACGAGTCCTCAAGCAGTTCGTTGACCATCAGCAGAAAATGGGGTCACATTAGAGGCTGCTGTTTTTTTTCTGTTGTTAGCCATTATTAATAGTCAACAATATATTGTTGTAATGAAAAATGGTATCAATAGATACTATTCTTGGTCGACATAATAGCAGAGCCTCTAATGAAGTGGGCGGAAGCACCCCAGGGCAAACAATTGGGATAACCCTACGACATTAAAACGCATGCAGTTTCCTGCTAAGTCAGCCGCCCTGACAACATCTTGGCTGCCGATTTGTGGGCAACACATATACCTGGACATCTGTTCACTGACTGGGAAACCCACGCATGCAAGTTTTTCTCGTGAAAGAAGAAATCGGTTCAATGATGGTATCCAAAACAAACCAGTTTTGGCATTTCTTCTGAAAGTTGGAATCATGTTTCTCCCCGCACTCCACGTCTTCCAAGCCTTCCCATTGTCACCTAAGAATAGTACAAGATTTGGGTCATCACGAGCTCTGCGTCGGTTCCTTTTGAAGTAAGCCCGTTCATAGTTTCTGAGTGCTTTCCGCTCTCTGTCAGTGAGTAGGTACTTCAAATCAAGTTGTTCTGGTTCGTACGGAATCTTTCTGCGGATGGCGAGTTGTTCTGCCTCCCGTTGAACTTCGACAACAGTACCAATAAAGTAGTCGGATGGAACTGTCCTCACTTTCCACCGCATACGTTTGGAAACCATGGACTGCAAAGTTTCTGGATCATAAATGCAGGAGGTTCGGTCATGGTGGGACAGGATGATGTAAGTCCGGTCCCGGGCTGTTCCCTGATGACCAGCATCTCCCGGTGCAAAAAACAGTTGATAGAGATCGTAGGAAGGATGAGTTTCCTGCACCATGTCCACATCAAGTTCCTGGGATGGCAAGTTTCAAGCATTGAGTTCAGGAGTTGTCGGCTCCTAATGATATTGTTAATTGGTTGATCGGTTGGTTAAGAATATTCTTTTCACCATGGCAGTTGGCAACAATCAAACCTGACAGACCTACCACAACATCAGAATCACAACAATAACAATAACAACAACAACCACCAACAACTAACTAACAACAACAACAACCGCACAATAAAACACATACTGAAGAAAAGTCAAGAGTCGGGGGTGCATTCAATGATCAAAAGTGGCACTTTGGTAGATTCACAGTACTTGCCATGGGTCATGTAGATGGAATTGGTGGGTCCATGTCTTTTCAATTGGTAGCCTGCTTGACTCATGTCGGTGCAAGGCAAGCCACTGCATCCGAAATCTACATTCGTTGGCAAGCTGCAAAGATCTTGCCAGGAGTCGGAATGGGAGTGTGTTTTGCAGACTTGGGCATCCACTAAGATTGAACTGCGGATTTTCCTCTTCTTTTGACCATAGCTATCACCACAAATAAAAGTACCCTGCGGGATCAAATCCAGAATGTCACCAAAGAAATGGGGCATTGGATGGAATTTCTGCGTAGTTGCCATGCACCATCGGTGATTGTCAAAGAGCAGCTGGTTGCAGTTCGATTCGTATTCCTGAGCTGGATAAACCATTGAATTGAACTGAAGCATGCCCCCATTTTTGAAAACAAAAAAACAAAGATTGAATTATTGCTGGCCAATGAATTGTCAAATCATTACCAAGGATCCCATAATGCCACAGTTTGGACATCCATTTCCCGATTGCACCCCTGTAGTGGGTAATCTGTGACGATCCTCTGCACCACTGAGCGTGATGCTTCAGCGGTACCCACACCGGAGCACATGCTGAAAGCAGTCTTCGCATGGTAAATCCACGAGTCCTAGCAGGGGCAAGACCCGGGTAACCATTTATTGATATTTATTATTTGCATCTGTACGGTACAATCAATAGTTTAAAAGATCTTATTTTTCAAAATAAGTAACTACGGTGATCAGTCAGTCATCAGAATTATGATTTTCAAACGTCAGGTTTGGGCTTTGGTGCCTGAAGATTGGGAATCGTCTTCTTCATGATGCTCCAGCCTACTGCAATTGAGTTGGAAGCCAACCCAAGTCGATTCCATGATTCCTCCTGCATACGGGGTTGGCAATGAATCCTCCAGGACTCCATTGCCATGACATGTTTATTGATCTACCATCTGTTCATGATGTGTCAACAAGAACAAAAACAATTAAACAATAAAAAGGAGAATTATATCATTTAGAAACAATTAAACACACAATAATCAGTAGAAACCGTCCTCTTTCTCCACGGACAATGCTAGAGATCTGTGGCAGGAAGATGTTTCGTCGCTGCCATCGAATGCATCCTCTGCTTCACTACATGTCTCGTTCGGCCAGAGGTCAAGACAGGCCGGCATTGCTGCAACTGCGGCTGCAGTTTTAGCTCAAAATCGTGTTGGTTCTTACATCTAGTTTTCCAGAATTAATCATTACTTTTGTGAGTGATGATTGATGAGTTCAGAGCTAGGAAAAGAGCCGTTACGATCATTATAGTATATCATTAAAGCCTTAAGTGCTTAATTTTTGATTTGACATTGACCGAGAAAACTGATCCTCAGCCACTGTTTCTTTCGAGCTAGCAGATGCCACGCGGCAAAAGCAGTTTTCACTGATGAACGGTTTTGACCACCCAGACTGGCGAATCCCGGCCACAGCATGCCCAATCTTGCTGGCCAGTTGCCAACGGTGGAGAGAAGCAAGTGAGATTGATTGCAGGACCTGGGTGGCAGCCAACGTGGTGGTCTTAGATCGATGGGTTCTTTGAAAGATAGGTCTGATTGGTCGGGTGACCTCAACTCACTCAGTGGTAATTTTGATTTGATCAGAACTGATGGCATGGCAATGAGCAACACTGATCTCTGAACAGGCATTGACAATTGTCAGGGCGTTCAAGTATCACGTTGCTTTTGGTTTGGGTTGCATGTCCCTTACTGCTTTGGAACGAGGGGCAATGCCAAGCGTAGCCCTCCAACGGAGCCTTTCCAATTGAAGTGCCGTCGAATGCCACCTCGGGGCTGCAGCGGGTGTTTTCAAACC
Source organism: Symbiodinium kawagutii (assembly GCA_009767595.1). Lineage (NCBI taxonomy): Eukaryota > Dinophyceae > Suessiales > Symbiodiniaceae > Symbiodinium > Symbiodinium kawagutii. The sequence continues at coordinate 151,573 of VSDK01004779.1, read as the reverse complement.
TTTTTTTTGCATGGATTGTATTGTTCATTTCAATGTTTTCTAAAGCAACCATGTGTACTTATTTTGTCTTGTTACTACCATTCCACTCTGCCCACTTCAGAATCAGGAACCAAGAACAAAAGCCGCAACAACTGAATGCCAAGAGACGTGTCGATGGATTTCAGGACCAACCTCTCGTCGACAAGCCCGCAAATATGATGCCTGAGCCAAAGGGTGGCCCCGGGAGAGAGCTGGCTGATGCAGATTGGAGTGTTGCATTTCAATCATGATAGTTTCATGGATTCCATGAACGTGACATTGGCACTTTGATGCTAAGTAAATGATGGATGTTCTCACTGATTCATTGCAGCAACTAAAAATTCCACTGAACAAAGACTAACATTTTGAAGCTCCTCAAATTCCCTCACCAAACACCACCACCGACAATCATTTTGCAGGCAAAGAAACAGAGTAGCGTTCACAGGTAAAAGCGCATTGGTTCTTGATTTGAGCATCGTTGCATTTGCGGAATGCGTCACTGGTCTTGAATGCTCTGGACAAAAAGTGTTCCTCGGTTGGCTGAGGTCAGGCTCAAGGTAGGTAACAAGTAGTATTGACTAAATTGACCTAAAAAAACTAACAATTGATTAAAATTCACTCAATCTTGAGTTCTTGGTACCAGATACTAAGGAGTCAATCGGAAATTCTGCTGATTGTCATTTTGATTTGGTTCATGGTTGTTTGTTTCCGGATATTGTTGCTTAGCCTAGATTAAACTTAATTAATGGCAAGGATCGGTTCCCCTCTTCACCTTTAGAACCACAGCCCAGAGCGTAGATGCGTTGAATCGCTTCCTGAATCGCGCTGGAATGTGGGCCTTCTTCTGGTTCTGCACAGTTGCCGTGAGCTCATCGAAGACTGCATCCTCAGTCAGTGCTAATCGAGATTATTGATGGTGAGATTTTCTCATGGATAAATCTCCGATGTTTCTTTACTTAATTAATGAATGAACCACTCACTGACTGAGTTCTACAAGTAATCATGTTCCCACGTGTTTTTAATTCGTTGTTTTATAACTGATTTTCATGTTGTTTTGGCCATTGATAACGGGAAATTAGCTAAGCTGCCAATCGATGTGCGACTTGAGCTATCAATCTCAACGCAGGAGTGCGCAATTCCGACGGGCTGTTCCTGAGTCGAGGTGATCACAGGTCAGGTATCAATGCGGAGGTATCAGTGAGTAGCAAATGATAAAGGATGCAAATTTGCAATTTACAGTTTTAATACACTGACTGACGTTTTGATCTCAAATTCATCAATCACTGTTGAATCATTGAATGAATGAATGGTTGACATCGCGAGTTGGTTTGTTTATTCATTAGACGAGGCTCACATCAATGCCGAAGACTAAAAATGAAGTCCAGTCAATCGTGTCTCCCCAAGAACCAGCAACCCACGTTTTGTCCAAGTCCTCAATCAATGACATGGAAGACATGGGCTTAGTTAGTAGTAAACATGGTCGGTAAACTTTGCAAAATTTAACTTAAAGTACAACACACTTACTCGCCAAACAAATCAGTTTTCGAACAGCTGTCCTGTGCATCATGGTTCCACGCTCGTTTGGTTCGTTTGATCTCATCCGGGTTCAACATCGAAACAAGAGTTGCAGAAGGAAAGGCGCCGCTAGATGGCACAGGTACGGTAAACGCATTCCCGTTGGCAGTGAAATGAACTTTCATAGTCCCTGATTGAACAACCTTCTTGATGATGTTATGAAGTAGTACTGATGCTGCGACCCGAAATTTCTTCGCATTTCTTGCTGCCATCACTTGACTGGTGAGGGCAGCAAAAAGCATTGATGTTGGCAATGTACTTTCTACAAAGTAACTCCTCTCCATTTCCAATTGTTCTTTTAGTGCTGATGGTTTCAGCAGCTCTGGAGGTTCGGTCCCAGGCCAAAGCTGCACGTGCACCTTCTTCCAGGAATCCAGGTTTTTGGCCTTCCATTTTCCTCGGCAAAACTCACGCAATCCCTTGCTCACCGGAATTATTGCACTATGTGTTTTGTTGTTATTGAATAATTGGACTCAAATTTATTATGATAATTTCCAGCATATTCAGTGAGTGAACTCGCTGCCTGTTTTTTCTTGTAAGATTGGAAAAAAATGTTCTTCCTTCTACCCAGAATCTTGCTCTACGTTGTTTCTCCTTTGCATCTACGTCGTCAAATGGAATTTCCGATTCGTCTTGAACATCTAATTTTCTCAATGCAGCGAAGAAGTGCTGAACGCTCCATTCACCTTGTACTTGTCTTCGCCGTGATGGCCACCCCACCAAAGTAGTCGTTCCCAGATGCAAAAAGCCTGAGGCACTATTTGATAAGCTAGACAAACAATCAAGGGTTCCATGAAATCAATGTTTGAAAACGATGACTGCAGATTGACACGTGGGCAAACATTTTTTGTTCTGCAGGCTAGGCGCTTTCCTCTCCATAAGGAAAGGATTGGTCATCCAGGTCCATGGCATCATCGTCATCGTCCATGGCTAGAACACCACGCGTTCAGGTTTGTTTGCTATGTTTTACCTGGTACGTCAACTGCAAGTGATGCCAGGATGATCAGCGTCATAATTTCATCCTTTCGTGTGTTCATTCAATGTTGCAACCATGTCTAAAACTCTTGCCTTTCAGAAAAAAGGCTTGGCGAGCAACGTGCAAATTGTCTCCAGCAGTGCACCAAATCAATGTCCAAAAAACATCCAAAATCGTGGTAAATAAAGCACACAATAGATGTCTAATGCATAGCAAAAAACAAAAAAAAACATGAGAAAAAATAAGAACAAATAAGGAAAAATAAGGAAAAATAAGAAGATCAATGCACAAGAAAAAATAAGAAAAAATAAGGAAAAATAACAGAAAATAACAAAAAATAAAGAAAAATAAGGAAAAATAAGGAAAAATAAGGAAGCAGTCAGTTGACCTGATGTGAGCATGTTTGGGGGGGCTCCTTTTGGGGGGGCTCCTAACTGACTCTTGAGGCAAGGGAAGAATCAACTCCCAGATCTTTGGAGTCCCAAAGCTGTTCGGAATGAGATGCATGACTCGCATGACTGGTGGAATTCCAAATAATGAGGGTCCTTCGCATGAAAACATGCATTCTTGGGGCTTTGCAGTGAGTCACGGCCACTTGTGTCTAATCACAGGGTAGAAAATCAAATCAGTCCGGCGTTATCGCAGGCTATCCGTACCCTGCGGTTTCTTACCTTGTCTTTTTCCAAAATGTTGAAGTGAATGCACCGTGTCACTTGAGGATTGAAAAACATTTCAACCTCATTACCGAATTTCAACGATATTGCTGTTTATTCCTTATCGTTTTACATGCCAAAGCCACACCCATCTTTCTAAAAATGTGAAACGCTTGTGGCATGCAGAAACGAGCAATCGTCTAGACAGCAAAGCCTTCTTATTGGTTTGTTATCGTTTACTATCCTGCTCTCCTCGGTTTTTAAGGTAGGACACGCCGAAACAATCCTGCATTCTGGGGGTGCTCGTTTTCAAATTCTTTCTGTTCAACTCGAGGCAGTTCAAGAAAAATACAGAAACAGTTGTGGAAGTGCTCAGGGCAAGAGGTTATCGACAGTTATTGGTTTATTTCCTCGCGTGATTTCAGTCACATGGCGCGGCAAGGTTGTTGCCAAGGTGAGGCGAACTTGCTGGATCTGCTTTGTAGCATGAATCAACCATCACAGGGATGTCAATTGGACCCTTTACTATGAATAGACATGAGTAGGGTATCAATATGTATCAACATGGGGATATTGTATGTGACATCATGGCTGTGGGTCAAAAAGCCTGTACTCCCATTGGCTAACATGGGTCTTTCTCCAAATGGGGGAACTCATCCCATATTCACCATTTGTAGCAATAAACCAACCATATCTCGGGTCCCCTATGGCTTGAGAAACTCCCATATTGACCCAAAGCCAGTCATTACAACTATAGTAAAACCGCATATTGAGAAACCCCATCTTGACCCATATACTAATATCACAACTCATTGCATACCAGTCATCATCTCAGCCGCCGGCCGGGCTCATCTTGGGGACGAATGCGCTTGCCCTCCCACGGATCTGCCGACACACCTGGCGCAGTGTTTCCAGCTTGTCATTTCCAGCTTCTGAAAGGCTGATTGGACATGACTGGTCCAGATCACCATGAATACTAGTACATACATAATCACATATATGTCATAACTATTTGCTGTATTTTTCTTAAAAACTCCTCTGCGAATATGCGCAAATATGCGAAACCGTTTTTGCAGCACTGAGTTCCGTCTCTCAATCGGACCTTCCGGTGGGACTTTTGGCTTTGCCTTGACAGGCACTGCCTCAAAGTGTCAGCCACAAAAGTCCAACTGAAGTTCTCTCAGACTAAAGTGGGTCCATCTGTGAAATCAAACGGTGCTATTGGCATCTTTCAGTACCCCCTCTTTGCCGTGGAACTGGTATGAACTAGTTGCGACAAAATGCAACAAGCAAATGCCGCTCAAGCGGGTATCCTTGCATTGCTGTTCCGGCATTTAGAACTGTATGGAAACTGTCTTACAGTACCTTGTATTGAGAATATGTCATGTTTGATCCTTTTTCCTGGCCAGTAAGCTGAAGTGCGAGGTTGAACATTCATACTGTGTAGCAATGTGACTGATACAATTATCATTGTCAGAAATAAAAATCTCTATGCCACAACATGTCAGCAACAACTTGGTTTGTCAAGTGTTGTAACAATGTCTGAACAAACTCTGAGAGGAAGTGATTCTGGCGCACCTCTGAAGGTTCTTTGGCGCTCTTTACCTCACACTTTTGATGTTTCATTGTGAGGCACAGGCGATGCACGAGGGGATCCCCCCGTCTGAGTATCTTAGGCCCAAACATTGGTACCGTCCAACCACCTGAAGCAAAGTAGCCGTTCACAACTTATTGCTTGAACCAGCGGCATGAGGCCCATGGGTCTGGGTCAACACTGTGTGCTACCATGTGCTACTGCAGGGACCAAGACATCTTCCAATTTGAAGCTGCAGAATTTCGGCTTCGCAAGCTCTGACGGAGCCTGCTGCGCAAGGAGCTTGTTTCGCTCGACTGTGCCTCAGGTTCCAAGTGGATAAGTGCAGCAATTCCAAGCATTCCATTCCAAGCATCGCCAATTAATATCAATGAACCATACATATATAGATGTATATATATATTTTTATATATATATATATACACGCACATATGTACATATATTATAAGTTACATTCATTGATCATGTTTTTTCTAGCAGGAATTGTTCTCAGTTGAGAACCTTGGCGGCACTTTCTGCAGCCATAGGCAGTACGCGAAGGCAGTATTCCGGACTTCAAGTGTAAGGACTGTTTCTGAGGTTAGGTTGCCGGGATTTCTGTTCATGGTCAGATTGGCCACGGGAAAGCACCTGAAAGTTGCTCTGCTCTGGACAAACCAAAGAAATGTGGATGAAGTTTTTGGATGATGAGCTCTTCATAACGAGCTGCTGCTGAGAGTTCTAACGCTGAAATGATTGAGTAAAAACGGCATCGCGCAACAAAGAATCCAAAAGGGCACAACAGCATGCAGTGTTTCACTATGTAAGTTGAATTGAAGCATTTGAACAGATCGCAAACAATGCATTGAATCAATTTGAATAACCCTTCTTCTAAAGACACCAAATCCAGAAATGCCACGGGTGCTCGCCGTGCTAATGACTGCCTTTTCTGCGATACCAACTCGTTGCTGCCCCCATCAGGTGGGCTGTGAAACAGGGCTCTGCAAAATGGGATCCACAGGCACGTCATATCAAAGGTTGGGGTATGATTCTGACCCTTAGTGATGGACCATACTTTAACTAATGTTAACCAATGATTAGTTTACTATATACTATCATGTAAATCGCCATTGCTGCTAAGCAAGACTGCAAGGTGTGGGGTATAAACTGAAGGCATGACGTGATGCGATACTCTGTGTCTTGAACGCAACACTAGCAACTTTGAGATCTTGAGATCATCTTGGTCAGTCTTCAGGTATTTGGCCGGAAACTGCTCGTCACAGAAGTCGGCTCTGCTAACTACATCTGCTGTCCTTGCGAATTTTGTTGGCTGATATCCACACATCAAAAGAAGTATCGTCACCACTGACTCATGTCATCATGTGTGGATTTTCAGCCAGGATGCGCTGTCTCATGCAGCGTGGGAAGAGCGATGCATGGGAGGTCAGACGTGTAGGTTTAAAGCACCAGCCTGTCGCGCACATGTGATCTGAGGGCTGAAAATGCACTTGTCGCGTCTTTTTACTGTGTAGGGCACATGAGATTTTCGGCTGCAGAAATCGGTTCGCACCCAAGGCGCAGGGTGTGACTTGAGGAGGCCATAAACATCCATAAACAATCTCTAAGTCGGGTGGTAGGTGTGATCAAGATTGGCGGAACGTGGCCCCGCTCTCCGTGCGGGGCCAAGAACGGTTGTGTGGGGCCAAAGTGATTCAAGAAGTTCACAGAACAAATCTGCTGTTGACCACTCAGTCAGTCTTGCATGACAACAGCAACAATGGCATCAATACGTGGGTTGCGTCACAGACTTGCAATTTTGCAATACGAATCAATCTGAAGAAAAACAACAGAACCACAAGTAGAGAGTTTGACCCATTGAAGATCACAAAAATGAGGCTGGTTGATGCCCACCAAAATGCCAGTAAAAGTTCATGAAGCTCTTCTTTCTTCAGCATAAAGGTCTGTTTTGTCTAATAAACCATTGTTGATCAAAGTATCATCCTTATTGTTGTTTTTTTGTTGTATTACTGGCTATTGTTTTTTAAACCATTATCGTTGTATTTATTGACTATCAACCACTATAATCCAAAATAATGAACAACAACAACTATTACTACTACGACGACGACTACTACGACTACCACCACGACCACCACCACCACCACCACGACTACTACTACTACTACTACTATTACTACTATTACTACTACTAACTCCTATAATTCACCATTGCTTAAGTACATTATTAACCACTGGTCATTCCATGGCTTCAAAAGTTGCTTCTCAGCCTTACTTTCAGGCCTTGCGATAGAGCGCCAGCTGCAGATCCGTCAGCAAGACCGTGAAGGACTGGCTGCCGGAAGGCTGATCATAGCCATGCTCCTGGTGGGTCACAGGGACCACCTGGTGGTCATCTGCTGGTTAGTTGCTGCTTAGCTGCGTCATTGGCCGGCTATGAGCTGGTTGTTGGCAATGGCTGTTAGCTCGTTGTTATCTGGCAATTTACCCTCTTCTCACTGATTCTTAGCTGGTTATTTGCTTATCTGCTGATTCTTGGCTACGGCTGCTTCTGGGGGTTCCACCTTACCTCCGTCTATCCTTACCTCTCGTTTTCCCATAAAGGAACCATCAATCTTTTCCTGTGATCTAAGTAGATGGCAACTTTCCTAGCAGAAGAGCTCTATCCAGCGTCCTGTTCCGCTGAAAAAATCCTACCACTGCGGGTAGCGTATCGTTGTCGCATGTGTTTCAGTGGTCGAATGTTGTGCTGAAATGGCAGTGGGAATTCCGATAGCAGGCTGGTCTGTCCCAAACAGGGATGGTACCCTAAGAACTGGCTGTTTTACCCTGTGGGACGGAATACGCCCCATATTCAGTGCAGACTCCTGGCAAGAGCCCTGCACAAAAGCCAGCGACTTCAAAGGCTGCACAAACTTCCTGCCAGCGATTCACGGATTTTTTTCATGCAAGGTGGCGCATGATGTCGCATGTGTTTCACTAAGGAACTTGAGCTATTGCCACATGATCTTCGTAGGTTTTGGAACTGGAGGACATGTAATCTCTAACAAGTGCAACTTACTGGGTAACCTTGTCAAGGCTAATCTGTCATCCTGGCGTCAGAAGGTCAACTTGTCCCAGAGACTCCCAGACTGTCCTATCAACAGAAGCCTCGCTGCAAACATCACCCAGAACCTTGTACAGCACGACGGTGTCCTGGAGAAAGTGCCAAACAAATATTGAATGCAAGGTGTACAATTAGACTTTACTGAGAGATATCTTCAATAAATTAAATTCGAAATATTAGTAGGAATCTATGGATTTGTCATGACAGGTCAATCTGTGTATGATGGAATATGCATTTTCGCCAGACCTCGGATGAACAACGCAAGTGGCAAAGTTCAACTTACTGAGACGGCCTGGGACATAGGTATCATTTTTTGTAGTTGGGCAAATTGCTTGAGAGGGGGGTGGGAAGCATGTATATCCAGGTGTCACTTGTGGTAGATTTACTCTTTGGATCGCTTCACATGCAGGAGTCTACACAAACCTTTAACTCTTTGCTAACATCTGGTGGTTTCTTAAAATAGGGTTGCCCCCACATCAACCTTTATAGTAGTCATTTCTCTCAATAAACCAACCATTTTGGGGCTTCCCTATGGCTTGGTAAGCTGATGCCCCAAAAAACCAAGAAGCAGTGGCAGTGGAGCATTTTGTCGCCACCCAATCGTGCTGCGGTGGTCACCTGCGTCACTGCCGCGAAGAGCATGTGCACAGCATCGACAATGTCCAGCTCCCCAGCCTGGGGCAAAACAATTGGTTTGGGCCCCAGCCATCCATCCAGGGGAGGAAAAAAGGCAAAAACATAAAAGCGCCACATTTTGTTCCAACGCAAGCAAGTGTTCCAACTGAAGCAAGTGAAGTAGCAACTAACTATCAAACAAAATCACTTCAAAATCATTAACATATCTGCAAAAACGGAGTTGTCGACCCAAGGCCTTCTGGAAAAGCGCTAGTTCCGTGCCCTCAAGACCGGGAATCTGCCTTGGTGGGCTCAAGCGAAAACTTGAAACCTCAAAAGTGTGGTTAGAATGTCAATAACATTCCTTCAACCATTCAAAATGTGCCAAATTTTCATGGGTCAAAAGCCTGTCCGGGACAATGCACAGAACAAACAAAATAGACTCAGTACACTGTCCGAAGCTGTTCACATACCACTTTGGAGGGTTAGTATTGACACCCAACTGTCTACTCTCCAAGAGGAACAGCCTCACTGCAAATGCTTTCCGTGCTTCACAACCACGACACTCTCGCGAGTACAGGTCTTGGCGGGAAAACTCAAGTTCAATGAATTGCAAGAAAATGTACCAACCAACATGATATGTTTAAATTAGTTTCTTATGTTTTTTGGGCAAATTTTCCAAAGAAATAGCTGATTCTCCAACACCAAATGTTTCTTTTCCAACCAAGGTTTCTAGGCGCGAGTTTTTCCAACCAAGTTTCTAGGCGCCAGCTATTTCTACCATTTCCCTGTTTCGAATTTCGCACCGAGAATCTGCTTTCCCATCTCATGGCTGAAGCCTTCGGAGATGCATCGACCAGGCTCCAACAGGCCGATCCTAAGCGACTGGAACCCTCAAGGCGCATGACAACGCTGAAAAAATGAAGGACGACCTCAATACTATTGACGACCACGACCACAACAACAACAACAACAACAACAACAACAACAACAACAACAACACTATATAGCACTAAATACTGACATTTTTCAAAAAAGATATCAACGATATAGACCCGCCATGATTTTTCCTTGGTTACTGCAAATGGCAAAATTGGATTAAAATGCGTGGTGTCTGCGCTGAAACTGCCTGTTTTGCGAGGCTTTGGGGCGGCTCTATCAACAACCAGGTGACCAAGCCTTACCCGAGGTGTTTCGAGATGAAATCATTCCACTGGATGGCTGTCATCCAGGCCATGATCTCTGTTGGCGGCAGCAATGATCAACAGCTGGTTGGCTCACAGCTCCATCAACCCATGGTCAGACAACTAGATCCTTATCCCCGGCATTCTTCTCACACGATTTGATGTAATATAGATGTATACATACTATACAAGACAAGACAAGACAAGACAAGACAAGACAATACAATACAATACTATACAATACAATACAAAACAAGACAATACGATACAATACAATACAACACATACCATACATTACGTTGCATTGCATTACATTACAGTACATTAAATACCATGAGTTTATATCAGATTAGATTACATTGGATTACATTACATTGCATTACATTGCATTACACTACATTGCATTACGTTACACTACATTGCATTACATTACATTGCATTACCTTACGTTACAGTACATTGCATTGCATACATCACTGTAATTGGTTAAGCGATTTTCATTTGTTGTACCTGCGCTTGTATGTATCTGATGGAACTATACATCTCTGGCTGGCCCAGCAGGGTTGTGGGTAGCCTGCCGTGCACCTGGTGTTCGCCCCATACCAGCCTTTGGATGGTATTGATCCAACCCATAGGAGTTAAGTAATAGAGGATATACGACAACACCAAATACATTGCATTCCCCCAAGCGATTTCACAAGCGTGGTGTGAATTGCTTTGTTGCCTTTAGGCATGCCACACGGGGACCTTTTTTTCCCAATCCTCGATTCAATAATGGAAACCCCTACAACAAAGGAAGGCATCAGTCATTGAGAAGTGCTTTAGCCAAGGGCTTCACCCCAAGAGACAAGCTGGTTCTAAAAATCGGCTATCGCACTTTTCAGTTCTTGTGAACTTCGGGAAATACCTTGTCCTCAAAGTGCCAATAAACAAAACAAAAAGCACCGTACCCGGGCCCAAATGGATTCACCGAGGCACTCCCGCAGGGCAGTCAGTTCCGTCTGGTCGTCCACAGTCACTTCACCTAGTTTGCCATAGAGGGATCAAGTCCGAATCCAGAAATCCGTTGAATTTTGTGTTTTGAGGACAAAAGCTGTGATTTTTCGGGTGGATGAAGTTCGATTCAAAAAGATGTTGAAAAAAATAAAGTAAAACAACTTTGCAAACTTGTTCCATGAGTTCGTTCTAATCTTGTAGTGGCCGCATCCGAGTGTCTTCGTGTCTTCAATTAACTTGCCTTCCGGCTCTGTGGAACAGCCAGCTGGATTCGTTTGGGGCTCAGCTGACTTGTTCATCACTGGCAATCGGACCGGAGTTGAACAGTTCATCAAGAGTCTCATCCCAGGGCCCAACGAATTCTACTGGTAGCGCTGACGACTCATGCCAAAAGCGCACCAACAAAGATCACACTGAGATCAAATGGCATCATATTGGCCGGACGTCAGATCGAGAAAAACAGTCCCAACTTCTCTATATTGCACGGATCTGCACAATATGATCGCACCGTCACTGCCCACAACAGTATGCTTCATCTTCGCTTGTCAGACTCCCCAAAAAAAAATATCGCCACTGTTCATCAGAGTTGAACAGTATTTATAGAATAAAAACATCATGAAAGCAAAACAGGCGCTAAACGGGCAGTGGCTTCCTATATCAAAACCGATCCAAAGACGAAGGCCGACAAACAGAAACAAATCAAGGTCAGCATCAAAGTGCGTTAAACAGAAAAACCTCAATCATGCTCCATGTCAAAGCGGAAAGCCTTCATCCGAAAGATGGTGATGTTGGTGTTTTTACCACATGCAGCCATAGCAATCGGCGTGGTGCATGACAAAGTTGTATAATCACCAGGCCAGAAACCCATTCAAAACTTACAGAAAAAAACATAATATTACATCTCCAGTTTTCAAGCTTTCAAGCTTTCAAGCACTCAACTGTTCAACATGGATCATCAGGGTTAAAAAACTCTGTTGTTGTGATCCGCACAAGAACTAGGAGTTGGATTTCTTCTGATCATCACTTGCCATGTGCCGCCACTTCATGTGTAAGCATAGATCAGAAACGGACGAACAAGGACCAAGCACGGTCAGCATCAAGCTGTGTCAAACACCATACAAGTACTGACCATACTCTCAATCATGCTCCATGTCAAAGCGGAAAGCCTTCATCCGAAAGATGGTGATGTTGGTGTTTTTTCCACATGCAGCCATAGCAATCGGCGTGGTGCATGACAAAGTTGTATAATCACCAGGCCAGAAAACCATTCAAAACTTACAGAAAAAACAGAATATTACATCTCCAGTTTTCAAGCTTTCAAGCTTTCAAGCACTCAACCGTTCAATATGGATCATCAGGGTTAAAAAGCTCTGTTGTTGTGATCCGCACAAGAACTAGGAGTTGGATTTCTTCTGATCATCACTTGCCATGTGCCGCCACTTCATGCGTAAGCATAGATCAGAAACGGACGAACAAGGACCAAGCACGGTCAGTATCAAGCTGTGTCAAACACCATACAAGTACTGACCATACTCTCAATCATGCTCCATGTCAAAGCGGAAAGCCTTCATCCGAAAGATGGTGATGTTGGTGTTTTTTCCACATGCAGCCATAGCAATCGGCGTGGTGCATGACAAAGTTGTATAATCACCAGGCCAGAAACCCATTCAAAACTTACAGAAAAAACATAATATTACATCTCCAGTTTTCAAGCTTTCAACATTTCAAGCACTCAACCGTTCAACATGGATCATCAGGGTTAAAAAGCTCTGTTGTTGTGATCCGCACAAGAACTAGGAGTTGGATTTCTTCTGATCATCACTTGCCATGTGCCGCCACTTCATGTGCAAGCATAGATCAGAAACGGACGAAAAAGGACCAAGCACGGCCAGCATCAAGCTGTGTCAAACACCATGCTGACCATACCCTCAAACATGCTCCATGTCAAAGCGGAAAGCCTTCATCCGAAAGATGGTGATGTTGATGTTTTTTCCACATGCAGCCATAGCAATCGGCGTGGTGCATGACAAAGTTGTATAATCACCAGGCCAGAA
>VSDK01004779.1:78395-137056 GCA_009767595.1 Symbiodinium kawagutii | reverse complement strand
GACCATACCCTCAAACATGCTCCATGTCAAAGCGAAAGCCTTCATCCGAAAGATGGTGATGTTGGTGTTTTTTCCACATGCAGCCATAGCAATCGGCGTGGTGCATGACAAAGTTGTATAATCACCAGGCCAGAAACCCATTCAAAACTTGCAGCAAAAACAGAATACTACATCTGCAGTTTTCAAGCTTTCAAGCTTTCAAGCACTCAACTGTTCAACATGGATCATCAGGGTTAAAAAGCTCTGTTGTTGTGATCCGCACAAGAACTAGGAGTTGGATTTCTTCTGATCATCACTTGCCATGTGCCGCCACTTCATGTGTAAGCATAGATCAGAAACGGACGAACAAGGACCAAGCACGGTCAGCATCAAGCTGTGTCAAACACCATACAAGTACTGATCATACTCTCAATCATGCTCCGTGTCAAAGCGGAAAGCCTTCATCCGAAAGATGGTGATGTTGGTGTTTTTTCCACATGCAGCCAAAGCAATCGGCGTGGTGCATGACAAAGTTGTATAATCACCAGGCCAGAAGCCCATTCAAAACTTGCAGCAAAAACAGAATACTACATCTGCAGTTTTCAAGCTTTCAAGCTTTCAAGCACTCAACTGTTCAACATGGATCATCAGGGTTAAAAAGCTCTGTTGTTGTGATCCGCACAAGAACTAGGAGTTGGATTTCTTCTGATCATCACTTGCCATGTGCCGCCACTTCATGTGTACATATCACATGTTGAGAACTTAACCTTTCATAACCTTTCAACATGGACCAGAAGTTGAGGCACCAAGTCATAGACTCTTGTGGTACAACATAATTCAAAGCCGAGCAACCACAAATGCCAGCCGCGACCTGAGCGTCCAAATTTGATAACAAAATTGAACAAAAAATGCAATAGCAGCTCCTCAAATAATTAGCAAATATTGCAAACGACTAAATGAATAAAAACAAAAACAACAACGGATTATATGTAAATAACAAATTTTAATTGGTAATCAAAAATTAAAAAAACTACAAATGATGAAAAAATCGTCAAAATTGCAGCTCCTCAAAGCGCTGAATACAACGCACCTTGCGGTAGGTCTTCGTATGCAGTGGCTGCGGACCGTAGACATCCCAGCTGAAGCCCGCAGGTTCCAAGCCCTCAGACAGTGCGGCACGGCACCCGAACCGAATGCACTGTCTGACAAAGCTCGTAACCAAAAAGATGAACATAAAAGAAGAGTTGCGTGTTGCTAACATATAATATGATAGTGATAATAATACTTTCTTGTTCTTTGCAATAGCTGGTTACAGTTACTTAAATGTACACATAGTATAATAGTTGATTATACTTGAAACTTCACAATTGGTTATAGTGATAAACAACTGTTGATTACAAAAACATAATCACCAGCAATAATGAACCACAACAATCATATCAGAAAGCGTAGCCATACGCTAGCAGATGAAAATCCGTGTTTTGATTGGTGAAATGCACATCATATAACTTCTTTCAAACATGCAGGGAGGTAACCCAGTCAGCAAACGGATTCTGCGGAGGCCAAGAACTTCTGTCTTTCCAAAAAAGAGATGCACTTCTGCCTATCTCTGCCTATCTCTGCCCATCTCTGCCTATCTCTGCCTATCTCTGCCCATCTCTGCCTATCTCTGCCCATCTGTGCCGACCTGTGGCTACTACAGTATCTCCACTTTCTGTGACTCTGTGAACTCTCTCCCCTCTCTGGTGCCACAGACATATCTTGCCTTGAAAATATCATTGATGTATTGCGTTTCAAAGAGCCCCAGTTGGCTCGTTCGCTTCCCCAAGCATAGAAATAGATTGCCCATCCCTGTTGATGGATCAATCCTATACTGCCTGGGATGGTGGAATCCCACAATGAATAAAAAGATAGAACTTCCGACTTGGTTGAAGATGCAAGCTCATCTACTGTATCACACAATAGTGTTGGTTCCTGTTGCTGCCCCATCAACCAGCAGGTCAATCATTGATCACTATTGACATGATGTCTGTTGATAATCATAGCTGATGGCAGCGAACCCAATTTATGATCATCAACGAAACTATAGTTATCAACTATTGAAACTTACCCTGGCCTGTAGTCAGCATTGGTCACTATTAACATTTCACTGCTAGATGGAACTTCATCGGCAGATGACTATTGCTGGATAAGTATAGTTGATTTTAAAATGACCAAATTCAAAAAAAATATCATGAACCATGACCAAATCAGGATCATACAACCACTATTTCTCAGGGACGTTGACCCCATTCCAGCCTTCGTCAAGGTGTTCTTGTGGACTGGAAAGCCCTGAGATGCACAGCTGGAGAGTCCACGTTGGAAACCGGGTTCCTGCGAGCAGCCGTGGATGCGCTTTCAATCGTATACTATGACTGACACCCGTTAACAATGATTCAGAACGATCAGTAATGATCAAGAACTATCAGTTGACCATGTCAATCAAGAACTATGTGCCATGTTTACCAATGATCAACACAAATTAAGAACGATCAGTAATGATTGAGCTAACAATGATCAACAGTGGTTAATAACGATCAGCAACGATGAACCATTGTTGATAGTGGTTGACAACGATCAACAATGATTGACCATGGTTGATAGTGGTTGAGAATGATAAACCATGATTGATAATGATCAACCATGATTGACAATTATTGATTGATATTGACAATGATTAACCATGAATAATGTTAGCAATGGAAACAAAGATTGGTTTTTTAAATGGTAAACAACACTTAACAACATTATGGCTTAGAATGATCAACAATGACTAGCAATCAGCACCAATGTTAACGATGATTGACCATGATTAACAATGAAGAAACATGGTTAGCCATGATTAACTATGGTGAAGGATGCTTGACTATGCTTCCCAATGATTGTCAATGATTACCCGTGCTTAACAATCGTCTACAATTGGTTGACAATGACGAACACTTGATTAACAATGCTCACACATGTTCAAAAGTGGTTTAGCATGCTGAAGCCAAGCTTGCTCAACCTGTGCGAATTTGGATTTACGATGGTGAGTGGCGTCACAAAATCCAAACGATGGACCACAAAAGGACTCTCGGTCCAGAAGCCCGGCTACCGAGATGATGAGCTTCTTGCCAGCGCTCAAGCAGGTCTGCAACAAGCTGCATTTCCGATCTTTTGAAATCACGTCACCCTTGAGGAAACTCAGAAAATGAGACACTGAAGAATTGGAGCTCAGACTTTGACTTTACTTGAAGCAAGGTCTCAGACAAACCATCTGCCTACCTCTTGGCACGCTCCAGATTCAATGCGAACAAGCTTTTGCTCATCCTGCAGCAGCAGTAGAGGTGAGCTGGCATGAACATGCGTGATCCTTTTTGGTTTGAACCGTTCAACTTGGCAACTAAAGGAAAACAAGCAGCTGGCATGAGTTACACACATGCGAAGCAGCCTGTGTTTTATGCAATTCCTGACAGGTGTTGAATGTGAAGGGCTGGCAATCTCAGGCGAAAGGAAGGGGGTCTCATGCGCGGCTCCTCCTTGCAAACCTGGCAGCATGCATCACCTGCAGATCCGTTCGCTCTGAAGCTGGTCATATTCATCGAGGTGGTTCAAGCGGTTGATGAAGTTGTTTCTACATATCTAATTGTATGTACATGTCATTGGATACGATCGTCCCGTGCCATCATCAATTTTGGACTGTCTGATCTATAGAGACATTCGGAACGGGTCATAGCAAACACCTCCGTGCAAAGGGTCTGTCTGTAAATTTGGGCGATCGCGAGATATTTGCAAGTAATGATCATGTTGAGTAAAAAAATCATCTTCTTTGTGGGTACAGTATTGTTACATGTTCTTACCATGTAGTATGACTCTTTTGTGACAACTGCCTCGGCAGTGTCATCCTCGCGGAACAAGTAGCCAACCAACCAACCAGCCAGCCGCATCCAACAAGGTTTTTCGGTTGGCGTTTCAGCAACCTGCTCTGCTGCACAGCTCAGCAGATCTGTCCGCCTTGTTTTGCTGGCTGTCCACCTAACTGCTGACCTGCAGCGTGACAACATGTGACCTACACCGCTGAGCACGCCCTCTGCTTTGCAAGTACTTGTGGCTACCCCCGCTGTATGTGCGACATAGTATACCTATCAAACAAAAGATAAACTGAAGTGGAATAAACTGAAGTGGAATAGACCTTGCAAAGCAAAAGCTGGTGTTAGTCGGCTGTCTCACAGCCGCAAGGTGTTTTAGCTTTCCACCATTCGCCAGAGTCTATGTCAGAAAGAAGATGTTGGTCAAGTGCCTGCAGATTCAGTTGCGCAACCTTGAACCCGGCCTAGCTGCATAGCAACTCCCAAGATGTCAGGCCTCAGAAAGCAACAACCAATTGGGGCCTCAAAGTTTGGCGCGGCAACTGGCACTGTGATGCGCTGGGCAACCCCGGCTTTCGGAAAATGCCTAAGCTTGCTTTCCCAATCACTGGGAGATCCACCTCGAAAGCACAACTTTTTGTTCGCACGCCAACTTCTGAATTTAGTGCCTGGCATGAAACCTCAACATGGTGTCTGCATTGAATGTGTGCGTCCACACCTCCTTGAATCCAGCAGGATCGCTGAATCCCATGGAATCACAGGGGCCCTCCTGTTTGAAGGCAGCAGGCTGAGAACCACAAAAGAATGCACGGGTGAAAGGGGCTTCTCAACATCACCTCATGACAACGTTGGATGCCTAGAGTAGAAATGACTTGGTGCCAATTTGTCTTGGCAACCTTCCGCAACTCTTTGCTTCTCCATGGCAACCACATACTGACAATCAAAACCTGATACATCAAATGGAAACTGCAACAGGATACAGCAACCCGAGAATCGCTAGATACATCGCCTGCAACCCAGCAAGTTCTTGGACAAAATCTGCCCAGCTGGGTTCCAGCTGCACCTGTCGACGATCCAACATCTGCGGATTCTCCGTGGCAGCTCATGAAAATGTTGGCACAGCCAAACTAACAAGCGAGAAAACACTGCAAAAAAAAACAAGTATACGTCGATCACATGGTAATCAGCAGAAATAAATCAAAACATGAATGTTGATCTTTCCTTGGACTGGCTTCACACAAAGTAACGCAGCATCTGCCTTAATGCCATTGAAACATTGTATCGAGGCGAACCAACATGGCGAACCAACTACCCGCTCCTTCTGCAGCTTGCATGGCATCCATGTCAAAGATCGATTTTTCAGATGAAATTCAACGATCTGGACTTGGCTTAGTGATGTTTCACGTGATGTTTCACGTGATGTTTCCTGCCTGCCCACATTCAATGCCCACAATTGTGTGCATATCAACCAGATGCGCCTGGCAGAAGATCCCAGACGGGTCATGGAGAGTTGGCCATGCTCAAACTCGAGGGAAAATATGGAAAATGCATGGAAATGCCCCAGAAATCCCGACATTGTTTTCTTCAGCTCTGTCACTGATTGGCTTGAAAAATGACATGAACTGCTTTTTGAAGAATGGACTGAAGTCTTTCGGTATGTTTCTTTGCAAAGTCACAATAGATCGCTGTTTGAGAGTGTTTGAGAATTGCGCAAAATCAAAGCAGGGTTATCCTCACAGGTAGTCTGTGCATGACATGCTCAATTCCAAAATTGTTGCCAAACCAATTACATTCGATTGAAGAGTCACTGTCACTGAAAGAATGTTCCCTACATAAACACCCGACTTACAGGATGCACAGTATCAGAACAACTTCCAGCAAGTTATTCATTCCTACACCCTGGGAGACAGCAATTAGCAGCCTCGACATGGCCCAAGGCTGCCAAAAGCAGCGCCTTGCGCCAGCACAAGAGCAGCGCCAGCACTTGAAATTTCTTCGGCCTTTTGAAGTGTAACCGCAATTCCATCGACTTCTCTCTTCTAGACACAGTCGCTGCAAGTAATCGCTGCCATAAATCATGTGAATATTGTTAGAACTGGTAGTCAGCAAAATACTAAACACAGCTGCTGGTAACAGACTCCGCAAAGGGTTCCTTCTTCCTGTCGTTCTGAGCATTACAAATGTAACAAGCCAACAAATCCTCCACGGATTCTTGCAATAGGCAGAGATATGAAAGCACTCAGTGAGATGAAGACTTTGCACCTTGAACCACGCCATGGTGCCGCCGTCTCGTACGATTCAAAGCTGGAGCCAGAGCCGCCACGATAAAACGAAATGCCACAACGCGCTACAGCTTTACTCGGCACTTGACCAATCGGCATTGACATTTTGTGACCACAGCTGTCACTGCAGAACGACATTCCGTGTCGTCTGCTCCACAAATTGGGAATCCTTGATCTGTGAATCAACATGTTTTACCTCGCAGGCATTTGCGTCTTCAAGTTCGCTTGGCTTCTCGTCTCTTGCCAGTTGTCAGCCAGGTGATGTTCACTTAGCCAGCAAGACTTATGGTTCACTTTGGAACCATGAGACGTTGGACATTCAAACGTTAAGCTTCAAAGTCTGCGAACATTCTGCGATAGGCCCTCCATGCCCTCCCCTCAGTGGGCAATGAAGAGAGTCTCAGGGATGAATTCCCGTTGAGGCAAAATGCTGACCTGCCAAGCAGAAGGCCCAGCATGGCCCAGCTTCGAAGCTCACACCTTTCACCGCTTCAATATGAGTGCTGGTCCACTTCTTGATACCAAAATGGTTCTTGATACCAAAACGCACTGAATATCAATCACTGTATCAATCACTGTATCAATCACTGTATCAATCACTGTATCATGTTTGAGTGAAAACATAATCTGCATTTGATCATGACAACAGGCCAAGAATCAAATCTATGCTTGTTTCATGTTGTTTCATGTGACTCTTGGGGCATGATGCTCACGTTCGTGCCAAAGCACACACGTTGGACAGTGCCGTGTCCAACTTCAATCATCTTCTATCATATTAGGCTGCGAGGTTATTCGTGACATGACAGTTTTGGACAGCCCTGCATTTCACAGAGTATGTTGCAGACTGGGGGCTGGCCGCACAGTGTTGCCTACAGACATCTACAGACTGTGCCATGTGCCACCCATGGTGCCAATGGACAGACCCTTGCAAGACGCGCATGAACATCAAAAAAAACTAGTTTTGACAAGCTGTTCGCTGTTGGGATCGTGTGCTGCATACCAGAACCAGGGACTCCATGTAGATGCTGAAACATGTAGTTGTTGTGGAGTTCCACGTAGATGCTAAAACTTGGACGCACCAGGGACTCGCAAGCCCATGACAAGTTCAAGGCGAATACCGGAGCTTTGAATAGGCAGTTCTGGCGCATTCTGCGCTTCAATTTTGGGTTGCATGATGTTGCACGCTTCCATGGTCTCTTCGAGAACACAAACGAAATCTGGACCACCGCTTGAGCGCTGCAAGAATGCGAGTCATCGATCAGAGATGATTTTTGCTTAGGAATTTTGTTTCGGAAAACCCAGGTCCCCCTGCCGCTGGTGACAAGGAATCCAGTCGCTGATGCAGCTTCCTTTGGAGACGCCTGAAGCGATCCTTCGCAGTGGGGCGCAGTGGATTGCAAGGAGATGATGATGATGATGATGATGATGATGATGATGATGATGATGATGATGATGATGATGATGATGATGATGATGATGAGAATGCAACAACTAAAATGGATGTTTTATGTCCTGGGCCCACCCATCAGATCCACGAGAATGGCAATAAAATGACAGCTACATCTAATGGTGAAACCCAGCAGAAAGCATGTAGGGATTATATACACTACGAATACTCTTCTGAACCACCTGCGTTCCATTTCGGCCTCGCACGAAAATTGCGAAATGTGAAGTTCATCGCTCAAGAGCATGGGGCACTAGAACTTTTCTCGCAGAACATATATAAACATAGCAAAGTTCAACCATAGATACACGTAGTAAACTGTCTAGTAAGCTTGTACTTTTTCCAGCAGCAAACCCATGTCCTTGATTGGATCCGGAGGTTCCACCTGTGGACAGATCTTGGAATTTCCGTGTTCAGAATGACAGAAATTCCAAAAACATCCGAAAACATCTCACAACCATCATGGGCACTGCATTATGCAAAGACAAGCCAACGTAAAGACCACCACACGTGCACATATCTGCATGTGTGTGTGTGTGCGTCTACATTCTTTGAAGTGCTGCTAAGCCATGAAAAGCAGGTGACAAGCCAAAATATGTGAGCCAAAGGACGCTGTCCATCTCCCTGCAGAGAGACATGGCCCGGCTGTGCAGGAAGTAGCCAGGCTCCTTTTGTGGTGTTGGCGTGTCCAAAGTTTACTGCGCTGTGCAAAAGCCAGGATCAATTTGTGTTTTGTGGAGACTAGAATGGGTGATGATTACCATTGATTACCACAAAAAAATGCTGTGGGTGACTTTGGTGTCTCACTGGGAGCAGTGTGGTGTCACATGACATCGCTTGGTGAGACGTAGGCGCTCCAGCGAGAGATTCAGGGATGCAAGCCAATCCCAGACCTGTGACAGGACAAGAACCAGAATGGACCTGTGACACTCTGCCACACCTCTCTGAACTTAAGGTCTCCTCGCTCATAATGTGGAAGTTGTTTTGGTCGGAGGCAAATCTTCTGTGAGTTCAGTGAGAACATGCACTGTGTTGACATGCTCTGCGGCTTGGAAACATATTGACATGGAGCCTAGACCCAATAAGCGCAAGGATAAGGATAGGATCCGGTGCTATGCAGTGTACCACCAAAAGTCACATCATGGATGCTGTGCCTCAAGAAGCATTGAAGCAGTGCCAGCTAGAAATTCGCTGTCCGACTTCATGTAAGTGTACCTGTCAGGAGAAAAGTCCATCCTGAGGCATGGCCCAGAGTTGCTTTCATATTAAGTTGCTTTAGAATGGACTAAAAGTCCAGCAGACTTTGGTGAGCTGCTGGTCGTTTGGCCGCTGCATCTAAAGTTTCACTATGACTTCGACACAGACTAAACCTCAAATGTGCAATGTCTCCACCAAAGCATAGCATAGCTTTGGATGCCTCTAGCATCCTCTTGGAATCGTTTTCCGTGCTTCCAATATCTTGAAAAACTAGATCAATTAATCATGATTAATCTGGAACAGCTCTTGATCTTTTCCGTTTGTGGTTTCTGGTGTCTGGGCAAATTCTTTGGAGCGTTGATCACTAGCACCAGGGAAAGCCGCGTCACCTGCTCAGCGATAGATCCAGGTCCACTGCGAACAGCAGACCCATTTGCCAAATCCAATGCCTTCGACCAAACAGGCCACCGGCATCATCCGCAAGACCTGGGCGCAAGCGGCGAAAGTTCTATGGCAGATTTGTTTTCTGTGGAAAGTTCTCCGAAGTCAAGAGACGCAGGGCCGAAAGAACGAAGGACTCCTCCGGTAGTACCAAGCCTCCACAGGGCGAGGGCTCCCCGAGGATGAGATCTTTCACTTCATTGGTCTACGTGAAACCCTGCCTTTCACCCCAGCAGTTGAAGCTCGCCGCTGATCAGGTAAGGCCATGGCCTCAGATGAACGCCGTTGATCCCTTGAGTCAATGCACCAAATTCTGAGGCAATCCTATCCTTAGAGCACATAGAGCCAACATCAAAGCCCAATGCCAAGTCTTGTGCTGAAACGATTAGTCCATTTCCAGGTCAAGATTAAAGAGGTTTCCCATGCCCACACACTGAAACATCAAACAAAACTGGAACCAATCCGCCAAATTCCTGCTCGGATCTTCTGGCAATCTGGTGTACTGCCCAAGATGGTTCTGCACACCGATCACTGTTCGCCGAAGATACAAAGACGCGTTGCGCCACCTCTACCAACACTTTCTCCTAGAGCCAAGACAAGCGTAGCATAAATGCAGTCCATTGCCAAGCAATAAAAGGAATCAGATCAGACACTACAGCAGTTGCCATCACCAGTTGTTGTCATTATAGTTCAGTCATGTATAAGCCATATGGATATAGTATGTCTACATGTCATATACCTGTCTCTATGTAAATATATGTATGTATAATTTTATCTATATATGTATATTGACATATATCTATATATCTATATTGAGAGATTCGAAAATATCGCTGTCAACTCAACAAATAGCTGTCATTGCCATCACCATCCACAGCCCATTGCCATCCATCGAAGAGCTGCCCGTTGTGGCTTGCCCAGGAGGCGCCTCTTTCACGAAGGCCTCTGGTTCTTCTCCGCAGCTTCTGCACGTCCAACGGCCGTCGCGAAATCGCACCACTGGCTCCGATTCACCTGGACACCACTGGCTCAGTTACGATGATCAATTCTTAGCTTCGCCTTACTATGCCTTACTGTCACTTATTAAGTTCTTGAAAGAACTACATTACTGATTCAGTTGTTGAATGGTTGTCTTTGTTCGCAAACCAAATGCTTGGGCTGCCCCTTAGCAATTTCCTGGACTCGCCACGCAAACCCCAACTTCGTCACAGTGAACTTTGCGTCGTTTCCTCACCTGGAGCATCCACCTCTGACTCTTCCTGCAGTGCACAGCGACAACGTAGTGCTGCCACTCTGCTAACGGGTCAACGAATTTGCATTTACTTCTGCGTTCTTCTGCCAAATGGAAATGGTCTCACTTCTATACGACCACCAACATGCACCAACTGTGAAACCTGCAAGACATGCCATCCATACAAATCAGCGATTTCCACCACCATCAACTTGCATCGTCCTTGCGCCAGCGCATTGCCCTGGATACGTTGGATACTTTGTCCAAGTCGTACCAATCGCACTCGCGCAACTCTCCTGACAGCAATGCAAACGACGGGTCTCCCTTTCCAGGATCCCCTTCACTTACCTTGATAATTGCTAAAATTGCTAAAACCAGGACCCGCATGGAAGCAAGAAATCCAATTGCACCCATGTCAAAACGAGGTCATCATAGGTCAAGTTCAAGAGGCCCAAATCGCTGAATCTGAATGAGTTGAATGGTCAACAAATTCAACTGAATCCTCACAGCTGGTACCGTTTAAGCCCTTGCAATTCCCTACTTTCTGCCGCCTGGGCGGTGCAATGCCTTCTTGCGGAAACGGCTTTTGAGCCTAGCGAGTGGAGTGAAACTGCTTGGAACAACACGACTTGGAAGCAGTTTGGTGTACTTGCACTGCCGTCTGCGACTGCACACTCAACAAGAAGGGTTGACATCCATCAAAAATAGATCGACCATATCAATAATCCAAAATGTTTTTTCCCAAAATGTATCAAGGAGTTAAAGCCCAAAGCAACGTTGTCGCTACCAGCCCCACTTGGATTCCCGACTTGCCAGGCCAAACATCTGAGAAGTCATGGTCTATCGGTTCAATCAAAGTTCCAAGACCTCAACAAATCGGTGTTTGGTATCTACATCCTGAATTTCCAGCTGCTCCATGCTGTTCTTGCTTTCCCAACTTTCCCTTTGAGGCAAGAGTCCAAATCAGAGGGAAACCAAAGGTGGTAGGGAACTCAAGAATTAAGTTGAACCATCTACTTGCTTGGACTGTGCATCCGCATGCCCAGTTCTTTTGCCTGAATGGTTGGCATGAAGAATGTGCATGCGCATGGCTTTGGATGAAAGTCCTGCACGCCGTAGTGAAGATGTTGAGAATGTAACTAGGAAGGTCTGGGTTGGGAGGTTCACCCAGAGACTGGTTGCTTTTTCATACGCTGCATAGTGATATATCCGCACAAATTGATACACTTTGTACATCTAGGTGTTTATATTTTCTATTATTTTCTTCCTGAGTTCCTGACCCAAAGCAGAGCCGTCCACCAGTACCCAACCACTCTTTTTCCTCAACTTGGGCAAAAGGCCAAGGGAAACATGACACTTCATTCGATTTTTTGTAGCACTGAACCATACATGATGCCACCATGCCCCCCCCAATTCGTGGGGAAACTGATGACAAGATTCGGGGGCCCACGGGGGGCCCACGGGGGGCCCACGGGGGCCCACTGTTGCCTCCTTCGACTCCGAGTTTCGGATCTGCATCCACCACCCAAATCCAAAGCCCTTCCTTGGAGAAGCAGAACCTCGCTGCACCAGCTCTTCACTTTCTTTGATGCTTAATCACATGCTGAACGAACTGAGTTTAATTTCATTCTTTTAAAGTCTTTTCATCCCGCAATTACCTGAAAGACTCGTTTCCTGAATGCTGCTGCGTAAGTGATCTGTAGTTTCTTCATTTGCAAAACAGTTCCTCAGGTGTGCCATGGTGTGCCATGGGTGTGCCATGGCCTCAGCTTTTCTTCCAGGTGACTCTCCTGTGCCATCGAACTCAGTACCTTCCTTTACCAATGCCACAGCGCGCCCCCCAGTGGCTGGCTCTTTGCGACGCCACACTGCTGGATGATGCACAACCTCAAAGGTGAGAACTAGGGGGGTTCTGCCATAAATGACACATATAATGTATATATATATATATGTATATATTACATATTGGGAGGAACAGAAACAGCTAGTTCTCGCAAAATTGGGGGTGGCTCTTTGCGGATGCGGATCTTCTACTAATCACACGAAAGCAATATAGAACTTGAGATCCAAGGGGGGTGAACGAAAGCTGCCGGGTTGTCAAAGAAGGGGTAACGAAGTTGGGAAAAGATGGGTTGGTAAGAATCTGATTGGTCACAAAATGATGTATTGGTGGGATTCTGTTTAGTAAGAAAATGTGTTGGTCGCATCTTGTTTGGCAAGAATGGGTTTGGTAAGAAAATGTGTTGGGAAAGATCTGTTTGGTAAGAAAATGTGTGGTGGTAGGATTCTGTTGGGCAAGAATCGGTTTGGTAAGAAAATATGTTTTGGTAATAAGTGCTAAGAATCGGGGTGGTAAGAGAATATGTTGGTAAGAATTTGTTTGGTAAGACATGCATTGGAAAAAACCTATTTATCTTATGGCATCAAAGTATGCTCTTAATCTCATGCATATGCCCGAGGGTTAAATCCAGTTCAAAATAAAAACAGGGGGGGGGTGTTTTGCGTGAGATTCACGTTGTTGGCCTGCTGACCGTCCCCCCGAACCCCCAAAAGGTAAGAACTAGCTAACGCTACCCAAACTCGAGCTGCTGAACGCAGCTTTCGTGATCTCTTCTTCCGTGCAAACTTATACTGGGACTTGTCTTCACCTCAAATCACATGCCATCAGCCCAATGTCAAGCTTCCTTCCTCCCATTTCACTGCCTGGGTCACCCGGCCCGCCACCGTCTGGGTAAAGACACGCAGGAGCCGCAATCGCGATCTCGGAGGGGATCCTATACGTCACACCCGCATCGTTTGAAGAAGTCTGGGACAGGGAAAGTACAGGCTACAAAATAAATATGCAGAAAAATACAAAATATCATACTCGACTACAAACGCATCACAACACATGCTGCAAAAAGTTCTGGAAAGTGGTTGGGGAAGTACTTGTATACTCTAAGAAACGCAGCACTGCAAAGATAGATGTGTTTTTGATTGTGCACGAGTGTCCTCCGGGTTTGCACACCGCGGGCATCTGCAAATAAAACCTCAGCGGATGCGTCATGAGACAATGCCTGCAGCATTGCAATAGTCTACTTTTAAGAAAATCATTCATGAGCCTAGTGATTCATGTGATATTCTCAGTCCATGCAAAATCTAAATGGAATCAGGAGTTGAGTCACAGTTCTAAGATCTCAAGATCGCCAACGATTAACATCCATAAACAGCATGCTTTGTTTCATGGCTCATGTTCCACTCTCAGGAGACACTTGGAACGCCATAGTAGCCACTGGCGCTGAACAGTTGGCAACAGTAGTTCTTCTCCCAGATATGAAATCGTGATCTCCTGATGGCAGTTCGAAACAGGCTTAGCTTTCAGCAAGGCACTTCGCATCCCCTAACCATCTTTCCATACCTCACCCGTCATCATACCAATGTCTAAGCCTAGTTGTTCCCCCACATAGGGGGCTGCATCAACATCACAGATTCCCCCTGGCCCAAGGCCGTCTGCACCTCGCCCGCAGCAATGTCTCGGATACTTCGCAGACCCCAACGGTTGGGCGCAGCGCTGAAGACGCAGTTGGGAGCGCAGCTATGATTGATGCGGCCTCTGAGGTGCCAGGGGGGGCGCGCCAGTTAGATAAGTTGCTTGGAGACCTAAAAGTACCTACCACATATGGTGGTTGATCAAAATAGGGAAACCCAAAAAATGGTTGGTTCCACATGGTTGGTTTATTATTGTAGATATCTGTAAATGATTCATA
Organism: Symbiodinium kawagutii; assembly: GCA_009767595.1. NCBI lineage: Eukaryota > Dinophyceae > Suessiales > Symbiodiniaceae > Symbiodinium > Symbiodinium kawagutii. Next base: position 122,849 of record VSDK01004779.1, on the reverse strand, counting down.
AACTGGATGATTTAGGGATACGCCTACTTTGAGAAACACCCACATATGATAATGAGGTGGGCAACCAACTTACAACTGGAGGCGACCACCCAGTGTTTCGATCTGGAAACTTGAGGCGGATTGGTTTTACTGCTTGGTCCTCAGGTTCAGATCCAGCCATTGAACCCCCAGTTTAACAGATGGATCTACCATGATCTCCCTATGATCTCCCATGAGATCTCCCATGATTTCCATATCGCGCACCAGCAATGGGAAAGTCTGGCCACCAATCTACCAAGGCTTTCGACTCCAAGCTGCTCATTGTCCAGAAGATCCGTCCTCCAGGGAAGATGTTCCTCGGTACTTTCAACGTTCGGCTTCGCAGGCTGTTCATTGCAGTGTTCATTCCTTCTCCACAAACTAAGGATGTAGAAAGGAAGGTCTAGAAACATAGAGAAATGTCACAATCGGGTATTGTCTGACAAACAAAGATGAAGGATAAAAAATGGAGATCCAGATCCATGCTTCTAGTCTCGCATGGCGTGGTACATCGTGCTGATACCTGTAGGTCTCTCTATGTCTCTGCTCTTTCCTGGCCGGGCATCATTTCCGTTACCAGAATGCCCAATTGCAACAGCTTCACATCAGCATCCTCAGCAGGGAAACACTTCTTCCCTTTGGGTGACATTTGGTGAGTGCAACCGTGCAACCTCTCCGAAATTGCGACAATGACAATGTAAGAAGTCGTTGAAGTCAAAGGGAAAGAGATGAGGCTAAAACGAAACTCACGAGCAACTCACAACTAGTTCAAAGCCAGTCGCCTTGCACTCGGGTAAACGCTCTTTGCAAAGCTCTGCCAGTTGTCTTGCCACCTCCACCAGAGCGTGCTCGGAATCGAGATCTGGATAGCTGAAATTCATCAAGGCACCTCAGAAGAGCATGGAAAAACAGCTGAATTTACCATGATGAGTGATCCTTGTTGGCTAAGCATGATGGAATGATTAAAAACAGCTGAAAAATATAGCCGTGCTTTGAAAATTCTGGAACTTAAGACAGTACCAGATGACCGGTATGCAGTATTGATCATGTCTGCATGGTTGCTGCTGCTGCTGTTGGTGTTGGTGGTGTTGGCGGTGCTGGTATTGGCTATGGTTTTGTTGTTGCAGCCCTGATGTCATTCTTGTTTGTTATTGGTGTTGGTGGTAGGGTGCTTGGATCCCTGTTCTTGTTCATGTTCCTCGTGCATTCAGGCAACCAGCATTCTCAAACTGTCCTTCAAGTGAATGTGGGGTCTTTTTACTGCTCTTCACAGGATGGCGATGCTGCTGATGCGACATGTCACAAGCACGATAAAACAGTTTGATGACAGGAAGAGGATCGCTTGAAATCATGCCGCAACCATTAAACATAACCCCCACGCCCCGAATTTCAATGTTGCAGTGCTTGAACAGAGCTGGCACGAGTTGACGACAACCCCCAAATGCCAGCAACTCAGTGGCACGGTTTTTGGTTCCTTGGGTTGGAGTTTGACTTTTATCCACCTACTGTAGTGCACGACGAATTGTCGGTAGCTCACAGCTGTAGAATCTAATTGCAAACGGGCTAGACAGTATCTGTGTTTGAGACGCAAGTCTGAGTCCTTTCCGTGGTACAGTAGCACCCTCTAGCAGACAATGTCCAAGAAATTTCAAACATTCGTCTCGCAAGTAGAATTCCATGAAAAATCTGGCAAAAACAAATGTAATTTATGAATAAGCTACTGATCCTGTATGTTTTGGTCTTGAACAATTTGACACCAAGTATGCGAACCTTGAATATCGGAAAAATCCTTTCGCTAAGAATAAGCACTTTATCAGATTTTCCCCTTCGGTATTACATCATTCTTGCAAGGTATGAATCTCAGTGTCAATGTGTCTCAAGCAGCACTTGCCAACCGTGCTTGGGGCACCCATCAAAGTCTCTGGCAACAGCACAAAGCTCAGCAAATCCCGCACCAATGCGGTATTGGCCTGGGCGCAGTGATTGATGTGGGATACAAAATATCATATGGCGGTTTAGGTAAATAGGAAACCCTAGAAATGGTTGGTTTGCTACCATGGCCAACTCATAAACTGGATGATGATTTGGGGGACCCTGTTTTGAGAAACACCCATATCAAGAATACAAAACATCAGAGCAAAATTTGCGATGACTTTGTCAGTTTTTGCATATATTATCATGATTACAACGTTTTGACCTTGGTCAGCATTTTATGGCCAAATCGAAACTTTGAGACTGAGACTTCCTGAGCCGCTCACCAGCAAAGGCTTTTCAGGCATCTCAGCGAAAGCGGAATCTTTGGGCGCTGTAAGCATTGCCCGGATACCGTTGAAAGCTATGTTCCATGCCTGGCAAGTCGGCCGTGGTCTGCGGGAGTAGCCAGGAAGGAATTGCGCCCATTTACTGCCAGGGGAACTGCCTTGGTCGTTGATCACCAAATCAATCGCAAAAGTGGAGAATGGTGCCAGCTTGGCCAATAGAAATTTGGGCAAAACATCCGATTAAAAAAATCCATCAAATCATTTCAATCAAATCATGTGTCTTGGAACACCAAGGCATTTTGGCCCATCGGTTGCACTTGCAACTCACAGTGCGGCGCAGCAAGCGCGGTAACTGCCTCGTCCCACTCAGGGCGGCCTTGCAGCTGTCTTGGGGGCATTCGCGAATAGAATGGCTCCTCCTGGGAAGAGCAGTTCCTCATCAGCTATGTCTATGTTCATGCCAATATACATGTTATTTGATATACGTCTATGTATACTGTATACATATCTAGGTTGGCGTTTCGATGGCTGCGAAACATGTCATGGAAATCCTAGAAATTTATGGTTTTATTAGGGTTGGTTGGCCTGCATCTATCTGGCGACGTCTGGCGCTCGTTTTTTTCGCATTCTCTGCAACGCACAGTTGTGCATCCAAGCGCTGCGCAGCAGTGACAGGGCAGCAGCGGCAGCAGGCTTCACCTGGGCGCAGGATAGGGTCACCACAAATGATTGAGCGATTGCAACATTGAAGGGTCAAAAAGCAACGTTGCTCTGAACGCTTGGCTGCTCTGTCTTTTTGCTTGTAAGCAATTGCTGGCGCGGCTGTTACAGCTGATGATCCATGACGGTCCAAAATGGTCTATACCCCATGCTTCTCTACAGATCGGCCCAGTCCCCTTTCTTAAGGCCAGTGAGAAGCAAACAAACCTAGCAATGCATCAGCTGCCCAGGCGACGTCATCACATGTCACGAAGATGTGGATTAGGGTTCAAACAATTCCGGCCCGCAACTTGCCAGCAATTCGCTTGGCTCAGTTGCAAGCACATGGATTTGGCAGGAGGCAGCAGGACGGCAGCAAGGCGCGGAGGCAAGGGCCTGAGTATGGCCATGCAGGCACTTGACCCTTGGATGGGGGCTCCATTCTATGAAAATGAAGCGTTCAAAGGTTCTGAGGCCCCAACCAAGGGTGAGGATGAGGATGTGGACCGGGCTAGAAGAACCGCGTGGGCAGCGGGGACAGCTGAGAGAAGTTGAAGAAACAGCTCTGAATCTGATCAACATGATACCTCTTCAGGATGACAAAATTGATGCCAAAAAATCCTAAATGCAATCCAGATATATAAATATATATGTATGTAACATATAACATATACATAACTACATAACTAACTACATCCTACTATCCCCTACCACGAGGGAATCCACCCACTGTTTGTGGAATTTGAGTTGGAGGTAGACATTATTGTCAAAGTATTTGATGTGGTGTGGGACAAGGATAGAAAACAGCAAAGCTTATATCGGCCTTTCCTTGAAGAAAGCTTGAAAGGACTAGCTTCAAATTTCTATCTGCTGATTGCTCACAAGAGCAAACCAAGACATCACTTGCAGAGAAAACAATAATGACTTGCAAAAATGGCCTGCAAAAATGACCTACAAAGACGTGCAATTTCATTGGCACTGGCGAACCATTGTCTTCCTCCAGCAGCAACTCTCTTGCAGGAAGATCTTGAGTTGCGAAGGCACATCGTCCTTGACCTTCCATGACAAACACGTTAATCAACCTACGTTCGCGAACTCAGCAAAAGTCGCAAGGATGGTTCACTTCCAAGGTAGGCTAGGTACTGTATGTGACTTGATCTCGCTGATGGTGGTTGATGATGGTTGCTGATGGTTGATGCTGGCTGCTGCTGGTTGATGATGGTTGATGATGGTTAATGACTTATCATTATATGAGCTGACGAATTTAATCATAGTTTACGTCTTCTCCTCCGCCATCAAGTTCCATTGGCCTTCAACTTGCCGAATCTCCAATGGCCAGCTGGACACTGTGGGCGATGGTGGAGTGTGACCGCAGGAGAAGAAGAAGCAGCTGCTTCGCCCAAATTTGCCTAAGCAAAATGGGCGTCGGTGCTTCATCCTGTGCTTGTGCTTGCTTCGTAACTGCTGTCATTCCCTAAGAAATCCAAAGAGCATCAGAACAGTCAAAACAATTGCTATATGTGAGGATTCGTGAGCATAATGACAGAAGCGACCAACATTTCTATTGTAGAAGTATGTTCCTGCCCTTTCTTTGACACTAGTGGCAAGCGGTTTCAAGAAATCTTTTGACAGATGCATCATTGCACCGCAGCACGTCCAATTGAATACCAAACGCTGTCTGACTGAAGATCATGGGCACGCTTTGAGTAAAGCGCTCCAATTCTCAAGATGAAAGTAGCTGTAATTCTCGAGTTGAAAGTCCAAGTCTAAGAAGTCGAAGAAGTCTAAGAAGTCTAAGTGTAATTTCTCCCTTGTACACAGTGTGCTCTGACTCGGATTCAGTCTTGGTGCGAACCACAAAGCGGACGGAGCAATGAAGGCCCTCGCCTGGCTGAGATTCCCCAATCAACTCACGACACGACGTCCCCTGCATTTGGTCAGGAAGCACACGGACATCGATTCAAAAAGACCTATACAAACAAATGTGCAACACATATTTCATGTACATGAATTATAGTATACACCTGCCTATACATGCAGATCACGCAACCCACCTCCCAATGTGGATGGCCGGGGTCTGGTATCCGTTGTTTTCACTGCCAACCACGTGGGTTCCCGCCTGTCACCATTGGCAGAACCAGCTCTTCACCCGGGACCTTCACCTTCTCCAGGTCTTCCAAGCAGCGTTCCGCCCAACCGGGAGCCAACAGCTCGGTCCACACCTGGAGCCACAGGGAAAATAAGCTGCCTGTGATGGTCCACAGGATAAAAGCAACTGTACTGCGCATCTCATGAAGCTTCTAAATCTTCTAATTGAGAGTTGATTTTCGAGGGTCCAAGTGCTTCAAAGCTCATTGAGACTCAGTGGGACTTGTCATCCAGCATGACAACATACAAATAGACGGTTCGTGAATGTCCTTGGTCCTTGAAATGTGTCGTGCACAATCTTTCTGGCTCAAAGATTGAGGCCAGGGTCGAACTCTGATATCTGTTATTTCCTCTTGCGACACTCTGCAAGTGACAGAGCAACACTGCGAGACCTTTTGAACACTTTTGCACCGAGTAGAACTAGGGGGTCCTGCGATCCACCTAGCATCTATTTGCGTTTCCAGCAAGCCCTTTTCAAGACAGAATTCGCCTTGCCGAGCACATCTTCGCTTTTGTGCCCCAAGACCTGTCATAAATGTTGACATAACATCGGCACCGCTGAGACAAGTCTGATTGAAGCTGCGATCTACAATTTAACAAGAAGATCTTCAGAAAGCTTTGAGGGAATGTACTCAGCTTCTGATGTCTCCATGTCTCAATCACTTCCAACTAAAAATTCACTCTGAAATTCGTTCATCTACGTGCAGAATGCAGTTCGCTGTATCAACCCTTCACCCCCTACCTCCTCTGCCTTCTTGTTCCAGGTAGATATGATCCCTCTATCCTGCGCGGTGACTTCGGTCCACCGGTGACCGCAAGCACTGTCCATACGTTGCTGTAGGTTTGCCATCGCATTTTCTTCTAAACCGCATCACATGCAACAGCACAACTTCTGCACCAAAATCTTGGAGCTGCGACTTCAACCGAAGGGTCCCTGCAGGAAAAGGACAGTTGGCTCCATGTTCTCCTTGGCCGAGCAAACATGCGCCAGCTCAACTAATCCTAGAGTCTGTTTTTTCGCTTGCCCGTATTCTAGATAACTAGCACATACCAGCACTACTGAGTCACTACGGAGTGCTCCAGAGGCAGAGAAAGTGTCCATCCCCTTGGATCAACAGCAACTAGAATACTTGCCGGGCTGCTCCAGCGTCCCTTTGTCCAGTGGCATTTTGCCATGCCCATCAAAGCATCCTCCGGCATCCCTTGCTGTGCCTGTCTTTTTCAACTTTCCAATCTTAGTGATGGACCAATGCGGGGGCAGCTTCCAAACATGCCTAGACCCTGCTTGTTGGCATCTCTGAGTCGTACATTCTCACATCTCTTAGGTTCCGTCACTTCGTTCGAGCCATAAGCTGGGAAAAGTAAATCCGATAGAGGCAAGATGGCAATAGGTTCTTGAAGACAAGCTGGGAATTGTACCAGCTGGACACCTTGCAACCTCGCGAACTCCACACAGTTCCATGTCTCTTGAGACTTGCTGTCGTCGTGGCAAGAAGTGCACTGGACGTTTTTGCCAACCGATTCACTGTTCGGCTTCCTTCGGCTTCCTTCGGCTTCCCACATTTCTTTGAATGCGGTCATGTTTGAACTTCTCAGGCTCACAAGCCCCAAGAGATGAGAGTCGCATCTTAAAACTCAAACAAGGTAGCATTTGTCACAAGAGTCATCCAAGGAGTTGACAGGTGCACGGGCTGTTCAGATCTTGCCCTCGTTTTGACATCCCAAACATTGTACTGGCAACCAGCCTGACAAAGCGAAGCTTCGAGTATTAAAGCTACTGCCTGTAGGTTGGGTGTTGAAAAGATGTCAATATGGCAGACCCAGTCGTACCGAATCCATCAGGTTGGTCACATGAAGATTCGCAGAACCAAAACTTAGCAACTGATCAATCGTCATGCAGGCAGACCATCTTGATGTGCGTGTGTATTCTACATGTGCGTATCTGCGCATGCAAACACATGCACACACACACACACATGTGTGTGTTTGTGTGTGTGTGTCATATGCACATATGAATACAGACAAACACTCTGAACAACCGAGGTCAAGTGAAGATTGCAGAAAAAGAATTAAAAAGTGAAATATTCCTGGACGCACAAGCGAAGAGAAAAAAAACACCGTTTTGGCTTGTGACCTTGCTTTACATGGTTTGACGTCGTAAGGTGCTTCAAAATAAGGCGAGTCGACCCAACCCAAAAGTCAAAAGCACGGCTTTCCATCATGACCCGAGCTTTGAGGCCACAGCCGCATTCTACTATGATTGGATGGCGATCCCTGGCTTACAATGATGGATTCACAATTGACATCTACATAACAATGACAACTTCCAGAATCCAAGCTTCTGGGTTAGTAAACTGTCACATTGTTCCAATATATTCTAATCCAATTCGTTTGGGGTGCCAGATAGTTCGGGCATTGAGCTGTTCAGATGAACCGAACCCATCCACTTCGTTGCTTGGCTGCTTGAATTGGCTTACAAAAACGATTTTATCCCTAGGTCAGTTAACAAACTTTCACCTCTACAGACTCTACACGACATTGATGAGGCGTCAAGATCTTGTCCCCTTCTGTCTTCATACAGAAGAGCCTGCACCTTTTTGCTTTTCTCACAATCAAGCAGCCGTAACCGAGCAAAGTGAGCACAATATATCAAAAGCGGGCAACAAAAACCCAACAGCAAAAAAAAAGTGAACTGCCAATGGTTCAGCCCTGCCGGAAGTTCAGATCTTGCCCTTCCAAGGGTATCTTTGCCCTGCCTTGTTCACGAACTTGAGATCGGAGCAAATAGCGTCATGAGCACACGAGCTGAAGGTGATGGTGTCAGTATCATAGTGCACTCCCGGACCACGAAACAAAGTGGCAGACAGCGGGAAATGACCTCAAGCGAAACAAACCTGTGGGGCAGCAGCAAAACTTGGTGCATTGCTGTTGTATAGGTTCCTCCTAAGAAGATCTTCAGGAACTGCTTCGCATACTGAGGCCAGAACCACACGTTGATATCGTCATCACGGCACTTCCAGAGTTCACGGACGCGTTCACATCGCATTGTGATGTATCCACAAGGAAGCGAAACCACATAGCGAAGCGCAGTCGGGCGCTCGCATCGACACATTCCTCAGAGCTCCAAGGGTCCAGTACATGGAATTTGTTGATGCCAAATGTTGCACATAATAGGTGAAGCATCAAGTGATGCTGCGACTTTGCCTTCCTATCAATCTTCGTGTGCAACCTGTATGAAATCTTTCACTGCCTGCACACTTGATTGCCTTGTCTTGAGAAAAGGAGAAAAAAACTATATGATAAGCAGAACTGTGAAACCCCTATGTACAGGAACATGCTCACTTCCCAAAGCTTCCAAGTTTCTCGGATGCTATTAAAGACATCACGAATGGAATCACCAACAGGGTCGAAGAAGAAATTCTCATGTAGACCTGTCAGAGTCACCTCAGCCCATTCAAGAAGGTTCCTACAAAGCTCCACGCTTACGTATCTGCTACAACGAGTTGATCTCAAGCTCCAAGCCCTTGCTCCTAGGGTTGTGCTGGACACTGTCCAAAAACAATTTCTGCTGAAATGAAGCATGTCTGCCACAGCAAGGAACAGTCTTCTGCAGGTGAAAGTCAAAGCTAGTGCCTGCAAAAACAAGGCCGAAGCAATGCTGGTTGCAACATGTCCTCCAGAGGTTTGGTCAGCTGGCCAGTCTGCATGTGTGTCATTCATTGATCGGTGTTCCTATGGGTTTGGGTTCCAAAAACAACAACAAACCAATAGGTAGAACAACGATGCACAACGAGTATCAACAAGTAATGATGATCAGCCACGGGTTTTGGGCTACTCAAACGGTGATGAAAAGTCTTTGGGCTGACGCATTGTGAGTCAGATCCGTTGGGTTGGCCCTGCACGAACACGCCTAACCTTTCAACAAAAAGGCCTTTGTAACCCTTATATCCAGTCTTTGCTATGTCTTTGCTATGTCATATGACCGCATATCTCTCAACCAGAAGTTGCGAACCAGTTGCGATAGGAAGTCTTTCGTTGCAGCACGTGAAGGGCTTCATCAGCGCATTCCTGGAGCGGAAGACACAACATTCCCTCCCTAAAACCAAGGAGAGACTACCTGCAGCGCTGCAAATGCTTCTCATGCCCTAAAAAATCATCTTATACCATCTTCCAATTTCAAAGTTTTTGAGAGCGACTCCTGAATCGTTGCTCTGGAAAGGCTTTGGTCTTCCATACTTCCTCACCCCTCGGAGACATGCCTCCTCTTCTGTGCAGGCTGTTGCCAAGCTTAACATTCCCAGTATGCACAGCAAGCGGCATAGCCAATGGGTCAGCATCTTTGAAGCGAATGGCTGATGACAATATGACTGCAAGCTTTCTTGTTATTGTTATTGCTTCACCTGTTCATTTCTGACATTGCTCTTTGCTGCTGGGGTTGATGCTGCCATCCAGTCTCAAATCGGGAGGTCCATCCAAAACACCTTGCATGGTGTAACCTGCAGTTATTGGACCGTGTGGTCTGAGACCGGACTTGTATTGCTGTCCATGAAGTGTCTTCATCACTGAGGCACTTTGGCCTCGAAGTTGAACTACTGGCAACAGCAATGACGACAGCACACAAAGCAATGAAAACTGCCCTGAGACTGTGTGACATCATGGAGGTAAAATGTTTCAGACCTGCAAAGTCAAAGTATTTAGTGATATCGTCTGTATCTCCAAACGCATTCTTACATGGCTGCATTCACAGAGTCTTTTTTGTCACGGGGGTTCTGCTCGGAGAGTCGGGCTTTTGAACCCAGATGTCACCGTCAGCCCACATGATTGCTGCAGGCGCAGGTAGAGTCACCGTAGCGTAGCGGGTCTCATCTTCGAGTTTCACTTCCAGGAGACCTGATGGACCTTGCGCAGACACAATCAACAGCTGACATGGTCAACTATCTGAGTCTGTGACTATCTTATCATGGGGAAGTTAACAATCAGTTAACTTAGTTAAGTATCTTAAAGGTATCTTATCAATTATGGAGAAATCTATCTTGATCAGCATGAAATGTCAAGGGATGGAGAAAATAGAAGTTTCTTTCATGGCTGAGACTAATTCCCAGTGCCACTTCTTGACCGATTTTGCTTGGTCTCCTCGCGTATTTTGCCTGGCAACCCAGAAAGTCTTGAAAAAGCCGCAAGATCTGGCTCATCCGAAACTCAAAAAATTCCATACCTGCAGTATATTTGGAATGCATACATTGCTGTAGATTGCATATTGAACTACATTACATTATGCTGCTTTGCATTGTCTTGCATTCCCTGTTGAAGTACGTCCATACGCACATGGGTATCATGCACGTGTGTCATGCACATCATACATGTATTGTTTATTTATATGTGTACGGACATACATAGATAGATGGAGATAGATAGAGACAGAGGTGTACCCGTACTGTGCATGTATTCCAAGAAATCAATCTCCACGTATTAATGGGAGATCAATTCCAACAAACCATCCACAATGACTGGCAAATCTCCGTCTATGGTTAAACTGCTGTGTTAACAGCTGGATCTATGTAATATTGTTGACTATTGTTGCTTTTTGAACCCTATTAGTAACTTGTAACCAACATCATTGCGACTTGCAACTTGTTTGGCCATGGTTATTCGATGTTATCATATCTTCGTCTTGCACGCCAATAGTGTACACCGCACCCACCAAATCCGCTGCCTTCAGAGATCTGAGACGCAACATCCTGGGCTACAGCTACAAACACCACCCAAACCATGGAGACACGGCTCAGCTTCCGATTCCATCGTGAAGAATTCACGTTGATAGTTTTATTCTTACATGTTTTTACTATGATACTTTGAAGCAAGAGAGACCAGAAACGGACTGCATGTCATATCTTGGCATCTTTCAACACTCCAGAGCCGACTGAACTCTTGCAGCCAAGAATCGCGTAAACCCCACTGCGGATTCCAAAACAAGTAGTTTCCATTAATTTCGCCTTCAGGCAGATTTCAAAAGTGTCACCGATTTGAAAAGAGAAATTCTGGGAAGTGCAATCTAGGTCATTCGACTGGTATGAAACATGTACACATGCTATGTGCAGTTTCCATGCACTGGCAGAAGGGGCAAGCCCGAAGTGCAAAGGGGATCCTAGTCATGATGACTGACCAGGATGACATGAACCTGACCCAAATGATCAGCGTCCATTTCCGTATTCTCAAATGATTTCCTCCTTAGACATTAGGCCCTTGTCTTTAAAGTCTATGTTCCACGAGCTGACTGTCTGCATACCGGGGCTCGGCCGAACAACCGCAAAGTAAAGGTTGAATTCATCAGTTCCACCATGGCCACATGCAGCTAACATCAGCTGACTTCTAACACCGTGTGGCCTACATGCTTGGCATCTCCTTGTCGATACCAGTTGCCCTGCAAACTGTCCACCATGGTCTTGCCATCGAGAGGGATGGAGACGAAGGCTACATCCTGCATAGTGGATGCAGATAGGACTTAAGACACTTTGACAATATTCCAAAAAGGAAAAGCAAGGAAACAATCAACATAGATCCATCCAGTAGAACTCCAGGGCTGCAGAATCTCAGCTGTGAATATAAACTGCGCTTGGCTCAACCATGCTCAGTCCTTCTTGAGATGTCTGACAGCTTGATCATCTTCTTCAGTCGCACAACAATGAGCTGCAAGTGTGTTTCCCATGGCTTCGAGCAGAATTGAGCTAATTCAGAATGTGTGAAACAGTTCAACGAGCAAGCGGAAGAAGCAACGCAAAGAAACAGTGACCGAATTCAGAAGAATAAAACAGAATGGCAGCCCGGAAGAACCTGGAAAAAAGTCACAGTTGATACACCATGGGGTCAAACAGTTGAGTCATACAGTTGGGCACGCCTGAGCCATAGCAATGCACGATCGCAAAAAAAGATCCAAGTCAAATCGGCACAGATCAAAGCACTGCAAACCTGCGGTCTACTGTAGAGCACGGAGCAGCAATTTTTTCGCGCCTCGAGCCTTGTGCTTTGGACCGCAAAGTCGCGAATGCTACTTGATCAAACATAGGTGGCAGCAGGTAAGACTTCGACCTCGTCCAAGCAAAGCCTCAGGCTCGGGAGAAGAAGCGCAAAAAGAATTCTTGGCAGGAACGCTGTACTGTCGCTAGCGTTCTGCACCATGCTTTCAACATCTTTCAACGCATTCTTTAATCACTAGTGCATATCTAAATGGATCTTGTTACATGGAGAGAAAGAGAGAGGCAAAAAAGCTGGAAGATCTATATGAAGCTAGTGTTCGATGTGTGTGTTGGAAAATTCGTACCAGCTGGACTTCGAACGGCAACTGACAGCTGAGAAATTGAAAGAGTCGTGATTCATTGACAAGGCTCCAGTCAGCCTCCGGATCATTCCACCTGGAGCAATTCTCAGATGCCAAAGAATCAACGGCACGACGGCACACTCCAAAGCCCCGCCTCTGCCCCGCATCTGGCAAGGACATCAACCGCGCCTGAGCGAAAGAAGTGGATGCTCAACTATGTCAATGAATGACTTTTAACTTGTCTATCATTTTCCGTATCTATAGGATTTTCTAGGTATAGCCGCGTTTGGGTGTGTGATGCAGCGATTGAGGGCATTCAAAGCAGCTCATACTGAGCACTGCTGGTCTCAATCTATCGTTGCAACGCGCCTCGTTGATCGAGCCTCGTATCAGTCGTCTCTGAGTTGGATCTCCTTAGCACCACAGAGGTGGCGATAGATCTCTGCAGCTGAAACGTCGACGTGTTTGATGCAGTCTTGTGGTTAGGCATCGCTTGGGCCGGTGACTGTCTTCACATGTTGGGTGTTGTGTCTGTGTGGTATGTCTAGTATGTCGACAGGTCATGACAGGCCTATGTGTCTGTGTCCTTCAGCTGAGTCATCCAACTGTGGCCGAGTTTCCCCTACGCTGAATGGTGTAGCTCACATGTGCTTCGAAGCAAGGACCGCCGGTCCAGTTGGAATTCTGCACATTTGGTATTGCATACTGGACACACTCGCCCGACCTCCAATTTTCACGGTACCAGCGGCAACTGTGTTTTTGGCCCATGGTGTGGTCTCAAGCCTGTATACCATGAGTAACATTCTCCCCACCAAACTGAGAACTTTGGAATGTTCGGAGGGTGGGGGTTCTGTTCGTATGGTCTTCGCAGGACAGCGAGTCTCAATCAGTTCAACTTTTCAAGGTCATGACTGCCACCATGGATCCCAGGCCTAACTCCCTCCTGGGCATGGATGGCCAAATCCACATAGTCAAGAGCTTGTTGCAAGGCTGAAGCGTTGCAGGCATTGGAAATCGTGCAAACAGCAGGATTCAGCAGCTGGACGAAGTGCGAGGTGAATGCTCCATTGCCAAAATCTGGGTGAATCAAATACTGCACCTGACAGCTGACGGAAGGTGGCAAGGTGTACTCCGGCTACACTAATGGCTCGAATCAGGATGACAGGACACAAGTGTACAAACTTTGGGGTTGAGGAACACGTCAAAGGTCAAGATTCAAACATTTAAAGACATCGTGCAAGGAAGGCATGGAGGCGAGGCATGATATGGCAGGTCTTTACAAGTGAAGCCAAACGCCTAGCAACCCACGGCTCACAAGTCTGCCTCTGCTTGGTATAGCTGCGCTAGAATGAAGCGCGAAAGCCAGAAGACGTTTCGGCAGCCAGAAGCACTCGCTTCATCTGCAAATTGCAAGTAGCCAAAGACATCAGGGTTGTGCATGTACCTTTGCGGCAGTGCTTGATTTGTCAAAAGGGTGGCGCTGTTTTTATGAACATTGATTTCTGTGTCCATGTCAACATGCTGCCACGAATGCAAAACGCATTATGAGATCAGCAGCTGCTGATGGACAATTTCCTGTCACAAATGTGTCCCTAAGATGAACAATGGAAAACATGAAAACATGTTATTGACAATTAACGATTGTTTTTGCTATTGCTGTTGTTGTTCTTGGCGCTTGACCACTCGTCCTGCGGTCTCTTCTAAGTCGGCAGATGATCAAACGGTAATTTGCAGACAAAGAACTGATGACCACCAAGATTTTGTGACGCAGCCTCGTAGTAGCAAGTGGGTGCCGCATTGTTGGCGTCCAAGAGAAACCTCGCCAAGAGTGCTGCAAGCTATTTAGAGTATCGGAAATTAATGAAATGGAAAACGCAAAAGCACTCTGCTTCAGTACTCTGTCAGCACTCTATCTTTTTTACAAACAGTAAGGGAAAGAACATGAAAGAACTCAAAGAGATGTAAAAGGCAAAAAAACAGAAAAAAAACACTCTGAAAAGCAGCTCTTTGCAAAAAAAATGCCACTCTGCTTAGTACTCCAAGCAACTGAGAAAAGCCGTACCTCTCTTTGTCGGTCCGGATCTCCTCCTCACACCTCTGCTTGATAAGCCTCAGCTGATGAAGCCATTGCAGGCATGGCCCCTTTGTTGCATGTCAGGCTGTCAATATCAAAGCTGTTTGATGTTTTTTATGAGCCAAGCTTCAAACATGCAACTGTCTAACGCAGACTTGCAGCACTGTTGATCCTTGTTACCTTCTTAAGCTAATGTGTCTACATACACTGTGGAAATACGTACACATTACTGGTATTTACCAGACTAATATCACAGGCCACCCCTGTGAAGGACAACATTTTCAGGCAAAGTTGGGTTTACTGAGTGAAAGGACTCCAACCCCTCGCATACCCAGTGACTCTGGATGCTTCGTGTCAGCGGCTGTCAGCTTGCTCCACCAGGGAGCATGAAGTGCATTGGCAAACCTTGGAACATGGCTGTGGCGAACGACGTTTCGGATTGCCATGTCAAGGGGGTGCACCAGCATTGTCTTCCTTGTGAATCAAGCAAAAGACTCCTTCAGGGCACCATTCTGTTCATGTCCATGCAAGATCACTCACCGTGGAACACTAAGGACCCGCTTACCATCCAAACAGCGCTCATGGCTCTTGATCATGCTTACTTCGACTTCGACCATTGACTTCGGCACCGAATTCAGAGCCACCGCTGTGATCGCCAAGCAGCGTGGCCCACCAGAATCGTTGGCCGCTGGCTGGATGAAGCTTTTCCTGGTGAGCCAAGCGCTCGCAAGGCTGTAGGCTGTTGATGTGCAAACATCAACGTAGTGGATCTTAGTGGATCTGAGTGAATCTTACTTACAGTTGAATATAGGTGATGTTTTGCAGAATACTGATCCATGAGGTTTTGGGAATAGCAAAATACCACGAACCAACAACTAATCTCATGGGCTTGGTGAACACAGTGTTCCATATTCAACCCGCTCAACTTAACTAATCAACTTCACTCATCAACTTCACTAATCAACTTCACTCATCAACTTCACTCATCAACTTAACTAATCTCAAGAATTGCAAGATCTCATCCAAAAATCCAACACTGGTGACACCTCTCCACCCATTCCGCCCGAGGCTCCACAGGAACTCCCGGTAGGCGCTGCTCCGCAGGCTGGTTCAAGAGCCCACCATGCTCCTCACCTCGACGAAATGGCGGGCTTGGAACCAGAAATGGTGGACTCATCACTAACTAATGATGCGACTCACCCAGTAATCGCCAATAGAAATCATCCATTTACCATCGAACCATGGTTTGTGATTGAGAATGATAAGCATTATCAGACATACATTCATCACGGCATCATATTGTAAGGCAAGCAGCTTGACATGATCGGAAAGCGGATCTCCAACATCCACATCTCTGTTGTGTTGGTCCTTGGTGAAGGGCAGGTGCTGACACTGTACCAGAAATCCCACCCCAAAAATAGTTTTTTGCTAATCATTGGGAACGAAGTTGCTGCACTACTGAGCACAAGAACCCAAGCTTTGCCAAAGGACGTAGCAGAGAGCATTCCTTTTCCAGGTCGCAGGTTAGGCAAGAACATCTCCATCGTCCAGCCTTCTCCTACAAGGTGAGGAATATCTGAGTGCTTTGCACTCAGATCTCAACGGCTTCAATCTTTTCTAGTGATATGGTCGGGTTGCTCACGTCTGACCCATCTGATGTTGGAGAAGTCAATTGCTCTCAGCATGTCCCATGTCCTGACCTTCTCTTTCCACGTCGTGGTCGCAAAGACTCTTGCCTGTCTCAGAGCCGGGATTGTATGACACCCCTTTCCAAAAAAATGGAAGAAGGATCCCGAAATGTACCAAGTCAAGGTCTGGAAGAAGGACCTAAGTGTGTTTTGGAAACACCCACCTACCCGCATCTGAAACAATTGTTTATATCTTGCGGAACTTGTGAGGGCAGCATACCTAGGTAAAGGCATGGAAGTCCCGTCAAGCATCTACGCCATGTTGCTGGTCATTGATTCAATCCTGTCATCAGCACTTTCCATCAATGAGATGGATGACTTGGTTGTCAGACTGCCCCCAGCACCACCACGCCTCCATTTTACGTGGTATTGCAACACACTCCTTGCAACCCTCTGCCAGGCTTTCCACACTCTGGGGCCACAGAGCCGAGAGAAGTTTGGTGTGGTACAGCCGGTAAACCCACCATTCTTGGCCTTGATGTGAACAACAACATAAACTCAGACTCGGATCAGAATTCTCGATGATATAATGTACATTGGCATACCACATTACAACAACACAAAAACATTGGAAGTCAGAGACTATTGAAATGACAGTCGGATTTCATCTTCCACTGCCTATGATGATGATTTCCTTCGAACTTGCTGAAGCACTATGTGACTTACGGCATGCAAGAAAGTGCTGCTGTAGCATGCTTCAAGGGTGAAAATTGCTGTCTTTGCGTTCATTCCTCACTAACTCTGGCACTGAGACAGGGAGAAGCTCGCAAGCTATTGGTAAATGGTGGGAAGAACAAACTTTGTTGCATTGAATTCGTCTCTCGCAAAGGAGAAACTGTCTCTAGTATTTGTTTGCCTTTGCACAGGTGTAATGTGGTGGTACCGGGAAATGCCAGCATTCGTCGTAAAGTACTTCAGGGTTTGACTCCTTGCATTCATCTCGAACTCCACGTAGAAGTAATTGCTTTGAGACGCGTCGATGAACACCTCGAAGTCATCGTCAAAGTATGGCCTGCCAGCTCCAGAGTGCAAAAACAAGCAAACAACAAGCCAACACCATAAGTTTCAAGAGTTCAAAGCATGTCCAAAGGCATGTTCAAACAGGTCGAAGAGCTGTTTCACTCTTCAAAAGAGGACTCTTGATTAAGATTGATTAAGCATCTTAGTGTCTGAGTTGGTCCAACAGTGTGTACAACTTCAACGGAATTGTTGGCCATGCTCTTGAGCTCCCGGCAACACAGGGCTGGGCCAAACGGAACTTCGGAGATCATCGCAATGCCCAGTGACGGTAGCTGCTACTGACCTGTTGGGCATCAAGAGATGTACCAACTGCCCTCCGACATCATCTCCAACATCATCTCCAACATCATCTCCAACATCATCCAACATCGCCAAGGTGAACTCCAAACTAACCAAACTCATGCGACTTTTCAAAGAAACTGCACCGACACCATGGATCCGAGCCTCGAACGGAGCTCTGCCGCAACGTAGAGAAACGTGTCATCCCAGCGCAGCTTCACACGAGTTGGGTTGGAGGAGCCGGTGAAGCGCCTGCAAGGTCTAACGACCAGGTGGGTCCGGGTGGGTCCCTGGCTGCTCGCCTTTCCCACCCGTTCTCCTTGCGTGCACAGCTGGCCTTGCATAGTCTCAAGACGCAGCTTCCCAGCCGTGAAAGCGGGGCCCCGCAAGATCCAGGAAATTCTCCAACCACGGCACCTCAGCAGCTTAGGAACTTCGAAGTAGTTGTGCTGACTCGTGAACTGCCCATGTTGAGGCCTTTAGAGTGACCCCTGGCGACTCGAACTGCTAGGATCTCAAGGGGGGATGTGCCAAGAGACCTCTGCCCAAGCCTCTTCTGTTAAACGTCCATCAATGTCAATTGTCTGCTCTTTGTGCAGGCGCTGCACCTCAAGTGGATGTCAGTTTAGGTTGTCTGAACCGGTCTCTGAAATCAAACTCTGAGGACATACTCCTAAACCATCGAGCGGACCTAACTTGCTTACAAGGACGGCCAAATGTTGACATTGAAGCACTTTTGCTGGCTCATCTTGGGACAAGTTCCGCACGCAGAAGGTTCCACTTCACACTTTCTCCAAACAGATCAAAAGCTTCGACAAAGAACAGAATACAGTACCTATACCTGCACATTCCACTAAGGTTCCGACAACGTACTGTGATGGATAGTGGGCGTCAATCAATCTTTGTATAGGCGTCTCCTCCACAGCAAACTGGTCCCGATATGCCTGGAGTACATGACGTATTTATTCAAAGTAATTGTTCGATGGCAGACTGCCATGCATATGGCCATATGCCCATTACCTTTTTGCAAAACATTACTGATTTTTAAAAGTGAAATCATTTTTAAAAGTACAATTTTGATTTTTACGAGAGATGAAAAATGTTTCAAAGCAGAGAAGTGAGTCACGAGGATGCTCCTCCCCATGGACGCACGGCAGCACCAGCCAAGCCCAGCGGAATGCTTTGGCCATTTGGGAAACGCACAGATTTGCTCGGATCCTTTGGGTGACCTATTTGTCATGGCTGTAACCCACTAGGACTACAGTACCTCAAGGTTGGGGGGCATCTTGTCAAATCATTTGATCGCTAATTTGTTTTTCTTGCTTGGAACATGGGGAGGGACCCGCAGAAAAAGCTGTGACTACCAACTTAGACTAAGTCCTCAACATGAGTCCTGTGAGGACGGCTGCAACGGTACTGATATTAATGGGTATTAATGGCAGTTTGTGAAAGCATCCAAATACCAAGCCGACTCTGAAATCCTCTAAGGACCATTGCGGCCAGCAACGATCAGTCATCTTCAGTTCATAGTATGTTGAGAGTATCGAATCTTTTCCAAGAATCTGATATGCATTTTGAGCTGACAATATATTGATTTTGCATACAAAAAGGGTTCCTACATGTTCTAACTCACCTGCCACAGATGAAACTTGCCAGACGCCCCAAGCAATGACCCAGCTGCGAAGTTGCTGAAGCAAAGCAGCTGCGGACATCTGTAAATCCCAGAGAGTGGCACCTTTGCAATGGAAATCGCATGAAAATTGCGGGCATCCCTGGCGGTAGAAGCATGGCACATCCGAAGTAGAAGCAGTTGATGTTTTGCTCCCATCAACTTTGCTCAAGGAGCGGTTTGAGCTTGTCTACAGCTCCTTAGTCTGACCAAGCGTGTTGGCAGTGTCGCCATGATGTGAGAATGAATCTTCAAGAAAAGCTTTCTACCCCACATGTGTGACAAAGCTACCAAGTGTACAAAGCTAGCAACATGTCTGAAAATATAAATGGCATCAGAAAGCTAGACTTGCATTTGTGAGTTGATCAACTGCATTTAGTAACGAAACGAAGTTGCCCTACTGGATGCCATCCAAGCCTCAAGCTGCTAAATCAATCAGCTTGGCTTGTCGTACACATAGTTGGCTGAAAGGCTGTGCCCCGGATTGCCCTGAAGGCAAACTGCTTTGTGCCAACACTGGAACTTCTGGAAGGAAGCGAATCGAAAACACTGAGTCGAATTTTCCAACAGCCCCGTTTCCTTTCAAGAAATCTACGAAATGAATTTGAAAATATTTGAATGGATCTGACGAAGGGCCAGTGCCTATTGAATGAGATGACACAGGACCAGTGCCACAGGTGCAACCGGCGCCTTTTGCCAGGCACCAAGTCCCTGTTCAAGACGCTTCAAGGTGGTGTCCATGTGCTTTTGCATCGTGACCTTCCACACCGCTGAATCTAAGGCAGACTGCTGTTTGATATCGGTCTTGCGCGAATACTAAACCAAGGAACCAAGTATCTGCAACGTAACACGGAAGTTCCGCACTTCGTAACTAAACTTCCTTTGACAATGTGATCTAACATATAACAATATATATATATATATATATTTATATATAGTAAAAAAATATCATATGATTCAATATGAGTTAATTTGACACAATATATATATATGTATATATATATATAGTGGTCCCAAAATAGATAGAAAAGTGCTGAGCTGGAAAACGGTAGATTGTTGGAAACTTTTCTATCTTTAGTATTGCTCCACATTTTTGGGGAACACATCAAACATGATATTTATTGACAATGAACTTGGGCACGCACTTTTCTATCTTTTGTTTCGTGCTGGTATTCTCGCACAAATGTCAAGCCAAGTTAGATTTATGATTAAAATCCTGAAAAAACACGTTTTGAATAGAATGAACTTTTCTATCTTTAATATTTCACCACCAGGTTCAGGAAAAACCTTCCGACATGAAATTTTTTGACAAAGAACTTGGGCGAAGACGTTTCTATCTTTTGTTTCGTGCTGGTATTCTAGCAATAAATGTGAAAACAAATAAAAGAAATGACTAAAACCCGGGAAAAACAACATATTTTTGCTAATGTGGTTTGGTTTGTTTGTGCACCTGAATGAGCTTCTTTGTTGATGTTTCTCCGCAACAATCCTCCGTTTTTCCAGGGCGGGGGGTCATTTCTCCCCAGTTTTTCTTGTTTTTTTGGTAAACCCAATGATGTTTCTCCGCAACAATCCTCCGTTTTCCAGGGCGGGGGGTCATTTCTCCCCAGTTTTTGTTGTTTTTTTGGTAAACCAAGTGATGTTTCTCCGCAACAATCCTCCGTTTTCCAGGGCGGGGGTCATTTTCCCTGAGTTTTTGCTTGTTTTCTTCCGGGGTTCGCCAGTCCTGGGTCAAAATGTTCAAAAACCCAGGGTTTTTGCACCCCGCAACAATCCTCCGTTTTCCAGGGTTCCGGAACCCTGGAAACACTTTTCTATCTATTTTGGGACCACTATATGTGTAAATATACTACATATAGACTTGTGTGCATATACCTATGCAAGTATGTTACATCTATTTATATCATTTTATATCATTCTATATCTCTGTTTATGTCTTCTCTTTACGGCAGATTTCAACAGTGCCGTCAATGGAGAGCAACCCGCTGCTGCCCACCGGAGTGTAGCGTGCAGGACGCGACTCGGAGATGAAGCACGGAAGAGGATGAACCAAAGTCTCTGGACGCATCGCCTAGAGCTCCATGGAAGAATCACTTGAGGAAAAAAACAGATCTATATACTATCAATGACTATTAGAAACCAAAAAAATAATGAACTTAATTTGGAATCTCGGTTTCTTCTCTTTGTCTTCTTCTCGTTTTATTCTTGGAGCCCTGAAGCGTGTCCACTAGTGAAACAACTTTCAAAGTTCCATTCAGTTTACATGCGAATGGTTGAAGACGCCTCTGAGCGTTTCGGACGAGGAACGTTGAAGCGGATGATGGAAAAACGCTCCCAAGAAGTCTGTAGCACTCTGTGTGGAGTCGCACGCAGGACCTGGCAGTGGGGCAACCACATTGATGTGTCCATACATGCTATGCGGACAATACCTGGACAAGGGAAAATGGCATGATTTATGAATATCCCCTCATGTTTTCAGATGGCATGATTCGCTAATGATGTGTTTCTTGCTTTTTGATTGCCGAAAGAAGCCGACATGAGATCACAGTCGTGAAACTCGATAAGCTTGAAACAAGGTTCCCTGGCATCTTCACCCTGGTTCCTGGAACTACCGTGACTCTTCAACCCAGAGCCCGGAACCCGGATCCACAGTGAACTGTTCCAAAACGGTCCCTGTTCCCAAGGCACGGCCACAAGCCTACACCCCAAAGCATTCTGCTACGCAACAGTGAGATGTGACAGTTGTGACAACGGTGTTGCGAGGAAAAATATCTGAAGCTGCCAAGGTGCTCCGTTGGTGAATCGCTCCAGCACATCTCCAACGATCCTCAATGGTGTCATTCACGCCCTGCTTCAATGAAATCCCACAGAGGTCGCTGTCTACTTGCTTGGCATTTCTGTGCTCAGAATCTGTTTTGGTTGAGGTTTCAGGCCAAATTTAACCACAAAATCTGTTTTGGTTGAGGTTGCATGCCAAATTTAACCACAAAATCTGCTTTGGTTGAGGTTCAATGTACTTTAATGCCAAGTTTCACCACAAATTCCTCCTTTTTCACGGGAGCATCGAGCCAACTCCGTCCCCCCGGTCTCAGGAACTGAAGGCCGGGAGCATTTTGATGCATCAATGTGAAGGCCTGACAGGTCGTCTCCATATGGAGTGGTTTTATAGGAGGTTCATTCCAATGATTTGTAGGGCATAATAAGCCAATAGGTTGGCTAAATCCAATTGCAACATTTGTTGGTATATTCCAATTATAGGGGATATACCAACCATATGGTGGCTTCGCAAAGCCATACGGGGACCCCAAAGTTCTGGTGGGTTTTTGTCTAAAAACGATTGAGATTGTATGATAACTTGGGTTCCCCTATGACTTGAGAAACACCCATATGAGTGAATGAGAAACACCCTATCATCAGTGTGTCCCCCATAGTAGTCTTTAACCATCCATTGACAATTGTAAATTCATCATTAGCAACCTTCATTAACGATCAATGGCAGCTCCTGAGGTAGGAAGTAGCATACGAAGACTAGTATATAATATAGTATACAGTTAATCATAATAGAGAGATATAGAGAGCGCCATAATATTTGGCAAAACCATATCAAGAGCAGACCACGTCACCAAACCGAAATTGCAATTGCAACCCGAACTTGTCAACAACTCAATGATCAACAACGTCTGCCAGGGACCTAAGGAATCTCAAAGCAAGTTACATCTCAAGATACCATGGTTTATCGGTTTATTCATAGCTGTTCGTGCCTCATCCCAGCATGCTGGTGCCTCAAAGTCGGTATGAGGGCTGATGCCATAGCTGGCCACCTGCCGCCGTGCCGCTTCCTCCGGAGTCTCTGCTGGTGGATATCGCAGCAAGCGAATGGTGCCCATGTCTTGACCTAGCCATTGGCATTGCCGCCATCTCTGAGTCCAACTGTTTCTAGCTGTGTCTCAGGTGCTGCAAAATGGAGGCCCAGAATGATAACTTGTGAAATGGACAAAATCACAGAGTTTCAGAATGAGTTTCTCATAGTTTCCCTCATGCAAGGTGGCCTTCAAAGAACTGTCTGAAGGTATCAGGGGGTAAGTCCAGCATCTCGGCAAAGCTGGTCATCAGAGCCTTACCCAACAAATCCTGTCGCTCGTAAAGATCCTCAGCAAGCTGAAAGTCAACCCTAAAAAATGGCGGCTTCCCCACTAGGAGTATCCTTCTTTCCCAGAATGCTCCGCAAGAACAGATGCACCAGCCAAAGTTAGGGACAAAAGGACGAACAGCAACACAACAACAACTATGACAACCACAACAATTAAATGAGCTGTCTCGAAAAACTGCACCTGCTATGACTCTTGGACAAGCACAACGAGAACGGCGCAACCACAACACCGACACCACCGAGAGAACCACGATGCCAACAGCAACAAGTGCGATGAGGACGAGGACGCGGGCGAGGACAAGGAGGAGGAGGAGGACGACGACAACGACGACGATGACGACGACGATGCCGACGATAACCAACGACGATGACTGGCGAAGACAAGGACACGGACGAGGACCAATAGGACAGTGAGAACCAACCAACAAAATCACAACAATCATTGCAATCATGGAATCCTCGGAGATGGCAAAAAAATGAAAAGAATATGTGCTTCCATCAAGTGGCATCCAGGAATTGGGCAAAACTCATCCCAGTTTGAGAGCAAGTAACCTGAGGCTGGCTCTTCAGTCCAACTGAACAAACACCCAGGCTTTGAATTTGCTGATCCTTGGCAAATTGAAGAAACTATGAGCCTAACCACGTTGATACAATGTCTTGAAAGGGTCAGGTAAAATTGGAGAAAGCAGCATGGAGAGCTCTCAGAAAGCGATATCACATCGACTGGCTGGATCAAATTGCAGTGACAAGGCAGTGGAACCTTCCCATTGCAATAGGGCAACAATAAAATGAACCAAAACGAAATGAGAACCAATGCAACCGACAATAACTGTGACAAGCTACCTCTGGATAGTAGTGTCCAGAGGTTGGGAACCGTGTTCTGCTGTAGTCCCAAGCACGGACACTCGCAGTGCTCCCAGCCTGCATCAGATGGTCTAATCAAATCAAGTGCATTCCAGTGCTCAGAATCGAAGGAGAAATCCAGAAATGACCCTACTTTCAAAGTGATTGGCAGAGATTGGCAGCAAAACTTATGTTGCTCTGAGTATCCCTCTGGGTTATGATGATGTATCAATTGTAGTTGAGATGGCTCCAAGTGGACTCACATCTTACATTCTCCGAGCGGCTTCATAGGCAAGTTCATCCACTCCAACCTTGGAACAGCCAAGTTTCAAGCAAGGAACTGTTGACAGGAGTACTGGTTGGCCTTTGAGACCATCAAAGAATGTAGCAGGATATGGAGAATGGATCAGAATGAATCATAGTGGAGGCTGTTTATGGATGTTTGCCTTTGCCTTAACACCCATAGTAATCGACACGGGCCTGGACAAAAGCTCGCAGGGAAGCACGCATCTCTGTGATTGAAAACGTGCTTCAGGTGAATGAAACCCTGGTTTGAACTAGCGGATCCCGTCCTCCTTGTTGGAGCACCACCCAGTTTATGAAAAAAGCTACGTCCCCTGCCGAAGTCTGTGCAATGTAGATATATCGCACACAAGATACATACATCATCATGTAGTTGTAGTTACTTTATCACATCGACACATGCTACAAGCCAGACATAAACCAAGCCGGTCTTCCGACGTTGCAAACTGTAGCGCCGAGAATGACCGGCAAAGAATATGGTTATATATCTTTTCTGCAAATATGAAAGTCCTCAATCCAGCAGCCAAGTAGCATCGGACCCTGAATAGGTGCCTTTGGGTCGAGCGCAACGGCGCTTTTGCTCGGACGGCAGCGCGTGCAATTGCTCTGCATATGCATAAACCTTAGATGTTTCAACAATCGCCACTGTGAATTCTTGGTTGCGAGGTCCAAAGGAATGAATGTTCGAAAACAATGTGTCTCCTAGAAAACAAAACAAAAAAGTTTCTGGCGTCTTGCGGTAGACTGCCGTGTATCAACAAGTGTAAACTTGGATACAGCAATTAGAATTAAATACCAGATTCATCATTGCCAAGCGGCTGTTTCGATGTACGACTGCGGCAAGCAGTCAACATGGCTTGAATAAAAGTAACCATGTGTAGTCAGAGCTTCGCGCATCCTCAGCCATCTGCTTTTTTTGACAGCAAAATGAAAGTTCTAATATCTGACACCTTCCCTACAAAGTTGTAGTGTGCATTTTGCATTGAAAAACCTGCACTCAAGCGTCTGTGCCAACGCAGTACCACGTTGAGGATGATCTTTTGTCAGTATGTACCGCATATCCACATGAGGGTGCTCCGATGGGCCGCCTGACCAGGACAAAGTGGACGAAATTCATCAGGAGGCCGTACAAACAAATCCGACAAGCCTTCCACAAAAATGAAAGAGTCACTGTTCGGAGAGCAATCCCAAATATCAAGCGCTTGGCAAGGTCTCAAATTCCATACTTAGAAGGTGCGCAAAACAAAGCACCTGAACTGGCAAAGAACCGCGCCACAGGTGCACTGAGAGGACTCAGCCATCTGCTGCCTGCATGAACCAGTAAGCAGCACTGCAAACAGCACTGGAAACTAAGTTGCTGAAGCAACAACGAATCATTGCGGGGCTTTTCTTTCCAGGCAGTGTAACTTTTGGGGCTTCCAAATCTGCCATAAAAAGATAGATTCACACCTGACGTTGAAGTAGTTTTGATCATCACAAAAATATTGGAAACATGTGTGGGAAGTCTTTTATCAACTCGGTGGTTAAAGTTTCTTGTGTCCGTCTTCAGCTTAGCTGGCTGACATGTCAAAATTCGAAGGTTTCTCCTGCCATTCCAACATCCTTCTCGAGTCCACTCTGACGTTTTTAGTTTTATCCGATTCGGAATCCGCTTCGGAATCCGATTCGGAATCCCCGGCATGCCTTGCCTTGCACTATGCGGTGGCTACGACAGCAGGCCATGCGTCTCAGTGGCAAATTTCTGTGCCTAGATCTGCAATCTGACGCATTGAAAGCTTCACCTTGCCATGGAGTCTAAGCAGAAGAGTCTTATCTCGAAGAAACATGGCAAGTATCCCTGTCTTAACACCTTCGCTGGGCATTGCGACACATTTCGAGGTCTTTCTTGTATTATCAGTTGACTCATGGATTCATTTCACAAGCACTGCAGCTGCTTCACTAGGGTTTTTTGAGTCAATCTTGAGTTCTCAATGCCATGGAAATGCAGGACTCAACACATCCGACCGGAATGACGGGAAAGGATTTAGGTGTTTCTCAATGCCCTGCTACTAATAGCAGTTGCTATGTGGAGGAAACTCAAACTCATGACATGCAGTGCACTCTGCGCAAGCTTTTCCTCGATCAGCAACAACTGATGTGAGATTACCAAAGGGGTCAATCTGTGTACTGAAAGGTGGGCATTGGCTGCTTATGTCCAAGGTGTCTCCATTGACTTCATTGACTCCAAAGGCTTTATGTCATTAACATCACTGCAAATGAGCCCAGCACTTGATATTCGGAGATCAGAGCGTGCCAGACTTATATTTCAGCAGTTGCAAACTCAATGTCAAGTGCCCAGCACATCTGGGAGTCACTATCTGGCAGAGTATGTTCTTTGACTCTGCACTTCGAAATGATGGCAATCTAAAACAATAAATAGGTGCGTGGTGCAAAGCTTGTTCTGCTTGTCCTTCCATGAATTGGATGGTCCCCAAATGATACCAAATCACCAAATCCGGAAGGAAACCAATGATTCTGAGCGGCACCATCGGACAATTATTGATCAAGCTTCTGTGTTTCACGCACTAGCAACTCTGGCTTTCAGAAAGTTGGCGATTTCAACGGCACGTCGCAACCGGCTGGCGCGCCGGCCTCACGATAGCTAAGGGATGCCTTCTTGCACACACAAGACATGAGTTCATTGCCGAGCTGTTTTTGGCCGGCTCTATAAAGGTTGCCCGGTTTTGGCAGCTTTTTAACTACAAATTGTTGCAGCCAGTACGCTGGTTTCCCCTCCTTTCATAGCGGTTCGACCACGTCTCTCTTAATCCTCTTCTGCCAGGGGTGATGAGCTAAGGAAACTCACGCCCTGCCTGCCAACAGGCGCAGACTGTGTCCTTGCGATGAAAATGCAACAGGTGAAACCTCTGCTTCTGGCACAAGACACTGTCAGACTTTGGTAGTGAAACAAGTGTAATCCTTATAATCCACAAAGCCTTATTTGTCTACTAACCACAATTTGTCAAATAATCCATGAATCCTTACTATTGACTTGTTGTCTATCCTTAGGATCCTTGCAACTCGCACGCCTTTGATTAACATTTCTTCTCCACGCAGGGAGCTGGCCCATGACTCTCCTGCTCGGCGCAAGCTCCTGGCAGCCAGGCAGTACATCCGCCAGGCATATCCGCGAGGCCTCGGTCTCGAAGGGGCAGGGATGTCACTACTGATTCAGGTTAAGTTGTTTGATTCTGTGTTTGTGTTTGTCGAGGTTGTTTTGCCTCTGGTTGCTGTTGAATCTGTTGAATATTGATACTCAGCATCCCGTATCATCCCCTAGTCGTAGAAACAACCCGTAGCAACCTATCATAAACGGTGGTTTCTCAAGTCATAGGGGTACCCCCAGTCATATCCAATATTTATCATTTAACCAACCATTTTTGGGTATCCCTACGGCCTTCAATTGAGGAAAGGCCGCCACTTGTGAACCGTTGGGGCACATCTGATCTACTTTCAAGCAAAAACTCTACAAATCCATCTCTGGTCATCAAGGCTGAGCATCAAAGCCGATTCTGATCTCAGCTCTTTCAACGTTTCGAATGCACCGCCTTTGGTTCGCCACCTCCCCATCTTGGAGCCCCGGCAAGACGGCTCTTGAAGCTCCTCTAGGCTCCATGACCAAGGTGGGTGCAGCACTCTTCTTTGGGATGGCCTCGCAGTGGAACTGCCATGGAATTCCCTTGGAATGGTTGGCTCTACATCACAAGTGCTGATAGTTTGACACAGGAAAAAATGATCTTAACATCCATGTTGATGTCAACATAGAACTGCTGATGATCTCCAACATAGACACTTTGACATGGCCGGGGCTTTAAGCAACAGGGCTTTACGGCTCAAAGTGTGGCAGCACCAAGTTCTTGGCGGCCAAAAGGTCAGGCAAGTCGTAGTGATTCAGCACACCATGCATCTGCATTTGCCACCTCGGAGCAGGCACTGCCTGGTCTCACCCAGTTCTGGTTAGTGGAAACAGTAAGAAATCTCGTCATTCCACGTTCAAACAACTACCTACCCAGCTTACTATTGCGCAAGCGTATGAAATCTGCAGATTTGCAAAATGAAAACCCGAGCTCTGGAGTAAATCACTGGGATTTGTTGCTAAGATTCGTCTCGCCGTGGACTACTTTTTCCATTCGAGAATTACTTCATTCCATCTGGGTGACCGTACGGCAAGTTGTGTCTCTTTGCTCGAGCCTGAGAAACAAACTTCACATGTCCGACTGTTGGTCTTTTCAATTCAACTCAATGAATACTTGATTCGCGGTGAAGAACAAGGGAGATGTTGCATGCAAGCAGTTGGTGGCCTGGAATATGAACTGGACACGTTGTGACATTGGTATACCACAAATCAAAGAAACTACTGTAAACATAATGGTGGCGACAATCAAAAAGCGATGGTCACAAAGACACGTTTTGGGTGTATTGCAAAAGGATGCACAACAAATCTGTTGCTATTCTTTGCAATCCGTTCTCGTTGCTGGTCAGTCCGCAAAAGTTGTACGCATGGATTTCTCCGCGATGCTACCCCCAATAATCACAGGTCATGGACATTTTCAACGGCAAATGGATGGCTCTCCACCCTCTACATGGCTTGTCATCTTGGAGAAATCCATGTATGGACAACCCCCCAATCTCTGGTTCCCCATGATGGCCATGGTTCCGGAAGCCACCCGTGGGGACTCCCCGTGGAGACTCCCGAGGTTCAGACCACTTCTTCAAAGCTGGGAGGCTGCAGCAGTACCAAGGCACCCAGCCGTGAGTCTGGGGCCTCCCGGCTGGACGTCATGGGCGGCTGGGGATTTATCTGATGGGGGTTGTTGGCTGATGATGGTTGATAATGGTTGATGGTTGATGGTTGATGCTGGTTGATAATGATGGTTGACGATGATGGTTGATGGTGGTTAGTGGTTGATGTTGGTTTGGTTAAGCTTGACTAACCATCAGCATCCACTAAGCATCACAGGTGTCCACTGCCCACTGGTGAGTTGGTTTTAGCGGCCAGACTTGCGAACACGTCGGACAGCTCTTGGCCCCGTTACTTCAACAAATAGCCCCGAACAAATGGCATGTTGGCAGAAGAAGTGTTGCTGTCAAACATGGCAGCAGCACGTGCACCGCTGCCTCAAGTCAATCTTGCTGGAAATGTGTTCCACGATGTTACACAAGCGCTTGGGGCTAGTCCTGTGGGGCCACCCTTTCGCAGGGTACTGATGTCTGTCGTCATTCAGTGAAGTGTTCCAGGCATTGGATTGGTTCAAAGCTGGTAGCCAAAGAACACCAAGTGGTTGATATACGAGAACACTACTGGAAGCATTTGGAAGCGCTTCCCCAGTGCGCACCCGGTGCTGAGACTCTGACATGCAGCACAGCTCCGATGGCACCTCCATGTGCGATCAGAACAACCTCAGCAGCAAAAGCCTGGGCAGTTGTCCCTGCACTTGAAACAGGTTGCAAACAAATCCTCGGATTTCTAATTATGTTCGCTATGCAGTAAAAATATGCTGACCTTCCAAGAAAGTTTGAGTGATTTCTTGCAAATGTTTATCCCGGTCTACATTCCTATTTCCGCATTCTCATTGCTTCTACCTGCCGCCATCACCCCCTGGCAACACATTTTCGAGGAACCAGTACAGCGTGAACCGAAGGTTGTTTGTGGGTTCCTTGTCTTCGTTAATCAAGCGGGGTTCTACTGAGCCTCATGAAAAATATGCCCAGATTAAAGACCATCCAATAATGATATCCAAATATATATTAGACTGGTTCTGATTGTTGACCTTCCCATCCCATCTGGGCAAAGCGAACTTGACGCGCTTTGAGCTGCCTCGTTCAAGCAGCATCCGGGCAAAAGCATGCAACCCGTCTGACATGTTAAGTGATGAGTCGTGTTCACTTGGGTAGTTGCATGTGTGAAACCAAAATGATGACCTGCAAGGCTGTTTTTATAATCTTGTTGCAACGCCGCAGCTCTTCCTACTAGCGATACTTGGGCATACTTTCAAAGACCTTCATGAGAAATCAATTCACAAGTTCAGACTTTTTGTCCAAACTCTCCTGAATGGATTTCTGGACCGTAGAATCGGTAGACCAAGACTGAGGCTTGAAGGCCCAGGACATGATGTTCAGCACCTCCGAGGAAGCCAGAAGAGCCCAAACGGTAACTATCAAAGTCAGCTCACTAAATGCTCCTGGTCCTGCGCACGGATCAGAAGTGCTGTTTGAAAATACAAATGCCAAAATTTGTAGGAGTCAAACATATTGATTAAAATAGGGGCTGATTGGCAGGAGACATGATGCATCATCTCCTCAGTACACTTCGAGGGCAAACTCTAGCAGCAAATTACAGTCCTTACACATCTTACACTTCCTTGCGCCATGGGGTGAGAGCACTCACAGAGCTCGGGCTTGAAAATTCCAGTTGCTGACTTTGACTTTTAAAGTGAACATATATCTATGACAGGTAGCTACGAAAATCAAATTCTAGGAACTCCGTTTCGAACCAATTTCGAACCAATTTCTCATGCTGTAACTGTACCGTTTCTCTGGAAACGCAGCGGTGCAAGTCACCTCTCCGGCATGAAAGCCAGTGTGGGTCTCACCTGCACAATGGGCCACGCCATCAACTGCCACAAGATTCCTTGAGATCACACCCTGCCTAGAAGAAGGGGTGCAAACTGCCAAAGTCCTCCTCTCCAAAACCTGGATCTGAGATGATCTGAGATCTGCATTGATTCTTGCTGTAACTGTTTCTCTTGGAAACCCTACAGTTCATTCATGTTACTCTCAACCGCTGAGTACTTACGATCTAAGTAATCATGAATTCTTCCACACCGTTCTTCTGCATCTCCTTTCGTGTCGGTGCGTGTGGTTGTCTGGGTGCAAAACAGTTTTACCAGAGATATATTGTCGTCCAAAAATTAACCATGAACGGTTATGTACAAACTGTTTTAGCTCCAGTCTCGCGAAAAGCGGCAAGAGCGCGGGAAAAGGTTGGTCAAAGGTCAATATAAGTTGTCTCACAACAACCATTCAGGACGGTTTTCATATTGTGCATTCCTTGTGTTTTGACCGCATGATTGCGTTGAGTGAACGCGCGTGCACTCCTGCTCACCTGAAGGCAACCACACAAGAAACCCTCTGGCTTCAAAGCATCCAAACTAAGGTTAACATGTTTGAAATGTCAAAGTTTGGAAATTGGTGAAAGCTCCGCAAAAGGCTTGCGCCAGAAGAGCACACTGAAAGCACATTCGATTCTTCAGTTCACTCTCTTCACTTCACCTTTCCCAGGAGATGCTGATCACTTTCCTATGCCTGCTACCAACCCACAATGAATACAGTAGAGTGTTTTCTGCAAGATGTTGACCTGCTGGGAAACCCCGATGAAAAAGCGCAGAGTCATTTCACGGAACATTGATTTTGGACACCGCTCAGAAACACATACATAATCAATCATACTCATAAAAGTCATACATGCTTAAGCCAGTTCGAATGCTGGAGATGCCTGGAGCGTCCATTCGTAAAGAGTCTACATAAGCCGGGTTTTTCATCGATACAGATCTGATAATCGGTGTGCTGCCGGGTCTTCACTCATACTTGCAAATGCTGTGGGAGTCCCATGAGCCTAGTGCATTGTGCTCTGATTAGGAACTACAAAAAAGAAAAACAAGAAGTACATGATACACTGACAAGCAAAGAGTTATATGGAAAGTAAGCGCATCCTCTTCTAAGCAATTCAAGCGCTGAGGATGCCAGCTGATCTCCAAAACCGCAAAGACCACAAATGACCACAGCGCCAAAGCCGTGATCCTGCCTCAAAGCGAAACTTAGTGCAGTGGGGAAAGACTGTGGCAATGCAATGAACAAAATCAGATCAACAAGAAGTAGACTACGACCATGTCGTTCTCTCTGCTCTTGAAGCTCTTTTTTGTTACTTGATCAGTAAAGTAAAGTTGCTGCGAACGTGGCACTGCCAAGGGAAACTGATTCAATGTTTGATAGGCTCGGTCCTTCAAAAAGCCGAGTTCCGAACAGTTGATCAAGGAGGAGGTCCTGTCGAACTGGTCTCTTGAGAGACTCTTGAACCCAGATGAGAACCAACGAGCCCTTGTCCTATCCTATCCTGCTCATTACAGTGGTCGATAGATATTCCCAGAAAGGGCTGTACTTATATAACCCTATGTACGGTATTTTTCCACCCTAACAGCAATCGACCAAGCTGTTCTACTTTCATGGCTCATATGAGCAGGTTCCCCGAATCAGGGGTGGATACCCTAACGAAAGACTTCAGAGACCCAGTTGACAAAGGCATGCAAAGCGCAACAAAGCGCTCCTCCTGAACACTGAGTTCTCGATTCACATCGGTACCGCCACCAAAAACAAGAACCACAACGTCCTCAAGCAGTGAATCGGAGCTAAAGAGATGGTCAGTTCACCTGCCTAACACTGGGACTTTTAGGCCTCTTATCTCAGAGAAAGTGGGCTAGTCAGTCACAGAATTATGATTCACTTCATTTGGTCTCACATACCTGTGATGCAAGCATGGCGAACGGCCTTTCACCTCTGTCTTCCCCAAATCCTAAGCCTTTATCAAAAGCTTCATTACCGTCCTCCTGTTGCTTATCATCATGACAACAATAAGATTAGTAGTGATACTAATACTTACAATAACTGCCCAGGCATTTATAGTACGAAGAACTCCTTTCATGCTGGCTCCACTTGTAAGATCAGCCCTCTGTTCATCAAGAAGCGCGTGACAAATGGAGTCGTGTTTCCGAGCGGATTCGTGTACCATGTGTTTCTGAACCAAATACCCAAAAGAAAGCATCCCAAAATGGCCAAAATGGTGTTTACTTAAAATAAGATAAAACCGGGGTACCCCCAGAATGCTTGGATCATTACCACAAAATGATTTATACGGGATGATTTGGGGGGTCCCCTATGGCTTGAGAAACCACTAAAGTGGCCAAAGGCTTGGCTTCAGTTTTATAGGGAAGGACCTGAGGCTCGGTTGAAAACCCATCGCCTCCTTTGGTCGGCCCATCGTCTCAAAGAGCCTTAACCTCAGGTAGTGGTACCACCAAACGTTTGAATGTGTTTAATATGTAAATATGTATGTGTCTATATAACCGCCAGAAAATGATATATGAATCGTATGTTTCCAACAAGTTGTGTCAATAAACTGTGTATTATATAATGAACGTAAATGAATATGATCCTATTTCAATATGTTCAAGGGTGGGAAAGTAAAGGTCTTGCGGGTACCACCACTTGGAAGCAAACCCCCAATTTTCCAGAAGGTTAAAACCAAACGGTGTTGAAAAGCACTTGGATCCTGACGTTACAGCACAGGCTTCGTTGGTGTAAAGGATAAACCACTCCTGACAAATGATTGAAGCTGCAGGCTGCATCCACCTGAAAGTTTGTCCTGTGGTCCAAACATCTTGATTGGCTCAGCTTGCATAAGAATTGCTTCGGAAGTTTGGCATACAAGGCTCTCAAATTTGCGCAAAAACTGCTGTTGATGAAATCATGTTTTTAAGCGAGGCCAAATTCGCTGTGTAGTGTGTTGCCTATCTTTCTGTTTATATTCTGAACCTTCCATACTCAAAAAAAACCGCCAGTAGTGGCATCCAAAACAGACTGGCAGCCTCTTTTCCAAGGCTGAAGTACCGCTTTCGTGCTGCCTGGGAACTTGAATCTCCATGTACTGGTGGCAGAAATGAAATGCAAAGCAGTTGTCTGACAAGCCAAAGTTTAACAAAAGTGTGTTTGTGTGTGTGTGAGTATGTGTGTGTTATGTATATGTATATGTATATGTAGAAGTATATGTAGATGTATATGTTATGTTATGATATGATATGATATGATATGGTATGGTATGATATGATATGACATGATGTGATGTGATCTGATATGATATAATATGGTATGATTTGATATGATATGGTATGATATGATATGATGTGACATGATGTGATGTGATGTGATATGATATGATATGATATGGTATGATATGATATGATATGATATGATATGATATGATATGACGTGATGTGATGTGATGTGATGTGATATAAAATGATATGATATGATATGATATGACATGATATGATATGATATAATATGGTATGATATGATATGGTATGATATGACATGATATAAAGTTACATCATGTTCATCGTGTGGCCGTGACAAGACCGCTTCTGCTTTTGAGAGTCGGTAGGACAGTTGTTTTTCTGCACCAGAATCCTCAATAGTATCGTCTTGCAGCTGACGGGGGTCCCAATAGTCTCCGTACACATGTAGCACCACTACTCCTTCCAATAGGTGTTAGAGAAATGACCATAGAACTTTGCGGACTGTGATTATTCCTATAGTATCATCCAAGCCCTCACAAGGTATGCTTTCACCGGTCAGAGATGAACGTCAATCTGCCAACTCCTCACCACAAAAGCAATGATTTACTCCAGCAGCGCATGTGCTCCAGCTTGGGGTCAGTCCGCAGGGGAATGCGTCAAATGGCTTAATTGCACAAGTTCATATACACAAAACTGTACATGTATGTACACATGTGTTCATTCGTATACATATTTGCACGAATTTTCGCGTGAGTGGATATCTAGAATAGAAAGAACCTTCAAAGCAGGTGTCAGCGTCTCCCTGGCGTCGCTCAATCTCTACTTGGTAGATCTGAGGTGTCCACCACCAGCATTGCATCCTCACCACTGCCAGAAACCTCCGGCGGTAAGAAACTTGGATCATCTTGGTTGAACGAGAGAAAGGAGTCACAGCAAATCATAAACATTACTGCAACAGTTTCAAGCAATGCTGGTTGTCACACAGGCCATTTGTCAAAATATGCTCTGGTTTCTTGAGATGCAATATTGGTTTTAAAGAAATCCACAGCAGTTTTCAAATTTATCAGATCATCCTGCTTGAAGTCCAGCCTTCTCAATGGCATGTGATGACACTGTTGCTATCCGAGCACTTACCTGAAGCATCTGAAGGCACAGCGTTTCCGATTTCTTGTGCATTAAACGAGGAATGGATCCGGACGCGTTTGACCTCATGGATCTTCGGCGTGTGATTGTTCAAAGGCCATCTCTAGATGGGCGGCTTGCTACACAACAGCCTTCATCCCTGGCAACCATCAGCCTTCATCCTGGCATTCCATCATCCAAAGATATCCAAAGACTGCACACATCCGCACACCTGAGGTAAAGCTGCCAACCAGCGTCTGCCTTGCCAGGCGTAGAGACAAATCACAGAAAGAAAATCAATCAACATATCTGTGTGTACATATAACTATGCATATATGTATATATTATATACATTTGTATATCTAGAATCTATGTATATGATATGCTGTATATATATATATATATGCTTCTGTTTATTTACACCTGTGAGCCAGTCCCGTTCTCCGCTACAGAAAACGGATGTCTTCCAAAAGCGGAAGTGACGAGGCGCAGAGACACTTGGAGTTCCGCGCCTCCAGCGGCCTGGCGTCACACATCGAAGCAGAAATGGCTTGGAAAGAGCTGGTTTTTGGGACACGAAATCAGAGAATTGGCAGATTATGGTGGTTTTGTAGATGATGTAGATGGCATGTAGATGCTTGTGCTGATTTGGGATTTGCTGATTTATTTCTTATTTCATCTTATTTCTGTCTCTTGTTTCCCCCGATTTCCAAACACAGGGTCCAACTCTTTACTTGCGCATGCCACAGAGGGAAGCCGAGTTGCCCAGGCGTAATTGAAAAGCAGATATTCAACGCAACAGCTTTGCGACTCTTGGGGGGGCCTTTTCCAACGTTGGAACTCTGGGTCTGGAGATTGATTGGAAAGTCTATATTGGAAAAGCTAAGAGAAAGAGAAGCTGAGTGACCTTTGATGGGTCTGAGCGACTGTCAGTCCAACATAGCTACGGCTTAAAAAGAGGGTATGGATCGTTCCGCGGTGATCCTGAGGTACGGATCGGTCTTGATCACCTGCGTGTTTTGATATGGATTGGGGGTATGATGGATCCCCTTTGAGTTTTGGCTTTGCTCCATACCTTATATTTTGAGCCGCGGCCGCGTGGGAAAAAAATTGCTAGTGCGGTCAAAAAACATGACGTTAGAATGTTCGGAAGCAAAAAACTGCGGATGTTGAGTTCAAATGATTTTGGAGGGGTAATGTTGGTGACGCAGCTCAATGTTCGGGAGTACGAGCGCCCATTCAGTTCCAAAATGAGCACCTTCCAAAGATGGTCCAAGAGGACCAGTTGTGACCCTGCACCCAGTTTGCCCTGAACATGCCCCGATAATGATTCCACCGGCTTCTAATTCCAACAGCGGACCCCAATCACACCCAATATGAACCTTACACGAGCTCAACATGGCTCTAATATGCGCAGCATCCAAGCTGGCCCTGAACTGTCCACCATAAGCCCGCCAGTGTCAGATACAGACTTTCGAGTAGCTTGTATCTTCGAATCATCCCAGTGGCGGTTTTCGTCACGTCACGGAACAACACGGATGACTTCGGAGAAAAGGGCAAAGTTTCTTGAAGAAAGACATGCCATGCCTCTCGACGTCGTTTCCTCCGCAAAGACTGTCGCTTTGGCCGAGCCAAAATGCGAAGAAGCTGTGGAATCTGCAGCATGCGATTCCGTTGCTTGTCAGAAGCATATCAAATTTTCTGCAAGGAAGGAGATCCACTAAGAAGTAAAATGGAAGCGATAAGGTGAAGACAGAATGTATCTTCATGTATTATCGATGTCATTGTCATCATTGTGGTTGTCACTATCCTTACACATTGTTACTGTCAACATCGTTGCTGTGCTCTGTTTTCCTTCGAAGTCTTGAGACAGAAAGGAAGAAAAGCATAGAATTTTGGGAGCCAAGTGGATCCAAGTGAGGGCCTGCACCGCGGACCCAAGGCCAGCCTGGCAATGGTAGGCACCCAGAAGATTTCAAGAGGTCACCATCGATCTGTTTGTGACTCTGTGGCTTCGACTATGTCCATGTGTTGGGGGGGGCATCCTCCAATAATAAATCACAATGATTGGATATCTGGTGAATCAATATCACCATGATGGTGGTTCCATGCTCCAATCATGGTCTTCCATTTCGAAAGACATGAACGGACTGCAGCTGCAAGGATTGAAACAAATGACACGAATGACACCTCAACCAGCCTTCTGCCGCTCAGCCCCAAACCACAGCTTGCTACAGGGTACAGGCCTCATTGCGTCAAGTGTCTAAACCGGTCTTTTGACGCAAACAGTGTCTGAACAAGGAGCGACAATAAGGACCAGGTTTACTCGACTCAACCATATGTCAAATGTTGAACTAACAGCTCAGCATGGACACAACATGTTTATCATGAAGATGTGACTTCTGCAGGCCATAAACATTGGGTAAGTGACAACATTTGGATCAAGGGAGAGGGACACAGCTCTGATATTTCCGGTATGCGGAGACCAAATATCATGGCCTGAGCAGTGAGTATGAGGAAAGCGATTTAAAAATTTGATTGCCCGCAATGACTGTTGGGAAAGCAGGATTGAAATGCATTTCTGCAATGATGTTCGCCAATCGAGATCAACTGGAGAGGAAACTGACGATGGCTATATTTCTCGCGTGCATTGTTTCTCACAAACAGCAGGAAGAAAGTTTTGACAATTGATTGTCTGCACAAAATCAAGTGCTATGAAGTTTCTTCCCCGTACTTTGAGAGTCAAAGAAGGCAAAGGACAGCTTCCAAATTCAACTGCCCATAACTTCGTGAGGGACATGTAAGGGACTCAATTCTTCGCACTCAGGGCGAGGTTCACAGCTGCATCGCAGCCAACTGTTTGCATGGGCAGTTGCCGACGATTTCCCGTTTCGGTGTTTGTCGGGTGGTTGTCATCCTTGCTGCGTTGTGTCATCTTGTCTCACTGAAAATCTACCTATGTAAAAGCGCAGTTAGGTCAGTCATGATATTGTCGCAGGACTTGCTTAGCAAAGATACTAAGCAAATCCAATCAACATGTCTTCCCCCCACCACGAAAGGAACTAACGAACTTTCGACGAGACCCAAGCGATGGATCGGAGATTTCCTTTAGCCAGTCCGGGTGTGGGCCAAGCCTCGTCAGGACTCAGCAAGACATGAAAACCACATGTGTCATAGGGGTCAGCTGACCCACAGATTGCCTTTCCTCCAGATCTGGCACAAGTTGGAAGGAGCATCAAAACATGTCGATTCAGAGTAGGACACATTTCCTTGATGTTTGTTGTTCGCAAAGAACGGCAAAATCAACTGAAGACAAGTCCAAAGGTGGAAGCATGAACATCTCTTGTCTTTGCCCTTCTCAATTTGTCTTTCTGTAAGCGTTCTTTGTCTGTCAAACATCGATGAGTACCTTGATAATCTTTCAGAATCTTTCACAGCTGTGATTTCCATCAGCTCTCCAAGCTTTCCGAGCTCTCCGGCTGTTGCTCAAAGAACCTCTGCACTGCTTCCAGACCAACCTCCGTGACCTGTCCAAATGAAGCTGAACCCAAGCAGAAGTTACATCTGACTGGCGATCCTGAACCTCCAATGCCAACCAACCTTCAGACATTGCAATATACAGATACGTGATCCTGGGATGGGATTTGACTGTGGATTCCCAAAAATTCTTCACCAATAGAAACCGGTATAGAGGGAGGTGTTTTTTTAGTGCTGATACATCAAACAACATACGAAAAAAGGGAAATCACCTTTGAAGGTTTGCCACATCCCCTTTGCACTGTTTGAGATGGTGGCCATGAAGCTATATGCTTTGCAGATCGACCATGCATTCCGTCCCAATGGATTGATCTCTTTTTCTGTCACAGAAAAGCTGCTCCAGTCTGCAAGCGGCCGCCAGCTGAGGCGCCGATTCAGCGCTGTCCTACGCCCTTTGGAAGGGAGATGTAATCACATGAAGATGAATTGCGCTGGTTCCCATGTCAAGGTGGTTTGCCACACGGGCTCGAGGCAAAAATATGTATGTATTGTGCTTACATATGTATTTAATGAATGTATGTCAATGCATTCCTTTGTTTTTTCTACAATTACACAAAATAAAATGATGAAAGGGACCAGCTCTTCCCTGGAAGGGTTTTCACACTATGATTGGTGTTAGACGATTGGAGCAAAGAAGCGACTCAGAGTTCTTTGTCCTGGTCAATCTTTCACAGTAATGCAGCCTGAAAACTAGTGCTTACTGTACCTGTATGTACCTGTCATGTCGAAGTGCAGAATTACTACTCAGGTCATGTCACAATACTGTCCTTCTTCTTTTTTTTGCCTTTCTTTTTCTTCTTTTCACCACCTTTCTCCTGGTACAGAGCAGGCATGTTCAGCTCGGTCATTTCTGATGTAGCTGGGAGCTGGAGGTCTTGCTGGACTGTTCTGACATTCTTTTTCAAGATGAGGGCAACCAACTCCAACGATCAGTGCACACCAGGAAGTTGCCCCACAGGACCCTGCAGGCAAAGCAAGAACCAAGGAGTAAAAACTGAGGATTAACATGGATTAAAATTATGAACACATTTCGAATGTTCACTTTCTCTTGATTCTTGTTTCGTTTTGTTCCATTGCTTCCTTTGAAGCTGCAAGTTTCCGAGAGTCCCAAAACCTTTGTCTGGAGAGCTCCCCTTGTGTCCTTCTCAATGGCATCCATGGCAGCTTTCCTGTGAAAGGCCAGAGAGGATTTTGAAGGCACATGAATGCCCAAATGACAGTGAATCAAATGATTTGAAACATCGACATTGGGCGACAAATTTACAATAGAAAACCCACTCGAATCTTGAGCATCATCGTCCGGAGCTTCATCGTCCACATGGTGGTTTCTCAAAATAGGGGTACCCCCAAATCATCCATTTTCAACCATTTATACTAATAAACCAACCAGCTGGACCACTTCAGCAGCTTCATCAGCAAATGCCTCACCTGGCCGCCTTCTTCTTCGCGCGCCATGCAGCTTTTTCAGCATCCACCTTTTGGAGTGCGACACTGCCAGCTCCAAGCCCAATCATCATCTTGGATGGCCGATCTTGCAGGTAGACCATTGAATCATTGATAAAACAAGGGAAGCAGCGTGTAAGCAGCTTGTAAGCATGAGAACCTCCGCACTTGCTGACTCAGCCAGGCCTCTTCATCATCATCTGCCTGTCACGGAAAGCAAGAGAAGTTCACAAAGACTACCATCAACTTATCCTCAACATGACAGCATTTCAAGACCTATTTCCTGTGATCCACAGCACCTGCCCCATCTTGTCGAATGATTTGTCTAACTAGCGGTGGGCAAAGAACTCTGCTTTGCTCAACGAAAGATAGGAAAGCATCAAGAGAAAGAAAAAAAGAAATCAGAGTTCTGTCAGAGTACCCTCCAACCATCTCCAAGAATCGCCACTGGTTTTGCCCCAGCCACCTTCTTTGGCAACGTTCCAGCGCAGGCTGTGCTAAGGTCGCTGGCGCTTGTCCATTGCGTCAGGCAGGTCATGGTATCGCCATGGAAAAACCTCGTCCAAAGGAGGAGGGGGAACTCCATGGAATGAGTTTTAGAAGGCATCCTCTGTAGTCTCAAGGTGTCCAAAGATGTCCAAAGTATGTATGAGTCTTATTTTATCAAGTGACGAGTGTCTACGGCTAGCTCGGTAGTGGTCACACCCAAGTCCGTGTTCAAGAGAATGGTTGCTTCCAGCGACAAGTGAGCTTGTAAATTGATGCGCATGAAGGAACGACTGACCGTGGAAAATGCTTGCTTTGTTCTTTCCAACAAAATGGATCCAAGTATTTCGCCGTACATTGTAGACTTGTGTCACCCCTTGTCCGGCAATCCAAACATATTCTTGCATTCCAAGAAACATCCCTTGGCAAAAGTTCTCAATCTCTGATTCACAAGCCTGATTAACTTTGATGAAGT
Organism: Symbiodinium kawagutii; assembly: GCA_009767595.1. Lineage (NCBI taxonomy): Eukaryota > Dinophyceae > Suessiales > Symbiodiniaceae > Symbiodinium > Symbiodinium kawagutii. The sequence continues at coordinate 81,429 of VSDK01004779.1, read as the reverse complement.
CCTGCATGCAGCATCTCTGTCAGAATGGTTTGCTGAAGATTGCATCTCCCAGCGCTCCTTGCAGCCGGCTGATAACTCCAAGGGTTTCTCCTTAGGCAAGGGGTGTTGGAAGTGCTGGTAGTGCAAAGCGTCAAGTGATGATCTCTTTGCTGATTTCACTCTCACCAGTTTGGCACCCAACCCCGGGTTCCAACTCACGCGGATTGCCGTCAATGTCGGTGAGCTGGGCCGGATTGCAACAAAAGCTGGAAACGCTGGGCCAATTGCCAATAGACCTTCTCGTGATACGTGAGGAACTGACATCATGATGGGCCGTAGCACCCAAGAACAAATTAAATGTTCATCCATGAGCATGTCCATTCTCATCGGTAGCTCGTGTGATCAAGCAAACACACGAGAGTTTCCAGAGAGATGCACTTAGCACTCTTTTCCTCCACCGCCTGGTGATGAACACATATATGAAAGCTTCACACCTGTATGGCCTCCTAAAGCCATCTGTTCTTTTGACATAAAGAAGTGAGAGAGATGCAAAAGTCGGTTCAGCCTGGTGCTTCGAGGGATCCTGCAAGCACTCCCCTATCTCCTGCACAGTGACAAGTGACAAAAAGTGAGAAATGTCAAATACATTTGTGTGGTTTGCCATCTTTGATGGGTCGTTGCTGCATGCATTGACCATTTTGGGTGGAAAATGATGGGTCCACCGACAGGCCGAAGAGTACCGACAAATTACCGACATATCTCTGTTGAAATCTTCAAGCCATGCAGCTACAGAGCATCCGGACACCGGACACAACCCTGTGCCGGATCGAATGGCAAACTTGAACGGCTCTTGCAAATCATCTGATCAACAAATCCTGCATGGTGTCCCAACCAAAAGGTATTGCTTGGTTGATGCTTAGAACAACTCCGCAAGTCTGATCCTGCGGTGTCACCTCTAGCTCTATCAGTGACAATAAATGAATGGCTATGGTCCAAGAGCATTGAAGCCAGTGACTCCCCCAAGTATAATGCCCTCCCACTGGGAGTGGGGAATCTTGTGCACTTTCAGGACCAGTTTCACAACCCCACGGTTGCCGTACCTTGCCAATGCTCATTGGGCAAACCTGTCCAGCTTCGTCATCACAGGGCGAGAGCGCCTGCAAAATCTACCCCGGCAGAAGTGTCTCTGTGAAACCTGTGTCCTAATGGTTTTGAGGCGCAACTCTCCAAAGTTTGTCAAAGAATTGGGCAACGCTTCCAACTCTGCCTGCACGCACAGGGCGCACGCCCCGAGAACGCCAAGGCGCCACATTTGGCCTCCAACAGCACCTCCAACTGCAAACAACTGCGGTGCAGGGAACTCTTGGAACGGAAATAGGTCCCCGCCTTCGCCAGTGCAGTCCACTGAAGATTTGAAGCAAACGGCTGCAGGAGGACTTTGTGTCAGCTGTTTCCGAAGCCCTGTGAGGGCCTGGCACAGTCCTCATCTACCATGTATTTTTCCCAGCCATACCTTGCACTGAAGTTTATCACGGGTTTGCAAGGAACGATGATTGGTGAAAAATGATTCATGATGATTCATGATGCTTGGTCCAATGCTTGGTGAACGATGATTCATGATGATTTATCATGATTCATGCTTACATACATAAAAGTGGGCAGGCACATGAGTCATGAATCATCACTCATCATCGCCAAGTCATCGCTCCCAACTTTCCGCTGACCTCGTGAAAGCCGGGTGCTTCACTTGCATAGAGACCTGTGACATCTGCATGAGCATGAAACGCCATCTCCACCTGCAAGGGCACCAAGAAGTGAAACGCCCCATTGCAAGGAGAAGGAGGAGACATACGGATGTCTCAAAATGATCCAAAATGAGAGCCCTGAGATAGCTGAATAGCTTGCCTCTTCTTTCAAGAGATAGTGTGATTGCCTATGTGTGGAAGCCTGCTGCAGCCACGGTTTGGGACCCATCTCACCTCTTGAAATCCTTCACGCCCACCAGTGAGAGGAAAGCAGTCATGGGAGGTGAGAAGAACCGCCTGAAGCAGGGACTTCGAGGCGGTTTCCAGCTTACAATTGGACTAGAAACAGTCATTTGTGAAGGGAAATCTCTTCGTCAATCCAAAAGGATTACAAGTACCAGCTGCTGTTGAGTCTTGTACAGGGACCGTAGAGCGTAGATTGTCCGAATCGTGTGTTTCAAAAATGAAACATAATGAAACACTCACGAAGTTTGCTCAGGCTTGGATGGGAATGGGAAGACGATAAGGGCTGTGCACGTGAACACAAAGTCAAAAATCTACGTAGAGGAACAACCCCCTGGGCATTCTGCTCACGTCTTCACTTCATGCTCCAGAACGAAAACAGGATGCTCTCTTCCTTCATTTGATACTCCATGTTTGACCCTTATGGGGTTCATCCATAAATTGCATATCCCCCTAAATTAATGGAGTTTTTCTCATGAAAGTCATGCTTGTACGATGGGCCAGGGGGGTGCCACATGGTGCCACCATTGCTTTCACTTGCCCGTCGCTGGGCATCGCAACCGTCGCTTTGGGAGCTCGTGCACGTAGCAAATCAGGCTTGTCGATTCCATGCCTCACCAAGCGTCCCATCGGAAACAAAGACAGTACCCATCGTCACCACAGGACATGGATGCGAAAATGAAGGACTTGAGCTGGAACATTGTGGAAATGTCTAGAGTATTTTAGAGTCTAGATTTACTCAGTGGGCATCAATCATCATCTTCACATCTGGGAGATCCATGCTTGTTACTCACTGGCTAAGTTTTCGGCTTTGCCATGCCCCAAATAATCTGCTCAGCATCATAGTTGCCTGATTCATACTCAAGTCTGACGACTCAAAGCTGTTTGTGCACAATCTATATATCAGTCAATACCTGACACGTCGAAGACTGTTGCGCATCTGGGTTGAGCAGCTGAGGTGCTGACAAGTGCCTTCTGTCAACTCTTTGCCTAAAGAAGCTGTTGCAAGCAGGATACATTTTTGCTTCACACCCTGTTTTTTCCTGCTGGTAAACGAGTTGTTCCCT